>JAIXMR010000055.1:0-165115 GCA_025677835.1 Sporodiniella umbellata
TTTTTATTTATTTATTTATTTGAGTGATTAAAAAGAAGACTGCTTTTTTTTTTTTGTTTTTTTGGTTGTTTTTTTTTTTTGGCTGAAGCATCTTTGTCGCGTAGTATACGAAACTATCGACAGGCCTATGTCACCACACTTCAGAAACCAATGCCCACACCTCCTCCTTTTTTGAACTTTCGAGCGGGTGTAGCCATTGGCTCGTGTTTTTATCTGCCTTTCATGGGCTCGACGCCTTATTGCTATATCTTTGATCTCAAAGCAGGCGAATGGTCCTATCGTAAATTGAACACGGACGGCACACAAGAATTTCATGCCCAAGTCACCAGTGCTTCCGCTGTGGGCCAAAAGATCTATCTGGTCGGGGGTCGTCTCTTGAAATCTTACACGCTCTCCAACAGCCTGCTGGAAATTGACACGGAGACTTTCCAGGTTCGACTCATCAACGACGCTCAGGGCACCCCTCCTCGTCCCCGTCATGAACATTCTGTAGATACCATCGGTCATCGTTATCTGGTAGTGTTTGGAGGCTTGTGTTATAATTCTGTAGGTAAATGATCTCGTCCATAGTACACACATACAAAAAAAAAAAAAAAAAAAAGAGAGAGAGAGAACGGTGCCTCTCACCTTGGTTTCCTCTCTGATAGGCGAAAATGACGTATTTGTTTATGATACCTTAAAAAATACATGGTGTGTACCTCATATTAGTGGGTAAGTGATTTTTCTAGGGGTGAATGAACAGGTTGTATTGATGGATGGATTGGTTTAGGCAATTCCCTCATCTTCGGTTTGGTCATGCGAGTGCGGTGGTAGGCAAAGATCTCTATATTCACGCTGGGGCTCAGATCGATAGCGACAGTAGTTATATTATCTACGATGACCTTTACAAACTGGATTGTCAGCAATGGATCTGGTACAAGTACGAACATCCAGAAGCTGAACGCTATTTACGTAGCCAGCCACAACGCGAGACGGCACCACGCCAAAGGGACTATTGGATCCAGACGACAGGTGATAATCCCCATGACCGGTTTCAAGCCTATATGTGCGCGATGGGTAGCAAGTTGGTGATTCTGGGAGGTCATTCGATCCGGATGGACCAGGACGATAACGAGATTCTCTGCAACTATCCGTTAGATGAGCTGTCTGTGTTCAATACCCGACGCCAGCTCTGGTCTACCCTTCGCGCTCAGGTGTTACGTAAAGAAGACGAGGACTACATGACGGTCTCGAATATGTGTGCGGCCGTGTTACCGATGGACCCTCAGGGCTTCAAAGTCTATATCTTTGCAGGCAAGAAATATTACGATGCCAACAAGAAACGACCGAGTGTGGTCCATCTCCATGGTAGATCTTCTTCTTCCGGTTCTTCCAACAGCCTGGTGGATAGCTGTTGCGATGTCTATGCACAGAACGGATCGCTTCAGAGCATTATGGAACATGATTCGGCAGAGAACAAAACCGAAGATACGATAGACCCCAGACACTGTACAGAACACCATACGACCATACATCAGGTAAACTTCCTTTCCCTTTCTTTGTCTTTTATTGATCTTTTTACCCTTAAAAAAAAAAGACAGAAGAAGGCGAGTTTCGAATACCTGACAATTCAAAGCATTCTGAATCGGTCAAAGATGCCTTTCGTCTTTCAGACACAGACATTCAAAAAGAAACCAACATTAGTCAACTTGACGGCCACAGCCAACAAGAACCCGTGAGAGAGAAAAGACGTAGTTCGAAAGTAAGTAATTCAAGTATTTCTTCGAACGGGAGCTATGAAGATATGTCACGCGTTCGAAAACAGAATAGAGTCACACCCTGCATTGTCGTATACGATTTATTAGAATAAGCCTTTCACACACTCACACTTACGTTTTCTTGCTTGAATACGCCTATACCCCCTTTCACTTGCACACATCCCATATGCTTTTTAAAGAAAAAAAAAAAAAAAAAAGAAAAGGAAATCGCGTCAATAAACAAGAAAGAGAGAATCTATCACAGTTTCTTTTTTTTTTTTTTTTTGGAGATAATCGTATTGGAAATAGAAAGAGATTAATAATATGCGTTTTGACGCTGATCGTAAGTTTGATAATGTTTCTTTTGTTCTTCTGAAAGAGTATAGGAAGAACCGACCAAGGTTGTGGGGGTTTCAAGCGAGATATCATCTAGTTTAATACCTGATTTTCTACGTCTGCGTCTTTCGCTGTCTTCTTCCCTGGCAGGATCTGAACGAACACATAACAAAGTGATGGCGTTTGACATGGCCAAAAGCTCCAAAGCCAAAGCAACAAAGATGACCAGATAGGCTTTTCCAAACACATTTTTGGAAAAAGAGATCAAAGGATCAGCACAAGGGCCCAAGGACTCCAACATCTTTGCTCTGGGGTCACATTGCTCGTTTTTTACAAATTTATCCATGTTGGTTTGAAATCCACAGCAAGTAAACTAAGAACAGAGGTTGAGTGAGTGCTATTCCAGAGAGAGATATTACATCTTTTTGAAGTTGGTTACGTAAAGCAGGTGTGGCAGAAGTCCAGAGGTCGGAAAGATAGGTAGGTACGTTGGCACAGGCCCGATAGAGCTTAATGCCCACCAAGACCTGTAACACGAGCGCGGCTAGAATAATAAGCATGTAGATAGAAGTGAGCCAATGCTTTCGGACAAATGCCCCAACAAGACCCAGAAGCGATGCTACACAAACAATGGCTCCAAGTATCGCAAGCCCTATGGTTTACATATCAGGGGTTGGGTTCTATCACTCAAACACTCACATCGAAAGGTGTTGATGGGGAATACGTCCGATCCATGAAACCCCGTTCGAATGCCTATCAATCCAAAGGCTAGGAACGCTAATCCAAGACAGGCGAATAAGCTGTTGGTGACAATCATGTAAAGTTTGCTTAGTCTAGAGAGAAAATCAGTATACATGTGTCCCTAAAAAAAAAACGAACCTTGCACAACAAGTAGCCATGGTGAATAGAGAAAGTTGGAATCCGGTTGAAATGAACAAGAAGAATAAAAAATAAAAATAAATAATAAAAAAGAAAGAACGGTAATAAAGTATGTTTCAATAAACACACACACACACACACTTACACAACAACCAAAAAAAAAAAAAAAAAAAAAAAAACACAGGCCGTATGCAAGCAGAGATTGACACACACAGAGAGAAAGTATGTAAGAGGGAAAGGAAAGGGATGGCGTATTGGGGAAGGTTTATAATATAAAAAAAAAAAAAAAAAAGAGGGTAAAGAAGGCAAGAAAATGGTTGAATGCCACCCTCTCTCTCTCTGTACAACTTGCTATGCGATTGATTGTCCGGTTAGAATCTTTCTGAAAGTGTCCGGGCATCCTTTTAAAGGAGTACTTAATCAAGACCATGCTAAGCTCTTTCTCAACCAAAAAAAAAAAAAGAGAGAGAGAGAGAGAGAGAGAGATAGCTTGACCGAATTGAGTCTTGTATGTCTTAAGCCTTTTCTCTACCTTTTACTCTAATGAAACGCTGAGAATGGATGGTGACTAAAAAAGAGATTAATTAAGGAGTTTTTTTTTTTTTTTTTTTTTTTTTTTTTTTTTTTTTTTTTTTTTCTCTTTAAAAATTTCGTTTGAACTACTTTTTGACTTTCCCCTATCGCTCCCCCTCCCCTCACTTTTCCCCCCTCTCTCTCTCTCTTCTCCCTTGGTTTATCTTTCAAAAGCAAGTCTTTATAAAGGTAGTTTTTTTTTTTTTTTTTTTTTTTTTTTTTCTGGCTGACTTTATCAAATGGTGTTTCGTAACACATCAAATCAATCTCTTGGAATTTGAATTAAAATTAGAAAATTAAAAAATACAGGACCTATCGATTTTCTCTCCTCACTACAGTAAAAAGATCAATCAAAGAAAGGCAATGAAAGCGGGGGCCTGCCCAAGTCCACGTGATCGACACGTCATAAGAAAAAAAAAAAAAAAAAAAATAGGGAAAATTTTCTTTTTTTTTTTTTTTTTTTAAAAAGTGTAATGTCTCATGAAGTACCACGTTGGAAATTTCGAAAGGAAAAGAAAAAAGAGCGTCGTCGTTCAAAGCAAAAGAATCAAGAAAAGAGAGAGGTCAGAGTTGAAAAGAGAGAAAGTACTGAAGACTACGATCAACAGAAAGCACGTTGGGAACTGGAAGAGCTGAAGCATGGGTTGATTGAATCAGCACGGTTAAGGGTGCAAGCCAAAGAAGAAGAAGCTCGAAAGACAGCCGAGGTATAGAAAGGTGAAAAAGAGGGGGGGGGGAAGGACTTAGTTTATTCTAGAAAAAGTGGCAAGAGACGTTATTAGGTTTACCGGTCGAATTGAAAGAGGTAGGATAAGATAATGTACACAATAAATAGATAATAAATAAACCCCTGGGGATAGCAACCAAAGATTCTAAAGACATTTGTGAGGGCAAGAAAGAGCTATCGAGAACGTTATTTGGAAAGTAAGAAGAGTAGAGAGACATAGAGAAAAGCCATAGGGTAGAAGATTTGTTAAAGCGATTGACATAAAAAGACCAAAAACTGGGCTCGTTCATAAAGGGTGTTTTTGCCATAGAGTTCAAGTTTTTGATGATGAGGGAAAGGAAGGGTGAGTACGAGCCACCAGAGAAGGGCCTCGGTGCTCTGTGGCTTGTGGTCGAGATACCATTGGTATTGAGTGAGATGGGCTTTTTGAGAGACGAGGTGTTTGAGAAAGCAAGGGTGTAACTTGAGCAAGAGCGCGTCGACGAGGGCAAGCGTACAAGGGTCGAGGGGGAAAAGGGAAGGGGCGAGGAATGTGTTGAGGAGAGGAGAGACAGGCCAGGGTGGAGTGAGGTTCAGATGGTTCCAAGAGGGACGTGTGAAAGGCAGATAGGCTTCAGCCGGTCGAAAGGTAGGGGAAGACGGTGACTGTCGCATGGAACTGGGGCGAGACCGATGGATAGGAGAGAGGGGAGGGGTTTGGGTGATGATGGGTGGCAGCCATCTGTTTTCTTCCGAGTGGGGTATTTCCCGATCATCCAATCGCATCATGTCGCCATAGTAACAACGACCGGCTTGATCCAGGGAGAGCCGGTTGACCTTGACACGGAAAAGGCCCACAGCCTGAATCACGGTGTGTGCCTGATCAGGCGAGGTATCGACGTGGTCCAGTCGAATCATCGTGCCGTATTCGTAGAAAGACGTGCTGCTGTCGCGTGAAAAGAGACAGACGGCGTAATGTGGCCCGGCGTGGGCCACCATGGACTGGAACGACCGATGGTAGGCTACGTGCAGTACGCAGGCCTGGGAGGGAAAGATGAGGTATTGCGTACTGAGCTGGATTAAAGGTAGGTAGCCGTCCGGCGCTTCAGGCTCGCTCCCTCCCGCCAAGGAGGCGTACCAGCGCTGGATCAGCTCGTTGACTCGGCCAATCCGGCAAAGGGCGTACCTGCATATCGGGCAGTGGTACCACTGATCCATCACGTGATGGAGGCAGGCCTTACAGAACGTATGGCCACATTCGGTCGTCACAGGCTCCACCAGTGGCGAGCAACATATCGAACAGTCAAAGGCGGAGCTGTCGATCGGCTGTTGTTGGCGATGCATGTCAAGTAGCTCCGAAAGCAGTACGTTTGGCTGGTTATTCTCATCGCTGTGGTTGCGTACGCAGGTAAACGAAAGGCATTGGCGTTCGTCCAAAGAAATACAAGTCTGGCATGCAGTATAGCCACATGAGAGGGTGATAGGTCGAGTATAAGGCTTGGTGCAGACCGAACAATGGGTGAGCGTGTTGATGTCACTGGCGACTGTATCCATCAACGGTTTCGTTGGCTTAAAGGCATGAAGAGTGGCCACTTTTCCACTTTGAACAGGTCCCTCCCACGCTTTGTGCTTCATAAGCATTAGAATAACGTAAACTGTATCGACACCAAGAAAAGAGGTAAGCCTGTGGTTGTTGCGGTAAAAAGAAAAAGAAAAAAGAAGGTGTGTTTGAAAACCATCTAAATAGCTGAAAAATAAAAAAATAAAAAAAAAAAAGAAGGATCTTTGTTATCTCGATCGATGCTATTCGTAATGTATTAGTTATGTGACATTCGATCGATTATTATTATTTTTTTTATTTATTTTTTTATTTTATTTTTTTTTTTTTTTTTGGCTCATAGCAATGATTCCATTTAAGCTGTCACATATTATCACCCAACCTGCGCACAAAATGGTTCGATCTTCAATATTCCCCTTACACAAGCTATGCTAGCCATCATCCAAGACAAAAGTCAGGCTGTACCACACCTGGTTCTGTTTCATCAGAGCTTTAAGATAGCCTAGCCCGTGCTGTGGCCACCCAGCCTCGGAGGACTCCGCTCGATGCTTTACCAACGTTCCGGGGGGAGGGGAGAGGCTCTCCCTTGGTTTTTACAAACAAAAAACAAAAGTAGCATCGCCTCTCCTAAAAGACTCCCCTTCTCAGACAGTATCCACATTCGACTGGCGATCGTCACGCTTGCAAACCCATTTAATTTTTTTTTTTTTTTTTTTTTAATCATTTTTTTTTTTTTTTTTTTTATTGCCAGCCGATCTGTGGATTAGAATGGCCTGCTTTTATCAACATTCACACCAGACGAATCTCGATACCCAAAATCCCAAATTTGTAAGCTACAAAGAAGTCACGGCGGTGACTGTCAATAATGCTTTGGAAAGAAATGGATTTCAAAGGCCTTTTGATTTCACAAAAGTCATTCAACCTTGAGAGGTAGTTGTGGTTGCCTTTATAGCATTGTCTTTGAGACTTGGATTGTTTCTAAAGAGGTTTAGAGCCTTGAATACACTCTTGGGAGTTGAATGATTGCTTTTTTTTTTTTTTTTCTATTTTTTGGCTGCTATCCAATGGACTTTTTTTTTTTTTTTGTTTTGGTACAGCCAACATGTCGTACTACAGAATCTCGAAAACGTGGGGGGGGGAGTCGTTTATTTTTAGTGTTCCGCGGAACTCGCACTTCAACGCTTGGGCAGCTCTTCTCCTTTTTCACAGCCTTTATCTGCGTATAACCATAAACACAAACAGAGCTAATGTTTCCGTGGAATTATAAATCCAAGTTGATTTTCTAATCCTCCTTTTCTTTTCTTTTTTTTTAAAAATTTTTTCTATTCTAAACATGATGACCCTCAACGAGAGCGAAGAGTGTCTGTTTGACGCAAGCTTTCTTTCACCTCAGGTTCAATCACAGCTCCACAAAGGGTATACGCTGTACGCACTTCGTTCAAATGATTATCATCGTGGCTACCTTGACGTGCTTTCGGTACTTACCGAGGTAGGCCAACACACGATCGAGAGCTGGCATAGGCAATTCAGCTTTCTAAAGAGACACAACGAGACATGTAAGCGATAGAGAAAAGACGGTTCGTATCTCACCCCGTCTTGTAGACTACGTGGTGACGATCGAAAACGAAGGTCGTATTGCAGCCACAGGCACGATCCTGATTGAACATAAATTTGTTCACAAAAACGGACTGGTGGGCCATATCGAAGACATTGCTGTCGATTCATCTCACCAAGGAAAAAAACTAGGCCTACACATTATCGAGGCACTTAAATATATTGCACAACAAACCGGCTGTTATAAAGGTTGGTATCGAAATAAGATGTCCCCTTGTATTCACCTCCCTCCTTAGTCATCCTTGACTGCTCTACCAAGAACATGCCTTTCTATGAAAAGTGTGGCTTCTTGCCCAAAGAAAACCAGATGGCCCTGTATCTTTCCCACAAACCTCATCTATAAATCATACCCTTTCATCTACATCTTTATTTTCTATTCATTTTAGATCTTTTGTTGTTATTCAAGGATCCTTTTCTATCCTGTCTGATCCTTATTCTGCCAGACAGACTGTGAGGCGCTCATTAAAAAGCAACTAAAAACGATGGATCTAAAAACAGAATTAGAAACCATTGAACAGAATGCATGACCGTACCTGGCTCGTTTTACACTTCCGCACACAGAAAGATAGAAACAGATCGGTTCTTGAATGTTGGAAGGAGGATGAAATATAAAACGACTTACATAATTGGAATGGGTAAATGGTTCTCTCTCTCTCTCTCTGTGTGTGTGTGTGTGTGTGTGGAGAGAAACCTTCTTGCGCCTTTTTTTTCTTTTTCGTATCAAGCCAACCTAGATTTTTTTTTAAAAAAAAAAGAGGAATCCATTGCGGCATAAAAGAACTCACTAAGAATAGAAAAGTGCAGAGAGAGAGAGAGAGAGAGAAAGAGATTAAGGTTCTGACGAAGGCTCTAAAGAAGCCAAGGCCAAAATCAAAACACAGTCACTTTTTTTTTTTTTTTTTTAAATTGATTGATAAAAGAATTTGAGTCAGCATTTTCTCTCACACGTTATCATCTTTTCTTTCTCTTATCTTTTTTTTTTTTTTTCTTTAAAAAGATGGCTACAGTCACCAAAGAAACGTTACCACCTATTGGACATGCGACAGTCGGCTCAGCTGGGGCGATGTTTGCTTCTACGCTCGTGTACCCACTTGACATGTAAGAACCTTTAGAAACCAAACGAAACCCAAGCTAATCCCGATGTATAGTATCAAAACCCGTATCCAAGTGCAAGCCAAAGAAGACGGAGACGAAGAGCATTACAAGTCAGCTCTGGACGGTATTCGACGTATTGTCGAAAAGGAGGGTATTTCTGGACTGTATGCAGGCCTAGGGTCTTCTTTGATCGGTACCGCCTCGACCAACTTTACCTATTTCTATTGCTATTCTTTCTTGAGAGAGAATTACAACCGACGTTATAACCCCAGCGGCGGTACGTTATCTACCGCGTTGGAACTGATCCTGGGTGCAGCTGCGGGTGCGCTGACCACTTTGATTACCACACCGGTCTCGGTCATTACCACCCGCCAACAGACGTTGCCTGCCAACGAACGTCAGGGCGTGTTGGCTACGGCCCAGACAATCTATAGGGAAGAAGGCATCGAAGGGCTCTGGAAAGGCATCCGACCCTCGCTCGTACTCTGTGTGAATCCAGCCATCACTTATGGTAGTTTTGAAAAGATCAAACAGGTCGTCCTGCATCTTCTCAAGACACCCATGACGCCCTGGGTCAATTTCTTGGTCGGCGCCCTCTCCAAAACGTTGGCCACCATCGTTACCTATCCCTATATCATGGCCAAAGTCAGATTGCAATGGAAACCTTCCAAGGAAACCCAAGAGAAACGGGCTCCCTATACAGGCGCTCTGGACGTCTTGGCTCGCGTACTACAAACAGAAGGTATCTTTGGATGGTATAACGTAAGTCAATCCGATCGAAACAAAACCTTGACCTCTCATTCTTTCTTTTAAAAAAGGGCATGAGCACTCAAATCACAAAGGCTGTTCTCTCTCAAGCCTTGTTGTTTGTAATGAAAGATATCTTTACTAACTATACTGTCCTGGCTTTTGCTCTCATTCAAGCCTCTAGAAAATCGAAATGTTAGCATAAACAAGAACACTCCCTTTGACAGAACATAGAAAGCATCTCATTAAATTCCCTCTTGTTTCATCAAATGCATTCATTCCCACCTTCTTTTTCATTGTTTTATTACCGGCTGAAAGCACTGCGCTCCTCCCCCCCCCCAAAAAAAAAAAATTGCTGAGTCCTTATTCAAAACCATGTCAGTGCATGATTTTTCTTTAAGCGGCGATACAAACCGCTGCTCAAAAGAATCTCCCTGCGCTCATGTCGTGACCCAAAAAAAAAAAAAGAAAGGTGACAAGTGCTGTATAAATAAGAGAGATTTTACGTGAAAAAAAAAAAAAAAAAAAAAAAAAAAAGAGAGAGAGAGAGAAAGGCGACAAGTGCTGTATAAATAAATAAGAGAGATTTTACGTGGAAAAAAAAAAAAAAAAAAAAAAAAAAAAGAGAGAGAGAAAAATAAATAAGAATATGATACATAAAGGGTGTGTGTGGGTGGGTGGGTATACGGCTTTAGACTTGAATCATGACGTCTTTTCCTCTCGAGTCTTGTTTACACATAGGACAGCGAAAGTTGAGAACAAGCCATTCGTGTACGCATGCCTTATGAAAATGATGTTTGCACCTAAGAGTGTGACGGGTTAAAAGAAAAGAAAAAAAAAAAAAAAAAAAAAGAAAGAGAGAGAGAGAGAGAGAGAACAAGCCAAGGTTATGTTTTTACCATAGTTTACAAAGGATATCCCCTTCTTCATACTTTGACAGGCAGATGGCACAGACCTGATCTTGTGTATCTAGAATCTCAATGATCTGAAGTTCGGTTTCTTTTTCACCCGGTGGATCGCTTAATCCCAAGTAAGGCCAAAGTCTATCAAAAAGACTGTGTTTCTTCCTGTCCAGATGCTGATCTGCTTTGCTCAGGTCGATCATGACCATACCCTCAGGTAAAGAGGGGGAAGGTGACATCCCCGTGCTGAATCGATACACAGGTATCATGGCAATCTCTTCACTCGTCGCTCCTCCCATATCTACCCCTTCATCAACGTGTAACAGCCGCATGCCCACTAAGGCTCATGACATCAGTCAATCTCTCTCCTCTAAGCTTTCTAAGCCTTACCTAAAACACACGGCAAACAAAAGATGACCGAGGTACACAAAAGAATAGGCACAGACAACATCATGTAGCCATACACAATGATAGACAGAGAAAGGTAATACAGTGGAATGGCTGTGTCTGAGCAGGTGGTGGATGAAAAAATCATGTAGTTGCCTATAATAAACCACAAGACGGCAAATACGTCCAGAGCAGATTTGGCCCTTTGTGCAGAGAGAGAGAAAGAGTTTATGAGGAATGTTTTGTTTTTATAAGAGGGGGTCTATCAATGTAGTTCTATTTACCTATCTATCAGGAGTCGAAAGGTGTTGTTGTCCATCTGTTGTTGGATAGAGGATGCGTCTGGCGGCAACAACAAAGGGTTCTGAACAGGTGTCACGAGCGAAGGATAATACATTGGGTTGTGATTGGCGGTGGTCGTGGCCGGTGGAGGAAACGAGACCGGACGATTGCGTTCACTTAGAGCATAGGCCTCACTGAGTTCAGACCGAGTGCGAGGAGAAGAAGCGGCGTAAGTCGACCGGCGACGTGGTGCCAAATGAAGATAGATATTGATGGGTGCCGTGACAACAAGGCGAAGGATATATACAGAAACAAAGATACGCAGTGGCCGGTCGCAGTACATGTGCCAGGAGACAAGCAGAACCCCAATACTGGTGATTAACTGAATACCCACAAGCGTCATGGTAAAGCCTAAATGCAATTTCGAAGAGCGTGAGCTTTGTCGCCAATTTAATACGAAATGAGTAAACCAATGCGATCGTACTCTTCTGGAAGTCGAGGTGGCACTTCGAGTGAAATTAACAGCATTGGTGGCCGAATTCGATAGTATCTGCGGTAAGGCAGGTCGGATAGAAGAAGATGAAGAAGACGTTGACGAAAAAGAAGTATTCGAAGGTTGATGGCGATGACTAAGCCTGGTTGTGGTCGTAGCGCTAGTAGCCATTTTTATTTTCTATTCCCTTTTTTTTTTTCTTTTCTTTTTCAAAACACAATCACAAAAAATAAAAGAAAAAAAAAAAAAAAGAGAGAGAGAAATAAAACGCAGTAGATAATGTATTTCCTTTTTTAAAAAAGAAAAATAGAAAATAATGCTCTGATATAAATAAATAACGAAATGCTCGTTGTTACGTTGTTTGAAATTTAGGTAATACCAAAAATAGAAATTCACGTTACCCGGTAGCAATTCACTCTCCATACTACTTTGGCTCTTTAACTCTTTTGTTTATCTTGACGCATACTCAAGTCTGAAAGCGTCTCAAAAAATGATTTCAAAAAGCGCCCTCTTTTTTTTTTTTTTTTTTTTTTTTCGATAGAATTGTTTACAAGAAAAAAGGGGTTTACATATTTTTGATTGTCATCTTAAAAGCACATTGCCTTATCTCTACCCTACGTAAGGTGAAGATAGGCTGTTGACAGCAGTTCTCCCCCGCGTAGAGACTGCTCAGTATCATTTTGTTAGTAAAGAAAAAAAAGAAACAAGTCATGAAGGCTGTGGGCAGATAAGCCGAGCAATGTTTTGTTTCTGGCTGCTTGGGCTCGTTCGTTTTCTATTATCCTGTTTTTTTTTTTTTTTTTTTTTTTCTCAAATTCCAAATAAACAGAATGTAATATAATTACTATCAACCAAAGGTCGAGGCATTGCTTCCTTTGGATGTCCCTGACAATAACACTTTACAAGAACCGATGGATTTAAAAATCAGGTTGGGCTGCGGCCATAGAAAATCATATTTTAATTAATCAATAAAGTAAGTCAAAGGTTCTTCACGAGACCAAATGGCGGTGCCATCCGTTTTGATGGAATAAAAATCAACCACACCATCGTGCGATTTGTGACATCTTTTAAAAGTGATTGTTTTTAGAGAGAAGGAGGGGGGGGGATGGTTTATTTTTGTTTTACCTGACATGAATATAGCATTCTGCACCCAAATGGATCTTACCGAAATAGTTGAATCCATACGCGACTTCTTCTACAGCATATTCGATCAAGACATAACGTTCAATACGCTTTAATCCATCGACTTCATGTAGACCATGAACGTTATCGAGATGGTTAAGCTACATACATGTCTTTTTAAAAAAAAAAAAAAAAACCAAGTTTCCCCCCCCATTCTATACCTCATGAAGCTATCGACACAAAAAGGTTAAAAAAAAAGACATGTTTAAATAACTAGCGTACCTTTGCAACAACTTGATCCTTTACTTCGTGAAATACCTAACATGGATATTAAAAAAACAACCTTTCAATAGATTTTTTATTTTATTTACGGCTTTTGCTTCTTCGTTAGCAGGAACCACAGGTCCCATATCGTTATGTTGAGCGTCAGACATTTTGGTTTTTTTTGTTTGGAAATAATAAAAAAGAGAGAAAAAGGGGAAAGAAAAAAAAAAAAAAAAGGACAAAGCTATGAAAAAGGCTCATTGGTGATACCTTCCTTTTTGGTTTGGATAGCCTCTTTTTAGACCTCTTGAGTGATTGACCTGTTATCGACACTGAAACTACATGGCGTACATCTCTTTTTTATGGCTCCTAGGCACATGGCTACTTTGATCAAAACAGTGACCGACCGTTCTGGGTGTTTGTATATACACTTTTTTTTTTTTTTTTTTTTTTCCCCCTCAAAAATCATTGTTGATTTATTACAAGAGAAAGTCTTTTTTTTTTTTTTTTTTTTTTTTTATTCATTTGATTTCAACCGAACGATGGAAACAACCGTTAATTTAGAAGGCTATTCACTAGGACAGTTGTTTCGTCTTGGACAGACAGTTGTGACAGAGCTTGAGAACACTGCACTTTCAAGCATGGACCCAGAATATCAACAGAAAGTGCAAACGGGTATTGCTTTTTTGACCAAAGCCAATGCGTTAGTTTCTAGACTACATATCTTTAGCCAGAATGAACTCATAGATGAAATCAACACCAATGATTTGAAATTCTTGATGATTCCTTCTTATATTGGAGATCTTGTTTTAAAAAAAACCGGTATAGAAAACAGAGCCAGCACGTTAAATGAAGCCAGAGTAAATAAATGAAAAACAAGAAAGTGTTACTAAAAGACAACCTTATAAGGAATGGATCCAGACTTTCCTAAGCACCTGCCAAAACAATGAGATGCTCAACAAAGAGGACGTGCTGCTGCTACAACAACTTGAGGGAGGCAAAAACCCAGGCGCGCCACAACAACGCGATCAAAAGATAGCAAGACATAAGCGGGAAAAAGAATTGAAAAAGACGGTACAAGAACTACGCCAACAGTTGGACGGGTTAGCGCAAGAGAATGAAGATCGAGATGTGGATGAGATGGAACGCGACTGGATCAATTATCTGATCCAAGCCGAGATTATGAAGGCGATAGAAAACTGGCATGCGATCGAACAAGAGTGGGTGATGGTCAAGGAAATGGAAATCATGAAAGAAATGTGGCAAAAACGAGGCGGGGGTGCTCAAGTCGAACCAACCCAGCCGGTGAACACACGAGTCAACTGGGGAAAGAACAAGCCGTTGATGACTCAAGAAGGTCGACCGCTTCAACCTTTTGTTATCACAGGCAAACGAGAGCAGTTCAAGAACCAAGTCTTTGGTCCTGGTTATAATCTGCCCACAATGACGATTGATGAATATCTCGAGCAAGAAATGGAAAGAGGGAATATCATTCAGGGAGGGTAAGCCAAGAATACGCTGGGTTGCACTTTTTCTTACAATAATAACAATAGAGGCGAACCACCTGAAAAAGAAGAAATTGATGATAACGACCACGAAGCTCTCGATGCAGAAGTCATGAAGAAAAGAGAATGGGACGAGTTTACCGAAGCCAATCCAAGAGGTGCAGGAAACAGAGGAAATAAAGGATAGAGTAACACCAAAATAGAACCATGTTTGTTCCACTTACGAGGCGTGTGTGTTTTTTTTTTTTTTTTTTTTTTTTTTTTTGGGTGTGTGTGTGCGCCATCATTTAATTTTTGTGATAGGCGGACAGTAGAAAAAGTTTTTTGTTTTTTGTCTGTTTGTTTTTTTTTTTTTTTTTTTTTTTTTCTTTTGGCTTACCAACATTCGATGAGTAACTTTGATATTGAACGCATCAAGAACCTTCTTGGTACCCATGAAGATTTCCCCAAGAAGGTAAAGATGAGGTTAAAGGAAAGAAAAGCTAAAGATTTTGAAAACAGGGTATTGTGTTTAAAGACATGTTTCCTGTTTTTCAAGACCCTACAGCTGTTGAAGCGTTGATCAGCAACATTGTTCATTACATCAACTCGAATTACAGTGAAAAGATTGACACTGTGGTCGGACTGGATGCTCGTGGTTTCTTGTTTGGTCCTTTGGTCGCTCTTCGTCTGGGGGCTGCGTTTGTGCCTGTACGTAAACAAGGCAAGTTACCGGGGGAGTGCGTCCAGGCTACTTACCAAAAGGAATATGGCGAGGATATTTTTGAACTCCAAAAGTCTTCTATCAAGGAAGGCGCACGTGTGATTATCATTGATGATCTGATTGCTACGGGTGGATCCGCTGCTGCTGCAGGTGAACTGGTTCGAAAATGTCATGCCAAAACGGTGGCCTATGTGTTTGTTATGGAATTGGATTTCTTGAATGGCGCAAAGGCTTTAGATGCCCCTGTTTATTCTCTGATTCATTTATAAATAAAGGGACAGGGAATGCGTTTTATGTCATTTGTTATTTATTATGAATCTATCCGTCTCTAGCCAGCGATAATAAAAAAAAAAAAAAGAAAAAAGAATGGAGAGAGAGAGAGAGAGAGAGAGAGAGAAATGTATATATCTACATAGCTTATACTCTGAGAGCTTGGATGGTTCGACCAAAGCCAACGCCGATCCAGTCTGGACATGATTTACTCCAGGTGAGTGAATTGACTTCGGCATCAGCGACGTAGGCCAGAAGAGGGTCTTGAACGACACGCGGGGGTTGATGGTTATAGCGTGGTTGGTTAGCATAGTAGTTTCTGTTGTTATCAGGCTGGTTGATGTTCCAGACAAGTACCTGAGAATCATCCCCACCGGTGGCAATTTGCCCAGGCTCGTTGGGAGACCAGGAGAGACAGTTGATGCTTCCACTGTGACTTTTGGATAGCTCAGCAATGGGAGCGCTTGGATAGCGGATATCGAGGATCTGGACGGCGGAAGAATCCATATGAAAGGTGGCCAACAGGTTGGCGTTCATTCTGCTGAACTGTAAGCGCAAGAGAGGTACGGAGCTGTGCATTCGGTTGGCTGTGTTGGGTGTAGGCTGTGTTTCGTAAAGGATGGTCGAATGTTCCAAAGATCTCAAATCAAACAGCCGGACAGAGCCGTCTGCACCCACACTGGCAAAGGTGTCCGCCGAGCCATGCATAAAAGCAACATCATAGACATCGCTGTCGTGTGCAATCAGCTGTGTTTTAGCTTGATTTGTTTCCACATTCCAGACTGTACAGGTAGTGTCGATACTCGAGGTCACTATCAACGAAGGGTCTGTTTCGTTCCAGTCAAATGAGGTCAATGGCGCGCAAAAATCAGATTGCTTCATCTAACCCATATTCTATTTAGTCACATAACCCAACGCATTGAAGGCACTCACGTTCACCAATTCTGCTTTTTTGACCAACTGCTGTGTATGCATATACTGGCTGTTTCTGGCCGTAATGCTATTGGTAGTGCCATAACGTGGATCGTCTACCAATTCCCAAATTCTTAAAATGTCTCCTGTCGTAGCTAAAAGATCACTGTTTCTGGCGTCTGTCTACAAGGAATGCTTAGTAAAAGATGGAAAGAATAGACTCGCTTCTTACTTTTCTAGGTTCCCATAGTACTTTGGTAATAGGATAATAAGAATCTGCTTCAGCTACTGCAGTAAAATCGTTTCTCGAGGGTGGTACGTTATCAAGCAAGTCTGTACGGGATATGATTTGAAGCTTTTTAAGAAAAAAAAAAAAAAAAAAAAAAAAAATAGGTGTATCAATAGTATATCCATGTCAATACGTGTTTACCTTATTGTTACTGTCTTCAATAAAACTACCGATAGCCAATCTAAAGCTTTTATGATCGAGAGGTGTTTTGCACCAATCCAAAGCATAGATGGACCAAGGCGCATCGTATTGATATATTTCTTTGGAAGTGGTTGGCTGGATAGCTTCCTGTGCATTTCTGTAAGGATAGTTGTGGGGTCGCGATGTATCCATTGTTGTTGTTGTTTTGGGTAAATACAAAAATAAGCTCTGTTCCAAAAGAGAGATAAAAAAAAACAACAAAAAAACAAAAAAAGGGGGAGCTTAGAAAGAAGAAATAACAAAAAAAGAGAAAAAGAAAAACAAAAAGCCAGTAAAGTAGTACAAAAGGTGTGCATCATCAAGCCAGCATCGGAGCTAGAGAAGAGTGGGGGGGAGGGAAAAAGAGAGTGCGATAGGGTTAATTGTTTGTTTCATGCATACATCGCTCTTTTGTATGCAACCAGAAGGAATTAAGACGCACTGTGAATGTTTTTCTTTTTTAAGCCTTGATGATGGACTGCCTAAACAAAAAATCTTAAACAAAAAGCGGTCATAGCAGATTTAAAAATAGACACCCTAGGCCTATAACAGACTGTCAATCATGGACATTAGCCAATTGGATGATATCATTTAGATCCATGTTGCGCCCTGACTCTATTTTGCTATTTAAACTTGTGCTTTTATTTTTTATATTTTTCTTTTTTTTTTTTTTTTTTTTTTTTTTTTTCCTAGCTTACTTTTTTTTTGACAAGAGAGATGACTGAATGTATTCCCAGTACATGTTCCTTACTCAACACACCTTACAAACGCTTCCGCCGCCTTTCCATCACCCAAGGTACGATTTCAAGCAGAGCAAAAGAAGTCCGGTCAAGTGAAGTATTTGCAGGCCCACCCTTATTGAAGAAGAAGAGCAGCACAAGCCAATTGAGCGTCAGGACAGTCCAGCCCAAGAAAACACCACGACCGCAAGACATTCGACCTTTGCGAGCGACAAACAAGAGCGTGTCAAACTTTAATCCGGTAAGACTCCGATTGGATGAGAAGAAGAACAGAGTGGAGAAACCAAGCCTGGCTTACTTTGAGCCAGCAACTCCAAAGACATCAAATAACGCTGAGAAAGCCTTGCCAGAAGACAGCCCGGCCGATATCAGTCCAGCGCAGACCAAGGCAGACCAAGAGAGATCTGAAACAGAGCCTAGCCCCTTTCCAAGTCACCATCGCCAGCTACAGGAGAGGCTCTTTCAGGATCTTATGGTAGGCATTCGAGCCTACACTCGCCAGATCCAGGCACTTTCGCATACACTGCTCTTCTCACTCTCTTCCAGCTCTTCCGAAACCCTTCATCAAGACATACCCGGTACACCTGCCTCTCAGATCCAAATCTGTCAACGTCTGATGGCACAACAACAACAGTGGCTCAGCCAACTCGAGAAAACCACAGGCGAGGAAAAGACAAGGGTAGAGCCTACCTTGGGTTGGCTACAGCAATTGAAATCATCCATTCTCAATCCACCCGAACATTGTCCAACCACGGTTTCGGTCCAAGGCTTTTGTGAAACGGCAGAAGCTTCCCTTGTGCCAGTCGAGGTATCTATCATGTGTATATGTGTCTGGCGCTAATCGCCTGGTTAGCTTTTACCCAAAGAGAAAAAAGGAAAATACAGCTTTCAATACAAACTGGATCTAACCGAATACGATCGACGTCATCTGTTTGCTTTACTGCCGGAAGATCAATGGCAAAAAGACGCCTGGGCCAAAACGTGCCAATTTGATTCCTGTCGAAACACCTTTGGATTATTTCAAAGAAAGCATCACTGCCGAAGGTAAACAGACCGTGTTCATCTCCCTTGTTTGTCTTATCAACCTTCTCTAGTTGTGGTGGTGTTTACTGTAATACACACACTCTAAACAAACTTCCATTGTTTACTCTCAAAAACCTAAAACAACCTATTCTTTCTCGTACATGCGATACCTGTTGTTTTAAACGGATCCAAAAAGAATCTTTGACTCAATCCCTATCCTAAATAAACCCTTTCTCTTCTCAACATACACTCTTTTTGTTTTAAAAGCCTTCTAAAGAATGACCTGATGTGCAATGTTATCATCCTTGCAAAGGGTCCATACAGAGTTGCCAAAAGCAGCTATTCTGGATCGTTTTTGGGTAGCACACTGCTTTTCTAATGCAAAAGAACCGTTGGCTTTGTATTACAAATAAAAGCTGATTTTCAACTACACTACAAAACCTCCTTTATCCTTCACACTGGATCAAAAAAAAAGTGGATGTTGCCCTGACCTTGAGTGTAAAGCGTTGGCTATATTTTTTTTTTTTCTTTTTTTGGATCTGTTCAGAAACCGCTGTCTCACAAACAATCATTCTAACCTGGATGATAACGCTGTAGATGATCTTGTTTTCATTTAAAACTCAAATGAGAGTCATTCCTCTCTTTCTTTCTTTCCCTTTTTCTTTTTTTCTTTTTTTTTAACTCTTTTTAACCCCCATTGACTGATAGCTGTTTCGAAAGTACAAAGACGGATGAGTACTTTGGCACCCAAGATTATTGGCAGGGTGCGTGCGGTGTATTCGTATGACTCAGACGAAAGATCTTCACTCAGCTTCAAAAGGGGGGATTATATCGATGTTTTGGCCAAGCTCGAATCGGGTTGGTGGGACGGATGGTAAGAAGAAGGCCAAGGTGAAAAAAAAAAAAAAAAGAGAATGAACAGAGTGGTTAGGTGTAATGGCGAACGAGGCTGGTTTCCTAGTAATTATGTCGAAACGGCGCCCGAGACCCCAAGAGCCTTGGATCCACCCCGCTCATCTTTGGACAGTAGCTCGACAGGATCCGCTAGCAGTAGCGTAAACCTTCGGGATGGAGGATCTGTTCAGATAACAAACAATAGAAACCCGTATGACGAGGACCATAACGGGGAAACCATAGATCAGAACTCAGTACTGGCGTCTGAAGAGAGCATCGTCTGTGGATCGCTCCAAGAGGAATACTCAGTGCCTACGCTGGAACAGGTATTCTTTTCTTTCCCCATTCAAAACCTCGCTTAACCTCTCTCATAAAGCTGATGGAAAACTGGGTGGAAAGAAAAACACCCCAGGGAAGACTCTATTTTTGCAATCTGATCACACAAGAAACAACTTGGGATGCTGACGAGATTGACACAGACACTGGCTGCTTGGTAAAATAAATAAAGTGGCGTCAATCGATGTACTCAAGCTTTAGGGGGAAAAAAAAAAAAGAGAAAATCAGAAAACATCCTAAAAGACCCTCTGCCCCAAGCGATAACGCCACCAGAAGAAACCAAACACATCTCTTGGGGAAAAACAGCCACAGACGTTGCCTTTCATATACACGAGCTGATTACCGCTGTACAGAACGGATCGCGAGATCAAGTGCAAGCTAGAACGTCACTGATAGTCGAGTCCATACGGCTGATGTTGTATGCGTCGGGGGCCTTGGAGAGAGATTCTCCGCTTGTACATGAGCCTGTGTTCCGCGATCCCAGAAGGGCCATCCTGTCCTCTCTGTCCAAGCTTGTGTTAGACTCCAAGCTGAGTGTGGAGCTCACGCATGCCTCAGCAGGCATGGTGCTTGAGAAGCTTCAAAAGGACGCTCAAGATGTGATGAAAGGCACACGAGATTATATCACTGCTTGTCAACAGCGCAACGTTGCCCTGCTCGATATCAACCCACAACTGGTCAAGGATGTCTCTGAGCTTCCATTCGATGCCGCTACCCTCGCATCAGCCGAGATGCAGACCGTCAACAACCCAACCCTAAGAGCCAGCCTTTCAGCCACCGGAATGGCCAGCCTCGGCCTGACTGCAAACGACAGGAAAAAACTAAATCAAGTGACGACAGAAACACACCACTCGATGCTTCAAAGGGCGAAATACATGCTCAACCAGGATTTGATTCTCAGCTTACAGGTGTATTCCCATCAAATCTACACCTCTGCCGAAGAACTGTCCGCTGCAGCGCACGCCATCCTCACCGAATTCGAAAGGGACAACACACACCACTACGAAACCGAACGGTCGGCCTCTGTCTCGTTCTTTCGCACCCTTTCCACTCAGATAGGACAGTACCTGGCTATTCTGGATGATATCAACCTGGATGGCATCGACACGCAACAGATTCCTTCCATCGCCACCTATCAGATCAGCCGCAAAGGCATCTATGGTGCGGTGGGATATATGTTTGGCGCTGTACAGACCTTGACAGATGTCAGTAGAGACCTCAAGGAATCCACGTACGGTGTCAAAGACGCTGTACATCATGTCGAGAGTGTCATCGAAACCGTAGAGCAGAGTGTGATTGCCATGGTGAACGAAAGAAAGCGAAGGATGGGTGTTCATTCAGAAGATAAAAATCTTCTTTTGTGCGATGAACCCAAAGATATCACAGCCAGGGAGGACAATGTCAATAGGGAGGCCTTGCCCCGCCAATCCACCCTGCCAGGTATCTCAGATATCGTCAACCGTCGAAGGCAAGAAAGTATTCGCCCAGAGGATCGTTCGGCAGATACCTTAGGTTCGGATCATCAACCAGATGAAGTTGAACTGGGTCCTGATGGTGCCATCCGGGGTGGTACATTGCCTGCTCTTGTAGAACGCCTAACAGTACATGACACTCTAGGTAAGTGGCTATACCCTATCAACCTACCATTCACCCCCCCCCCCCACAAAAAATAGACACAAACTTTATTGCCACCTTCTTACTCACGTACAGATCGTTTTGTACTACCGAGGACGTGGTCAGTCTACTGGAGTCTCGCTACAACCTACGCCCTCCCGAAAGGCTGACGCCTGAGCAGCTTGAAATGTGGACTGAACGTAAACAGAAACTCGTGCGCCTAAGGTAAGTAAGAGCCAAACAGTCCCCTTTGTGTCTAAAGGTGACGATAGAATATTCAACGTTATGAAAACCTGGCTCGAAAACTACTATATTGATGAGGATGAGCATCTACTGCCTCGCTTTGAGTACTTTACCAATGCTTACATTCGTGACTCTTCCGAATTTGCTGCCAACCAGATTCTCACCTTGATCAAAAAGCGTACTGAATCTCGTGGTGTTCTGAAAAAAACCGTACAAAATCCAATCAGCGGACCTGATCCCATTGTCCCAAAAAACATCCAGGCTATAACTCTGTTAGACACAGACACCATTGAAATGGCCAGACAGCTCAGTATTATGGACTTTAAACTCTACAGTAGCATAAGACCCATCGAATGTTTAGGGAAAGCTTGGTCAAAAGAAGGCGATCGGGGATCGGTAGCGATCCATATCAAAAAATCGATTCAATATTGCAACCGGCTCACCTCTTGGGTCACCCAGAGTATTTTGTCGTACGAGGAGCCCAAAAAGAGAGCGACCGTGATCAAATATTGGGTTCAAGTAGCCAACGTAAGCTGTCAAAGTACAACCCTTCTTTGACTAACCCATCTACAGCACTGTAGAGTATTAAGCAACTACAATACATGTATGGCTATCCTATCCGCCTTTGATAATAGCTCCATCGGCCGATTGAAAAAGACATGGATGGTAAGATAAAGCTTTCTAAGCCTCTCATTGAGTTTTTCATAGATTTGTAGTCGAAATACAACACAGGCCTTGGCTTCTATTCGTAAACTTCTTGGTGCCAACCGTAACTTTACAGAGTACAGAGACATCGTTCATTCTGTCAATCCTCCATGCATTCCGTTCTTGGGCATCTATCTTCAAGACCTCACCTTCATCGAAGATGGTAACCCTGACTATCTACGCAAATCGAATCATCTCATCAACTTTGCAAAGAGACAGAAAGTGGCGGAAGTCATAAGGGAACTGAAGCAGTTCCAATCATTTGCATATAATTTCCATACAATCCCAGAGTTTCAACACTTTATTGAAACACAACTGAGTTATGAGCATGATGTTGAAAGACTTTATGAGAGAAGTCTACAGTTAGAACCAAGAAATCAAGAATCATCCACGACTGCTACTAATCACCTCATATAAAACCACATACTTCCCCCTCCCAACCACTCATTTCAAACCTCTTGATGTATTGCTACCCAAAACACACACACACACACACACACACACAACTTTTTCGATGTATTCTTACTTTGTAATCTACACATTTCCATTCATTTGTTTTATGCACTGTAAAATCATAATGTAGCTGTCTCTAAGTTCAATTAAGCAAACACGTTATAATAAAAGCAAACATGAAAAAAAAAAGGGGGGGGTGAGTTAGAGTCAATAGAATAAAGCTCGACTCTATAAAAGTTCAATTCACAGAGTTGCATTTTTCAACCTTTGAGAAAATCAAATAAAAGTTCAGATGTTTGCCTTAGTCAACTACTTATGAATCAATGTACTAGAACCCTATTCTATCAACAAAAAGAAAACGACAAGAACACTCTTTCCTCTTTCTCTCTTTTTTTTTTTTTTTTTTTTGTGTGTGATTTATTATGAAATTAAGAAAACTACAATCTCTCAATGACAGTTTGCAATTCCTCTTCTGAATAGACTCTAAAACGCGACTCTGGTGTAACTGCTGCTATTTGAACATTAGTCTTGTTCAGTTTTTCTTCCATAACTGATTTTAATACAGTCAATGCCAATGTCTCTGCTTCCTTCAAGGTCATTGATGTGTGGTATTCTTTTTGAAGTTCTGTTTGGGCTCCTTCAGATCCAGATCCAATAGCCTTAGCTTGGTATTTCATAAACGTTCCAGAGGGATCAGCATGGAAACTATGTATGATAGATAAGCTAAAGCTCCTCTTATGTTCAACCAAAACTTACAGCTGAGGTCCATTTTCATCCACGCCAGCAATAAGCAAGGCAACACCAAATGGACGACTCTATATCATAAATTAAAAAGCGTTCGTCGGTGTAACTCTTATACCATGATTGATTCTTCTCCATCAGCACCTTCACCGAACCGTAATGCTAAATCACAAACACTTTGAGTTACACTTTCGACCTTTAATTTTTCTTCGTATGTAAAGCGATGGTTCTGGTTTCCGGTATTGTTGTTAGCTGATTTTCTCTAGACATGTATATAAAAAAAAAAGTAAAACTATCGTGTACCTGAGCAGCTACACGAGCATGTTCAATCATAGTACGAGCGTCAGCTGTCATTCCACTCACGGCACAACCCAAATGTTCATCAATTTCCATGACTTTTTCAATTGAGCTAGGTTCCAACAATGTAGAAGAGACACGTTTCTCAACAGCCAAAACAACACCTTCAGATGTTTGAATACCGATAGCTGTTGTACCGAGCTAAACACAATATATTAGAGACTTTCTCCCTTTTCTATGCAAAACATTGTACCTTAATAGCTTCGATGGCGTATTCTACTTGAAACAGACGACCTTCAGGAGAAAATGTGTTTACACCGCGGTCATATTCAGAACGTGTCAAAAACATGATGTTTGTATAGGAAATAAAGCAGGAAAAAAAAAAAAAAAGAAAGGAAAACGTAATGCGTGTATCTCTGTGAGTATACGTCTCCTGTGACGGCATCAGGCCAGTCACGTCTTTGATTCAATCTCAGGTCGGGCAGTTGGTTCGTGCTGTACGCGTTGCTAATACACATACATATCAATAGAGGATAATGTTTTTTCGATGTATGTATACACACTTGGCTATTTTTAGAGCAAAGGATGTGTATATGCATATATGGGGTTGGCGGCTACAATTAGAGTATGAAGCTGTGACATGAGATAGAGTTTAGAAAAAAAAAAAAAAACCTTGATAGCATTCGTCTTCTTTTTTTAGAACTTCTCTCAGTTCTTTACTAGTATTGTTTTTGTCTCGGCTTTTTCTTAAAAAAAAAAAAAAACTCTTAAAAAAACAAGGATACAACCCAAGTAGTTTGTTTTATTCTTTGACAATAACTTTTTCCAAAAACAAACAAACAAACAAACAAGGGCATTACCTACTTGAAAGTCTTTTTGTTTTGATACTTTTCCGATATAGATTCTCGCAATAACATTTCTTGATTTGAGATGAAGTAAAAAAGTCTTTATTTTTGGAAATAGTCTTGTTTGGCTTTCTAAAGGAGTTAGAATGTTTGAGATCAGCGTTGGCAGTTCTAGGCAGTGCACCTAAAGATACTGGTTTTCTCTAAAGCCAGGATTCGAATGTAAAAATCGAGTTTTTTTCTAAATCATAATTAAGGGAGTCTTTAAAAAGTGCTGAAAGCTTCACGTTTTGTTTGACGGCCTTCATAGAGATATACAAAACAAGTAAGCACCCAAAGGTCGCTTTTTTAGCAATATTCTTTATTTAGATAAAATTGCCCGAACGTATAAACAATAGGCGCCAAACAAGTCTTTAGTTTTAAAGATAAGCCAAGGGTAAAAGCCAATTGACCTAGCTAGCAGGAGATAAATCAGTGCCCTTTTTTTTTCTTGCTATGACTGTCAATACCCTTGAGTATCTATAACGGATAACGAGCGGATGTTTCACGAGCTTGAAATGGTTTCCTTAAATAGAACTTTTGACTATTTTCTTTTTTTTTTTGATATATTATTTTTCAAATCTTTACTCTTGCTTTTTTTTTTTTTTTTGTTTAAGGGCATATAAAACAGTAACTGCACCAAAAGCAATGTCTGATTTATTCAAGACAAATGAAAACGAGTTCTATATTGAACTAAAAGAACAAAAATATTACTTTCCGGGTGATCACATTATTGGTAACAGAAAAAGAACAAAGTGACAATGGAAAGCTTATCCAGTGTATAGGCAATGTTGTATTGGACTTGAAAAAGCAAACAAAAACCAATAATATCAAACTCACACTGGAGGGAACTGCTGAAATGGGCGGGAGAACAGCAACTCTGTATTCCCAATCAGTGCTTATCGCTGAACCGCCCATGGGAAAAAAACACCACACTCTTGAACCGCGCACACATCGTTTTCCGTTCAAGTTTATAGTACCAGAAAAAAAATTACCCAGTACATTAAAAGTAAACAAGATATATATATAAAGGCGCTCTACATATCAAGGTCTGACTTTTGTTTGGATTAGATACCAAAGTTATTAAAGGTGAAATATAAAATTATGGCTGTGCACATCCGCCCCTATATGATAATGGACAAACTTTGTTCAACAGCCACAGAGACTATCACTATTTTAGAGAAAATAAACGTGGAAGCCGACAAATATCAGGGAGTGTATAGTGAAACAAGAGAGTTGAATGTAAATAATGAAAACAAAAAAGCCAAAGTGATCGCTGTTTTAGAAAAGCGTGCTATTGTCAAAGGTAGATTGATATCAGTCCTTGCTTATATAGGATGAGGTTCCATCATAAGATCCAATTAATTTAACCTTTCTGTTTTAAGGTGATACGATACCCATCATTGTAACCATTCATCACAATGGTGTTACAACAAGAAAAAACGGAGTACATGTGCAATTGTTAAGATATGTTTATTACGGAAAAAACAAGTAAGTACCATTGCAGCAGTACACATGTTCTCTCTCTTTAACACGGCTGCTGTAGAAACGAGGTGTTTGGCCCCAAAATACTATCAGAGACTTCAGCTGACATTGATTTTCCTAACGCTGATTCCACAAAGTCATTTCGTTTAAATCTAACTACACCAAAAAAAACATTGTGTCCTACAGCCGAAAACTCATGTGACTTTTTCAAAATTGAATATAATGTCAAGGTGAAAATCAACCTGAATGAAGAAAATCGATTTAAAATGAATCGGTCCACCGATATCGCGCACTTTGACATGCCAATTGTTATTGGCACATTTCCCAAATACGAAGTCAGTATAGAAGACGACGATGTAGAAGAAGAGTTGATCTCTCAAAAGACAGACGACAGTTCAGAGTATAGCCAAGTATTTGAAAAGATGAAAGAACTCGACCTTGGATCAGCCCCTATTACGCCTACTTCTTTGGAGCCTGAACCTACCCCACTATCCTTACAATTCCAAAAACCAAACGAGTATTGTGACGATGAAGTGTATAATAAACCAAACGAGCATAGCGACGAATCACCCATTACAAAACCCAATGAATATACGGACGACCCACCCTTTACGAAACCAAACGAACACAGCAAAGAGCCTGTAATAAAGCCCAACGAACATAGTGCAGAACCTATAATAAAACCAGAGAGATACCTTGACCATCAACCGATAGCGCCTCTTTCTCATATGTTGAAACCGCTCCCCAGGCTGCAAAAAACAACAGCCTCAGGATATCGTCATAGTACCAATACTTCTGTGGGCTATTCACCCAAAGCCCAAAACACGTTTACTAAGGTGCCTGAGAATATGTCTTGTGTAAACCCTTGTGTAACCATTATATCGCCTACGCTTGATCAGTTTACAGAGAGAGCAAGTACAAAGCATGAGGTGTACATGGGTCTTCCACTTCAACAATCTACATCAAGTATACAAACCGTTGCACCCAAAAAGAGGATTTCGCTTGCTCCTCCACCTGTGCCTCCAGCTATGTCAGTGACTTCTGGTACGCTTATTTCCCCTCCTGCCACACCTGCGTTTGCTGCTCCCCCTCTGCCTCCTCGACGTCCCACACTACAACACAAGCCTCTCCCAAAGCCCTCACCTCCCCCTCTACCCAGTCGTCCTGCAGGTTTTACAAGCGCTCCCGTTTTGCCTACTATGAATAACCTTTCATACCCACAGCAGGGTCGCTTGCCTTTACAACCGTCACTAAGCCAGCCTTCCCTGACGGTCCATCATCATCATCATCATTTACCTGCCTCTCCTCCTGTCACCCATCTACAGCCCTATCAAGGCTACGATCCCAGCCACTATCATCCTTTTCAAAATATACAACCACACTACAATCACTCTACACAACAAAGTCCTGCTCCTCACGGCTCTCATGCTCCTCACGCTCCCTATGCTGCCTATGCTAGCTATGGATCTGTGAGCAAACGGTCCAACTCCACCTATAATTAACTGTATAAATTAGCAAAAGGTTTTCTTTTGATACATCTATGTATATACATATCCACAACTGTATAAATATATATATATATATATATATATATATATATCTATCTATCTATCTTTTTCAAGTACTGATCTACCTTGATATGTGCATATAGAAACATTTTCGTTTTTAGTTCCGTCCTAAAATAGGCCTTACTCTGCTATACACTCGTACAGTAAAAAAAAAAAAAAAAAAAAAAAAGATTAGTCATTTCTTATTAAAGATAAAGTACATTTTGCATTCTCTTATTTCAAAAAAAAAAAAAAAAAAAAAAAAAGTGTTGATACGTTTATTTTGGTTCTTTGTAATGATTTATAATAAACATTGTGAATAAAGACTAAAATAACGAGTGAGGTAGGACTGCTTTATGTTTCTTTCAAAAGTATAACTGAATATTCATGCCTATGGAGGGTGTGTTACAAAAAAGGAAACTATGGTCTATTTGTATATGAACACCGTGCGAAATGGTTTTTTTCTTTTTTATTTTTTTTTATTTTTTTTTAAAAAAAAAAAAAACACAATGACATCCATGGCTTACAATAAAAAGCCCTTAAGTTTCATGACTTTGAACGTTCGTCATGACAACCATGCCAATTCGCCCACCAACCCATTTGCTCCTCCTCCGACTCTACTCAATCCCTTTGATCCTAACGCATTTCTCGGTGAGCAACCTTGGACTATTCGAAAGTGGAAAGTATTGGATACCATCACACTGTACTCGCCTGATATTTTGGCTGTTCAAGTAAAGAGCCATAAAAAAAGCAAGGAGAATGAACCGTTATTTTTTATAGGAATGTGTTCATCATCAGATTTTAGATTTAGAAGCACTTCTTGGTGAAGAGTATCTATGGGTAGGCGTAGGTAGAGAAGACGGCGATAAGAAAGGAGAGTTTTGTGCAGTGTTTTACAAAAGGTAAGAGATTCTACTTGGGGGACAAAAGAGACTTATTTTTGAAAAAAAAAAAAAGAGATGTTTTGAAGGTGGAAAGTTGGAAAACGATTTGGTTGTCAGAAGTAAGATAGAAATGAGATAGAAAACACAAAGATGACTACCACTTTTTCTATATTTAGACACCCGAGGAAGTTGGCAGTAAAAGTTGGGATGCTAAACATAGCCGTATCGCGACACAAGTATTGTAAGAGGGAGAGGCAGCGTACAAAAAAAAAAAAAAAAAGCCGCGTTGGAAGCTTTACTTATATTTCTCTGTAGGTTTAGAAGGATAGATAACGACGGACTATTCAGTGTGTTCAATACACACATGGATCATTTAGGAAGCACGTCTCGAGAAGAATCAGCCAAGTTGGTACTAGAAAGAGCTAGAAAGGCCCATTCGGAAGGGCCTGTTTTTTTAATAGGCGATCTGAATTCAACCGAAGACGGTGGGGCCTATCTTACTTTGACTGGTTCAAAGTACGAGAAAAAATCAGGACAGAACGACACATTGGCCAATTTACAAGAACTCAACGAGACATGTGCTTCGGCCACTGCTCGACGCACTGGCGTTCCTGTCCGAACGGACGATGGTTGCTTGAGCCTGCCTAGCCACCGGGTGATTCGACCCCACAGCGTAATGAATGACTTGCAAGAAGAACTTTACTTTGAAGATGCCAGTCAGGAATTAACCACACGAATCAAGTCACAGGGAGCCCTGGGTACGCTGAGTGGACCTTATGGCCACCGCGATACGTTTACTAGCTTTAAAGAAGGCGATAATGAAGCCAAGAGAGCACCGATCCGTATCGATTTCATCATGACACTCAGCGACCGACCGGTTTACGTTCATCACTACGCCACTCTTTCCAACCAATTTGACGATGGTGTCCATTTCAGTGACCATCGTCCTGTATTGTCTAGAATTTCCTGGCACTAGAAACACACACTCTTTTTTTTTTTTTTTTTTTTTTTTTTTTACGTACACTAGAAACCCTTACTTCTGTCTTTATATATATATATATATATATATATATATGTGTGTGTATATGTGTGTGTAGATATATTTATAGATATATGTAGATATACATTACAATGACGATAATAACCATCATAATAATAAAAAAGTTATAAACTCATCAGAGGTGTCCGTTGGGTTCCTTTAGGGTATACGAGTAATGTAGCCAGGAAAAGACCGAGGGTGATACCGATAGAGGTTTCGATCATGACCAGTGCAAATCCAGCGCCTTGATTGCCTACTTCATCACTTTTACCAAACAGACCGAGGGCAGCCTTAAGACCTAGTCCGCTCGGCACCAGGTAAAAGACACCCAAGAGTACGGCATCAAAAGACATTTTGCCAGTGAATTTAGAGAGGAGATTGCCGATGAGAGCGATACTGAAGGCAGGCACGATCTGTAAGATCTGTGTGGGGACACGAGCCCAACAGAGCAGGGAATAGTTCACAGCGTAACCACAGGCGGCTACAGCGATCATGATAGGCCAACGTGGCGGTTTTGATTTGATATAGATACAGAAGGCGAGACCAAAGAGAGGAACGAGCAGAAAGTTGTACCAGGGAGATTCGGTAGACATACATGTGGAAGCGTTGGCGATTTTCTTACAGTTTTCAGTCTGAGTGGCGGACGCGTTGGGATCCATAGTGAGATACAGGGCAGATCCCATCGAGACGCCATAGCCAAGCAGGAAAGAATAGATGATGGCATAGACCATCCGAACCACACCGCTGACCAGTTGCCTTGAGACGAGTTCGATGATAGCTACAGCCATAGGGTATCCTGGCAGTACGACAATAAACGAAGAAAAAGCGATAGGCACAAAACAAAGCTCGTATTTCTGAACACCGCGAGCCACGAAGCCAATCAAGATACAGACGGTGATTTCCCAGATGGGCTGTAAACTGGATACGACGGTGGAGAATATCTCGTTGACAGCAAACAACACTAAATAGTAAAAAAGTCAATGCGCGGCTTTTTTTTTTTTTTTTTTTTTGGTGAGAGAAGGCATTACTTCCTAAAGCAGCTGACACGCCACCTTCTTTCCAACGTCCACCATAGAACAAGACACAACCCGAGAATGCAGCCAGGGAATAAACAAAAGGCTGTAGCCAGCGTGGATAGATAGCAGGTTGATGATAGACTCTATCGATAAATTCCAGGGCTTCATCCACGGACACTTCACCGTAAGCTACGAGTTTTTCCAGTCGATAGATATCCGCCAGGCGATGCATCTCAAAGCCTGGGCTTTGACGTATAAAGTGTGTTTCGGTAGTATGTGTGGTTGAATCATAAAAGGTGATCAACATGACGTGGGGTATAAAGACATACTCGGCTTCGACACCCAGGGTGCGAGATACCTGTCGCATGGCATATTCCAGGCGATGCGCTGGACAGCCATACATCATCAGCGCTCTGCAGAGCTTCCTTAAAAATTCCTGTTTTTGTAAGATATTGGCGATTTCAAAAGTGATCCGGATACGATCCTCAAGCGTGATGGGCTCAAACTGAGAGGCTGTGGTGACCATGCTGTCCATTGAAGTACGTCGCGAAAGAACAGGCGCGTTGGCCTTCTTCTTTTTTTCTAGGCTGGGCACAACGTATTTGCTGGAAGCCACACCTGCCAGCCAACTGGACTGTCTGTTCTGGAGCGGAGGGCGTTTGGGTTGTTCAGAAGGGCTAGTGTGAACTGAATTTGCTTTTTTCTTTTCTTGATTCTATCCAACGAGGTTTAATCACTTTCCCCCCCCCCTTTTTTTTTAAAAAAAAAAAAAAAAAAAAAAAAAAAAAAAAAAAAATCTTACTTTTTTCTTGATAGTTTTAGGAGAGGCTACGTTATACCTTTGGGCTTCTAGTTTCATCAAGCTAGCCAAAACGCTACCACTGGATTGAGGGATTGAAGTGGATGATTGGGGCTCTTCCTCTTCGTTTCCCCTCTGACTATTGAGACTACTGACGACCGCTTGCAGAGGATCGGGTGCAGGTCGACCGGTTCTCATCCGTAACATGTGCTCTACCAAAGCAGCGGATTCAACCACATGATCCTGAAAACGAATATGGCGATCTTGTGCTTCCGCTTGGTCCATGGCGGCTTCCACCAAGGTGTTTGTGTCGCTCACCGGCTTTTCCTCGCTCTTGCCAGCCTGTGTGTCGCCTATCTGCGTCTCATCGCTGTTTTTACGTTCCTCTCGGCACACAATCGATGGCGTGGAAGATGAGCGAGAAATTGCAGAGGTACCTGTTGCTGAACTAGGCTCGTCTGAAGGAATAGCCGCGCTAGCGTTGGCACTCTGTTCACAGCATGGATCACTACTATCAAGATCTTGATCCGCGCTGCTCCTTCTTTCAAAAGGGTTTTCCGTACTCATTGAACTTTTTGGCTAAAACGAAAAAAAAAATCAAAAAAGAAAAAAAAGAGAGAGAGAGAGAGATTATAAATAGAGAAAAAAAAAAAAAAAAAAAAAAAAAAAAAAAAAAAAAAAAATTCTGTCTTTTGGTTGTGTGGCCTTTCAAATTGCAGAATATTTTACCTCTCGGAAGTTGTATTTCTGCTGTTGTATAAAAAAAAAAAAAAAAAACAGGCTACAGGCGTTGGCTGCCTTTTTCAACGAAAAAAGATAAAAATATATAAAAAATAGATAAAAACTTTTTTACATTCCGATCGTCTATCTTATCATCCATCGTTCTAGCTTTGTTTTGCTTATCTTGATAGTTTTCGACCTAATTCAAAGGCTAGAAATCAACCAAGGTTTTCTTGATGCAGAGATCGCCCAATGAAAACTACCACTGCTCAGGTACGACTTTTGTAGGCTTTGTTGTTATTTCTTATTGTTGACAAGCACTGGTACCGACCGAGTCGCTTTTTTAAAAAAAAAAAACCAAAAAAAAAAAAAAAAACAAACGCTCTCTCCCCTTGTACTAAAAAGTATTAGCTTGGGTTGCTATGGTACTGGTTTACCGCACGTGCATTTTTTCATCTACATTTGTTTCAAGCTAAAAAAGAATGAGGAAAAAAAAAACCCCTCTCTCCTCCTCAGGTTTGCAGCAGCGTCCATGTACAACGGTCGTCATGGTCGATAAGCTTTTGCAGAATAAAATTTTCTACTTGCATACGAAACTTGAGGAGTTTGCAGCGAACGATGGATTTATTGAGTGAGAGGGGTGGATGCATAGGCATTTGTTTGTAGAGAGCGTTTGGTTTGAACCACTATGCCTGATAAAGACCGTATGTTTGGATCAGCCGAGCGATTTCAGGCTGCAGGACGTGCTCGAGAGATTCGCCCATTTTTACCTTCTCTCTTGCCAAGGTACTTGAGAGACCCGCCAGCTGAGGATCGAGGGTGATGCGCTGAATCAAGAGGGTAGGAAAGGCCTGATGGATTCTGGCCCAGAACAAGGGATCCTCCTCGCCACGGTCAGCACAGAGTAAGCGACATTGGCTCAAGAACGGAGTCAGCGCCTGGACCCAAGAGATCGGCCGATAATAGCTAGGATCCATCAAGCGGGTCAACGTGTCGTAACCGAGGATAAACGAAAGCTGCACAGCACTGCGGCCGTACGCTTCAAAAATGGCCTGGGCCTTGTCCACAAACTTTCCATGCCGCGTCACCCCGACTGCCATCCGCGGGTCTTCCGAAGCTATGCACTGCATCATTGCTAACCGCTGTTGTACATTGGCTCCTGTCATGACCTTATCGGCATTCTGGGTAGAAAATAAAAGTAAGATGGAGTCACAGTCAGCACTGGCTGCCAACGCACGCCAGACTAACGCACGATGAGCTAAGGTGGGTGGGTTGAAGGAGGCATCCAATACCAAGAGATGAGCCGAGCCTCCCCTGATGGGCCATTCGGTCGAATGCTGAAAGGTTAGTTTGAAATCCTGAGAAAGCCAGTCGGTCATATGTCAATCAAGGGAGGAAAAAAAAAAAAAAAAAAAAAAAAAAAAAAGATAAGAATAGGTTTATTGTCGCATATCGCGTAAATGAACGTCGGTCGGATTATTTAGATGATGTTGCGAGGTAGCATCGCTACTGATACTACCCTGACTTTGTCTTTCGTTAAACATATGAGAGAAGCCGTCGGGTTTGTGTTGAGGGACTTTTTCAGAAGAAGCAAAGAAAGGGTTTCCGGCCAGAGTGGAGGGCGTGGTGGCAGTGAGAGAGTCTTTGGTATCCGTGTTGGCGTTATCAAGCGAACGGAAGACTTCATCGTCCACGTAATAGGCCTTGAACAAGAGTTCTAATACCTGCATACGCTCTTCCACACGAGATACCCGTTGCGCCTCTGTTTCTTGACGGAGGTTTTCAAACTCGTTTGTGCTGAACCGATGGCTGACAGGATGCACCAGAGGAATGCCCGAGTCTGAGGTCTTGAATTTACTCTGGAGTCCAGAGAGCAAGGATTGCTTACGGCTGCCGGTAGACCAGCGATGGACGACACCCCAAGGTGAGCGTGGACGGAAACCAAACAGCCAGGCCTGGACGGCGATCAACATGCCAAAGATACCGCCGACAAAACCAAGCGCGTTGACAAGCGTGTACATCTTGACTTCGCGATCCATCAGATGGCCCCAGGTATGAGGGTAGATGGCAATCACCCCCAGATCACCATGCGTTTGGGTGTAGTTGGGATTGGGGGCTTCCGAGCGAAAGTAAGTTTCGATCTGAGGGGTAGAATTGGTGATGGGCAGAAAACCAACATAGTTCCAGCCGACGGGTTGTAAAAAGCGATGATCGACCACGTCGTAACTCAGGGCAGAATAGGTGGAGGGCGCGATCGTAAAGACGTTCTCGGACTGCAGATCGTTACGCTCAGCATTTTGCCAGTTGAGTACATCCGCCTCAGACATATAGACAGGAATGTTATCGTTCGTATTGTAGACCTTGGCGTTGGGATCCATGTTTTTGGGAAACACCGAGAGATGGACTCGACCGTAGTTTGTGGCCGTGTCGCCAAACAGCGTAAAGAGCAGACGCGAGCCGTTGTTGGCGCCCGAGGTAGACGTCAGTTGGAAATCGTCTGGGGCCCGGAAAAGAAAACAGTGGACGGCGCCTAGGCTGTCTGAAAACGTGGGCTGGAAGACGCTCATGTCCAACGGTTGAACATAACGCGTGCAGCTATAGCCGTTGTCCGTCATACAAGCCACCCCGGGGGAGCCATCGTCACCGTTGACCATCATGGCGCTCTTGTCTGGGAAACCGTCGTAACAGAAACGAACGTCGGGCACATTCACAGAGGCGGAAGGGGACTGGATGCGTTGGGTCACATTGGGACTATCGACGGCCTGACGAATCACAAAATAGAGAAACATCACAAAGATAAACAGAAAGAATACTTGGGAAATAAGTCGAGACGTCTCAGCCCAGATAGGCTCTCCTGTACGTGGCTTCCAGATATCGTGATGGATGCGTGCCACAAACCAGCGAAAGTAACGCTGGAACTTCCAGAGCAAGAACAGGACAATCGCCAGCAAAACAACCGCAGCCACCGTCACACCGGCAATCACGCCCTTTGAAATCGAGCTGCTGTTGTTACTGGAAGCGCCAAAGGATTGTAACCAGGCATGGGTCGAAAGATCAAACACGTTCACGTCGTTATAGTAGTTATTCAATGCCCCGCCTAGTAGGGAGGTTAGTTTGGCAAAGAAACAAGAGTATCGCAAGCCTACCAAAAGCGATGGTCAGATAGTTATCGTCAAAAATACCCGCCACAGCAAATGCACGACGTGAGGGAGGAATGCCGTTCACCACAGGTATAGTCCAAGTCCAACTCTTGGTGTCCAAAATGGCAACCGCACTCAAGTATTGTCTTTTTCTTTCAACAGCTCGATTGTTACCTAAAATAGAAAGACGGAGGATGTATGAGAAATCATGTTCAATCTATGGATGTGTGATGCTTACCACCAAAGATAATGATTTGATCTTTTGAGTCTACAAAAAAAAAAAAAGGGAGTTTCAATCACTGTGGCACAAGAAATAAATGAGAATAAAAAACGAGACTTACTGACAACAGCCGAAAGATCAGAGGAAGGGGAAGGGTAAAGGCCGTTTTGACCATTCAAGTTTTGGTTACGCCATTCGCCTTTCTTGATATCGTAAACCATCACTGACTTCATGGAAGCCAATCCACCTGCATTGACTCCACCCACAATCACAAGTTCGCCAGAGCTAAATAAATGAAATGTTTCACAAGCATCAATAAAAAGATGTACGACCTCTTTTTTTTTTTTTTTTTTTTATATACCTTGTTACCGCCCCAGCGTGTCCATAACGAGCCTCTTGGGGAGAGGGTAAGGCGGTGGTGTGAAAGCTACTGTCCAATTTGTGCAATGTGCTGAAAACGGCAGATGTATTGTCTCCACCGAAAATGTACGTAGCTTGGGAAGCACTGTCGTAGTTTGCAGAGAAAGCCTCTCGGTTGTAAACAAAGTTGGCGTCGATCGTTTGGTTGGGTTGGGTATTGGAAGTCCAGGTTTGGCTTGCAAAGTTGAATGTGTTGATTTGAAGTGGGGCCACTTTGCCTACCGTAGCGGCGGACATACCACCCAATAAAACGAGGTTTTGTTGATCGGCTGTAATATAAGCCTGACTCGAAGCAGTGCCTGGTATCGGGTTGGTCTGAGGTACGCTGGACCATGTAAAGCCGTCCGAGGTGCGTGTCAGTTTGTAAAGGTCGTTTGTATAATGCGAGGTTGCGTTTTCGCCACCAAAGATGTACAGTGTGTTGTTGGATCTTGCAGATGCCATCATCCCCTTAAAAGGGAGGGAGTTGGCAAGGCTGGCTAAATAATAGTATGCATGAACACTATGGAACGTGTTCAATAAGCAGATGGCTAAGAAAAGTATCGAACTTTTCATTGTTTTCTAAATAGTTGGTATCTCTTCTTTTGAAAGGTGGATGCTTTTGGTGGTGGTTTGCTGTTATATTTTTTGTTTTGTTTTTTTTTTTTTTAAAAAAGAAAAAAAAAAAGGAAAGGAAAGTGCACTTTTTTTTTAAAAAAAAAAAAAAAGGGAAAAGATAGAATGAGAAAAAAAAAAAAAAAAAAAAAAAGGAGAGGGATTATTAGTAGTAGACTTGAGAAAAAAAAAAAAAAAAAAAAAAAAAGAAAAGAAACAAAGAAAAAATAACAAAAAGTTAATAACTTTTATAGTTCAGGAGAAGGGGGGGGAGGGATAGCACCTAATTTATTTATAGTTGTGACTGAATCAATTAAAGAAAAGAGGGGTACGGCGGACTTTGAGATCAATTTTGGGAAAATGACATGCATAGTTTGCTTCAGGCTCTTTAGGATACAAGATACTGAAAGCTCTTTTTATACGCTAGCACTGTTCACGTGCAAGAGAAGCAATATAGAATTAATCTGTCAACAAAGCATCTCCTCGTCTTCTAAAACAAAGTGCAGTTCTGTAGGTCGCCTTCAGGGGCCCCCTTTCAGGCACAGAATGTGACGCGTCCACCAGAGCCTGTTCTTAGTCGTACTAAATTAAGCTTCTCTATCGAGCTGTGTCTTAAAAAGCTGGCCCCAATAAGAGTATTCTATCTTTTGTCTTGGCCAAAATTAAAGCTGGCGCTAAAAAGTGAGCGTAGATCCAGATTTTGTTTGTCGGAGGTAAAAATCTGGCTGCGACTTTCTATTCGTTAAAGATCAAGATGCGATCAACCTACAGCGTCAACCGTCAAGAGAAAGCAAAAAGAAAATTAACAGTGAGAAGGGCCATTTTGAATGCCCGTAACCAATGTCACTTTCCAAAAAAAAAAAATAAATGACACTAAGCCAAAAGTGGTGGTTTCTTAGTGTCTATACCTTTTGTCCTTTTAGGGTAAACACAGTCATTGAAACCAAATTGACGTAAAAGTGTCTTTGACTTAGAACTGCTTTCCTTCCATGGTTGCAACACTTTGGTAAAATAACACGGCCCAATACAGTACTGACCTTCTCCGTTCGGCCAACTCTTTCGACCATCCAGAGCGGTGGACCCAAAAAAAAAAAAGGGGGGCTTGAACTGTACGTCTTAAAGTTCATTTTTTTGATTTCAAGAGAGAGTTACTCTCAAAAACTACCCCAAACCAAACAGAGAGAGAGTGAACTGCTGAAAACACTATCCGAGTCTTTCTTTCTCAAACTAACTTTACTGGCTGATCAGAGCCAGTATAGTTTACACATGTACTACTCTGGCCTCTGAATTTATCCACCATAACAACTTTGAGTCAAGAGTGTAATTAGTGGCTAGCCCGTTGACTGTTTTAGGATATTAAACGTTATTTATCATAAGCTTCTATGGACGTGGATCGAATCCATCTAACTTGGTATAAGAAATGCGAGGTTTAAGTTTGACTACATCCAAGATCTTCACTGAGAAGCTGCAATTCATATCGATTCCGGTCTAGAAATATCTGGGTGTTGTTAAAGAGTTCAACTGGGTTTAGAAGAAAAAGATTTTGCTGAGGGTCCAACTTTGGGTAAATGTATTGAATCTGATCTAATACGGGGGGGGTACCAACGATTGAGTTGAATTCTATAATGTACCGTGAAAAACTAAGAAAAACTATAGAAAAACACATCTTGAAGAATTGACACAAAGAGAAGGTCAACATATTACGCTTTTTGCTTGTTGCTTGAAAAATTCTACGTATTGCTTATCCGAGTTCCAATCGTTACATTTTGTTCTTTCATTTGTCTTGTTTTTCATTGGCTCCATCTTTTGGTATTCTACATTACTTGGAATATACGGCACACTCGTGAATCTTTGAAATGTAGAAACAACAAAAAGTGTTATTTCATGCACTTTGACACTTGCAGTCAAAAACAGCTTCAAGAGTGCATAAAATAGTATCTGACATGACCTTGGACGCGAAATACTTTGCCTTTGGGCTGAATAGCCAACAGATGTTCAATCATGGGCAGATACCTTTTGTCAACTCAGATGAGTAACGCTTGCCAGTCCAGTGCTATTTGAAAACAATTAGGCTGTCTATGGCTCATTTCCCTTTTTTTTTTTTTTAAAAAAAAAAAAAAAATTCTGATTTTAAGATTATAAGGTGGAAACAAGGACAATAAAATAAATATGTCTGATCTGTTAACATTACGCACTGGGTTCCTTTTTTTTTTTTTTCTCAAATAGTAAAAACACGTTCAATGATCAATTAACTTGTTTTATTGAAGACAAACTGTTGCTAGAAATAGAACACAGGTTTTAAATCTCTATGTTTTTTTTTTTCCTTTTTTAATCGCAGAAATATACGTGTAACAGACAGTGAATCAAATTGCTCTGCAATTAAGTTCTAGACCTACAAACAATTTTGAAATTCAATGAAACTCCAAAAAAAAAAAAAATAAGATGAAATAAGACAAAGTCAATAGGTTATGTATTGCTTGTCAATTTACTAAAATATGAATATTTGGGTTCTTTTTTTTTTTTTTTAAATATTTAGAAAATCAAAAAAAAAAAAAAAAATTCCCCGGCTTGCCACGTTGGGTAGGTAACAAAGTGCCAAGAGTAGATTTATGTTTCATTGTTCACAAACCAGCATCTGACTTTCTCACCTTTTGTTCTTTTTTATGGCTTGGAAGCCAAAGCTAAAAAGACCAGGAAAAGAAAAAAAGTATGCAAGGCATCTTATGTGTATCACACAATCATTACACAACTTATATAAAGTGCTTCTTGTTTAAGCTCTACGGTCAATTCCTTCAACAAGTAAGAAATGCTAATAAACATCATATCTTTAGTGTCGCCAATTTGTATTTGATTGATATCCTATTTTGTCATAAAGTGAATAATAAAAGTAATACAGCCTGCTGTTTCGTGGGTTTTGTAACGTATTCAGTCAAAAGAACATGCAAAACCAATAGCTTTCGCCTTTGATTAAGAAAAAAAACAACAGAGCACTTCAGAATCGCTCAAATTCAAGCAAAATACTAAAAACACATAAACAGATTTCAAACAACATATCAATCGTGTGCTTTCTTTTTTTTTTTATCAGTTCTAAACAAACCTTTTTCGTTTCTTTGTATTTGTTACTATACTGGTCAGAGTACTATTTTTCAAACGATGGCAACACTGTGAGCCTTGGTTGCCCTTTTTTTTTTTTTTTTTTTTGGTTAGTTTCAAAAAAACAAAGCGATTTTGTTTAATAAAAAAAAAATCATTAGCTGAAAAAAAAAAAAAAAAGAATAATAGTATATCTTTCTTTATATAGCCAATATAATATAGTTCCTTATATTCCCCTTTCCTCTGTTCTCTCCTTTCTTATATTACTAGCAAGCTGTTCTTGCACTAAAGCTTTTTGATACTGATTAGTGGGGAACTTGTCGGTATCCAAAACGTAGAAAAGACAATGGATTGATTACTACTATTCTAAAAATAAATCCCATGGGGCACTTGAACGTAATTAGAATTACACTATGCCAATATGAGACTTGTCTAATAGCAAGCTCGGCTCTTTAAGGTACCTTCTACTTGCTTTTTAGTCAGTTTGTTGCGATAAACGTATATTGACCAAAACCGCTTATAACATCATTTGAAACAGTAAAATTCAGAATTCATAAACACATAGTCTTCTTCAAAAAGAAAAAGAAAAAATTGCCTTGTTGTTTCTTCAGTATAGTCGAATAACACTTTTAATTTATACGTATGAAAACGTTAGAGAAAAAAAAACTGTCCTATAAGAAAAAAACATTGACACTTTCAAAGTAAAAGGCAAGGATGCTACGTAAATGGTTTTCTCATCGCTGTTGTATTTACAACAGGCAGCCTTTCTTCATAAAATAAAACAGCGTCAAAGCCCTTTAATTGCTATTTGTCTATTTGCTGATTCGGTTCCAAAAAAAAAAAAAAAAAAAAAAAGGGGGGGGCGGTTGAAGTCACCATTCTATTTGACCTGCGTTTTGGCAATAGACCCTATAGTGTATAGCTTTAGATGAATAGGTAGATACAAAACATAAAACACACTACCAATCATTGCTCCCAAAATGATCATGACAGTAAGGGTAATAAGAATTTTCCATTTCAAATCTTTCCACCACATTCTTTTTCTTACTTGGTTAGCTCCCCGTCTAAAATTCCCTGCAGTGCCCTGTAAATCCTCTAAAAAATAAACGTTTTAGGTCCGCCGCGTTCAGGTCAAAGGGTATACCTGTTCTTCCTCTCAAATCATCCAGTCTTTCCCCTCTTAGCATTACTTTCTCTATATTGCTCTGCATGATTCCTACCACCTCGTCTACTTGTTTCTGAACATGTACTGATCTATCTAGACTTTCGTCTTGAGTTTTTACGGTATATGGATTATTTGTAGCTAACCTATTTCCATCATTTTAAAAGAAAAAAAAAAAATCAGCTGGCAAAATTCTACTATTGCTGTTCACCTACATGTCAAAAAATAAACCAGGTTGCTGCAGTTGTTCTTGTTTTTGTGTATAAAAAGAGAGAAGAAAAAAAAAGGAAAAGTTTATTTCTTATTGTACTGTTGCTGTTTAAATACCGTGCAACGATATGTTCAAAATGCTTTGTTTACATGGCTATTTCAGTTGTCTGAAGTGTACAATAAATTCCTATCTCTGCATAAATTCTTGATTGTTCACTGTTTGTAGCACTTGGAAACATTTTTCTTTTTTCAAAACAAAAAAGGGCCATAAATAAAAATAAACCAAGTATCGAAACATTGTTTGTTTCAAATTGATTAGATACTCTACTAAAACAGTTTTTAATGCACCCTTTTTTTTTTTTTGTTGTTGTTCGCAATATATAACTGTTTTTCACAGTAATGTAACTTTATTTTTTTCTAAAAAAAAAAAAAAAAAAAAAAAAAAAGAGCATATCAGATAAAAATACCATCGAAACTTCGAGTTGTCTGGTAGCTAAAGGTATGTGCTACATGTATTCTTATTGTTATTATTACTTCTTTTTTACGTATTGATTAAAAATCAAGGGGATCGGGTTTTCCGGGTGTTGATCCACATCCTATGTTTTTAGGACCTCTTGAAGCCAATGATGAAGTAATGCTGTTCTTGGATGTTTCTTCCTCTTTTGTAGATGGCGCTTCCGTACGGCGCGTGACAACACCACCCTCAGGCGGTAGATGGAATGTTTCTATCGCAAATCGTTTACGGCGAAGTTTGAATCCCAAATCGTTGCTTCCTCCACCTGATAACACGGAAAGTTTTGTACTGGGTGGTAAAAGTGAATTCAAGACTGGAAGTTTATGGACATGGAAAAACCCATGATAATTTTGAGTGTAAGCTGCCTCGTTGTGTACCGGATCACCTGCGAACGATTCGATTTCAATAACAGCATCAACCATATATTCGATTCTCTTGATCAAATGGGGTGCTTCATCATAGAGATGAGCCGGTATAGTTATCATTGCCGTACCAAAGGAAAATCGAAGTAGTCCTCGAAGTGCATGAAAGAATTTGTATAGATCCTGTAATAAAAAGTTTAGAATCGAGCATTTCGTGCTTGTCAACCTACTTGAGGTGACTGAGACTGCCAGCTAGGAGAGCCAATGGAATGAATTGCTAATCTCAAAGCATTTCGAGGTGTTCCTGGCGCAACAGGGATAGCTGAACTGAAGTTTCCTTCTAAAACCACTTTACGAATCTCATCTATGAGCGTTTTATAATCTTCATCACCTTGATAATCCCACTGTAAAATATCCGTCTTTGCTTGATCTAAAGTTTCCTTTGTAATTCTTTTTGTCAGATCGAATTGACTGCAATAAGGTTTTGGTTCTTCTACGTTTTTGCTATCTTGCTTTTCAACCACATGTGCTACTGATCCAGGTGAAGCTTTTGATCAAAATTTGTGGGGGTTTTTTTTGTTTTTTTTTTTTTAAAAAAAAAGCAAATAAATATTCCAATGTTATGTAGGATCGTATTCGTGCCTACCTGGTTTGGCCTTAACACCTCCTTCTAGTCGTTTTAAATGCGAATATCTCCAGGCAATTTTCATACGGTCGCTTTCGCCTTCGGTTTGGGGACCTTTCATGCTGTCATCGTCGTCGTCTCTATCTGAACTAGACAGGCCCATCAAAGTTCTAAGCATCTCCTCAGGGTCTTCATCACGAGAAGATATCGCGCAATTATGACCGGAAGAAATCCCTTGGGCAATAAAGTATTTTAAAAGTAATTGGGCATAGGTTGTTGCACGATCTTCTTTAATCAACATTATTGTGCCCACTGGTTGACCGCCTCCGAGAATGTCGTCTAGAGAAGGAACGCCGGTTGATATCAAGAGTTGACCATTGTAGGCACTTAAACGAGTCCCTGAAGGTAACTTTGGTTGCTGATCTGCGTTACGCTTTTTGAAGCTCATGAGATTAACACACGTAGAAGAGGAAAAAGTTTGAACTAGTCAAGTACAGCCTAGAACAATGCTGTGACTTTTTAAAAGTCTGTAGATTTAAATCACAGTCCTTTTTCTCAGCAAACTTTGCAAACCATTTCAAAAGCCGTCATTTTACAGCATCAAATTGCGGGTTTAAAAAAGTTGAATTGAAAAAAAAAAAGTTGAAGTATGGGAAATAAAATTCTAAAAATCCAAAGCCATGCTATTTCTTAGTTGATTATCAAAAAAAAAAAAAAAAAAAAAAGAGTCTTATTGTTTTATTTATTCGTTTAAATACATAATTTACACAAGTGAATCCGTTCTCATTTTCGTAACAAGTTTCAATCGTTGGCATTTTTAGAGGCCAAGTCTTTTTCCACCTGTTTCAATTTTTCGTACAAGTTGGAAACATCTTTGGGGGTCACAGAGCCAGGGAAATGTTTGGCAGCATATTTCCAGAGCGAGGCAGAAAAGTTTTCATCATCACGGTACTTTGATGTTTGTCGATCGATATGCTTCCCAATAGCACTAATACACTCACGAATCAATTTTGCTTTTTGTGGACCTTCTTGCTGACGTGAATCGTATTTTAGTTTATGTAAATGACTTTCAACCGGAATCATGGCACGATAAGCAGAAGGTTTAGTATTTTCTGGAGCGCCTGGTGTATCTCTACCGTTTTTCGATGGCCATGATCTTTCCTTTTCATGTCGTTTTGGTAATCGATCATTAGTGTCATCAGTACTTTTTCTTTTTGTTTCTTTGTGTCTATTATCGTCCTCATAGCTCCCTGAGCCTCGTGGTATAGAGGATGAAGAGTGGGATGTATGTGCTGAGGAGTTTGTTCGTTTAGATGAAGATTGCGATTTACTAGAATGGTCGTGTCTGGAGGAAGGCGCTCTCTTCGTTACCTTGGTTCCTGCTTTTTCTTTTCGTAGTTCATCTTCTTCAGCTAATATCTTCAGCATTTGATCAGCTCTTCGAACCAGATGGATTGCTTTTGGTGTGCGTTTATCGCTCTCGTCATTTGTATTGATGAAAAATTTCTCACTTAAGCCAAGGGGAACGTCCGATTGCATTTGCTGCCATGAGCCAAAGCCATACTTGTACACACCTACAAGCAACATGGCATCTTCCTTAGGGCCCCAATTACAAGACCAGCCTTGTACTCTTTTAGCAAACATAGGAACCCGGAATTTAGTCATATCTGTCATGGTTGAAAGTCTTCTAGATAGTATTTTCATGTCATGATGCCTTTGAAGCACTTGGCCAGCATTTACACTTTGAATGTCTTTCCAAGTGAAAAGGATAGCCTTCTGTTTTGTATGGCGAAGTTCCTTTAACAATTCGCTATAAGGCAACGCGCCATTTTGAGACATTTTTTTAGATTCCAAAATCTGCTCACGAACTTTGGATTTACATTCGGATACAAGGTCTAGATACAGGTCTATCACTGACTCTTTGCTCTTAACAGCCAAATCAAAGTCTGAAATAATGTCCTCGTAGCGGGACTCTATATCGCCATATTTCAGTACTGCACGAACTACTGCACGCCGATCGCGCTCTGTAATATCAACAGTCTGTCTTCGCTTGTTACTTGAAGAAGACCCAGCTACCCTTTTGCGCTTCTTTGCTTCTCTAGTCTTTTCAGTTCCTTCCTCGTCTATGTTGTCATCTACTTGGTTTTCGTTATAAACAACGCGGCCTTTCTTAGCTGCGCGGCTATACATGGCTTCCGCTTCTTGTTTGCTTTCTTCGTCTTTGATCTTTTGTACTTCTGATTGAGGTATAATGTCTTCCCATGTCAGATCGTCAGCTGTACCGCCGTAGTCAGTAATTTTGAACTGGGCAAGAAAATCCTCGGAACCCAAAGCAGTAGAGCTATCGTTTTCGTTTACAGTCTCAGTCTGCTCTGCACGTGCAAGAATGTCGTCCAAATCCATATCATTAAGTTGTTCGTTCTGCTCATTGGATTGAAACATATTTTTAGCACCAAACTTCAATATAGCAGAGAGCTCTTGACTTTGGAAAGGCAGTTCCCGGTTCTTTCCAGAAGCCGTTTTCAGTGAGTGTTCAGCCAACAAAGAGTAACCGGAGGTATCCATTTGTTTAATAATACAATACTCGAGAACCATTTTTCTTTTGGCCCTTTCGATTATGTCTTCTTCCATTGTTCCTTTGGATACAAAGCGGTATACATTTACAGATTTTGTCTGGCCAATACGATGAGCACGGGACATAGCTTGGAGATCGTTTTGAGGATTCCAATCAGAATCAAATATAATAACCGTATCAGCCGTAACTAAATTAATACCCATTCCACCTGCACGGGTTGAAAGCAAAAATACAAAATCTGGGCTGTCTGGTGCATTAAAGTGTTCAATTGCCTTGTTTCGATCTTCAGGTTTGGTGGAGCCATCTAGTCGTTGGAAAGGATGACCCCTGAGAGTCATATAGTCAGATAAAATATCAAGGAGCATTACCATTTGTGAGAAGATAAGTACTCGGTGGCCATCTGATTTCATTCTAGTAAGTAGCTTATCTAACAGAACCATTTTCCCACTGTTTTCAACTAGTCCCTTGAGTTGCTCCATTCGATCTGTTACAGGCTTTTCTGCGTCAGGAAAAAGAAAGGGGTGATTGCTGGCTTTTTTAAGTTCTACTGCAATATTGAGCCATTGCTTCTTGTTTTCACTACTATTTGCAAGCAGATCAAAGTTTCTTGTCAAAATATTTTTATAGTAAGATTTTTGGAGTTCACTTAGTTGAACACGCAAAATACGTTCAGTCTTATTTGGCAGGGATTTTTCGACATCTTTTTTCAAACGACGCAACATAATGGATTTAAGACGTTCGTGAAGTGCTTTAATTTTCTCCTCTTGATTTGCGTCTTCTACATCAATATCAAAGCTATATTGACTGAGATCCATACTAGGCATCAAGAAACGAACTAGGGCCAGAAGTTCCTTTATACTGTTTTGTAATGGTGTGCCTGTAATCAGAAGACGGTTTGCAGTGGAAAAGGCAGTAAGGGCTTCGTATAATTGTGAATCAGAGTTTTTGAGGCGATGTGCTTCATCTACAGCAAGATATTGCCATCGAATGCTTCCAAGTGAGTCTTTATCCTTCAAAACAATCTCATAAGTAGTAATGAGAATATTGAACTTGATCTTGTTGGTGCCAGAAATATAGAATTCGGTATCTTGGATAGCTTCCCGAGCTTTTCGATTGCCTAGATAACAAATCACATTCATCTGAGGTGCCCATTGCTTAAACTCATTCATCCAATTGTCTGACGTAGAGAGAGGAACAACAACTAGAAAAGGCCCATATAGCTTTTGCTTGTGATAAAGTACATTGAAAAAACTTATTGTTTGAACTGTTTTCCCCAAACCCATTTCATCAGCAAGAATACCATTATGGTTTTTGCACCAAAGCCAATACATCCAGTTGACGCCATGAAGTTGATAGTCGCGAAGTTCTCCACCCCCAATATATTCAGGTTGTGTCTTAAAAGCTTGAAAGGTTGGGCGCTGGTTTTTGGGATATGTATTGGAGCGATGGGGTATTTTAACATTCTGCTCCCGCTCCCAAAAATCATCAATGGCCCATTGATAGTCGCCTACAATGTCATTAGACTCTTCCCAAGTGCACTCGTTGTAATGAAGCCGCTTCCACTTAACAAAATATTGATCTACAGGTTGGCCTTTTGCAGCAGTGATGCGTTCAACAGTAGACCACTCTTTTATTTCTTCACGAAGGCGAGATATCTTGATGTCTTGTTGTTCAATCTCTTCTTTGGATATATAGTGTGTATCGCGGAATGCTTGCTCATCTTTCATACGATTTACATAGTTTTCAACTCTACGGAATCCTTTGAAGGAACTAAGATAGGAATGAGGCTCCCATGTGTCATGTAAGTGTGAATAATTTTTCCATTTAATCTGATATTCTATGTTGTATTCGAAATCGATGGGATCCGATTCTATTTTTTTTTTTTTTTTTTTAGGAAAAAAAGAGGATCGCAAAAAAGGTTACTACGAAAGCGGTTTCATAAAGTTGTAACTGTTACCTAAACCTTCAATTGGTCTGTGATCCAAAACCATTTCAATAGCATCCTCATCATCTTGCTCCTCAGGTTGATTTGTAGAAGCTTTAGTGTCAAGATCCTCTTCTTCAGATAGTCCATAAATGTCACTGACATTGTAGTTTGTTACTTTCTTTGTACGAGTTGAATGGCGAGCAAAGTCATTAACGGAAGAAAAATCTAGGGAAGATATGAGTTTAGTTTTAAGCTGTAACTTATTTTTTGTCTCCACTTGCCTACGATGACTCTTCGTTTTGCCTTTCTTTTGGTTTTCTTCTTAGTGCCCCAATCATCATCTGATTCATTGCTATTGGAGCCTTCAGACTCTGTGTCAATATTCACTGTGAAATAAAAGTAAGAACAGGCTACTTTACAAAAATAGATGAAAAATACCTTTTTGTTTTAATTTGCGTTTATTGACAGTTGTTGAAGTTTGTCTGGTGGGTGTTGCTTTTGCTTTTCTGGACTTATTGGCGGCTTCGTAATAATCGTCGTCAGAAGAGTTTTCAACCACTGATTCACTGGCTGTTGTATATGCCTCTTCGTCTGGTTCTGGCTCTTCATGAAATGATTGATAAGCATCTTCATCGTCTTCATCATCAGACTACAATATACAAGGTTATAGCTATTTTTTCAAGGTTTTATCACAGTTTGGTATCTTACATCCATCGTTGGTTTTTGGCGGTGAGAGCGTCTGAGACCATAAAGCTCAGGGTCGTTATAATAAGTATCATTTTCTGTATCACCTTGTTCAGTGACTTGCTCCTCATCAGACGAAAGTAGTGAGGAGGCAGGCGATAGAGAAAGCTCATCGTCTGTTGTAGGAATAGGCGGTAAATTTGTCGGTAATCGCTTGCCAGAAACTCTGTTGTAGGTCATTTCTTCTATTGAATCATCAGAGTCTGAGAAATGTTCAGAGGCGGAAAGGTTGCTGGCTGAAAACATTTCTATAGTTAAGGCGAAAGGAAACAGTTTTAACAAACACGCGTTTTTATTGAGCACAAGATTTAGATTACCGTTGTCGTAAAGTTATTGTTAATGCCTCTGTAAAGGTGTTGTGAAGTGAAAGAAAAAAAATATTCAGATCTGCCAATTCGGAGGAGTGTGCTTTTTTTTTTTTCTTCTTCAAAAAAGAAATAAATATAATGAAAGTAAAAAAGTTGTAAAGCAAGAGACAGGAATAAGAATAATATTTATCTTCTTCACCAAAAAAGCAATAAAAGGCAACAAAGAAAACTACTGGTAATGGGGTATGACTCTCTTGCTTATAAAAAAAAAAAAGTAAAAAAGAGAAGGGGCAAGGTTTTTTATTTTATTTTATTCTCAGTTCGCAAAGGGGAGGGAGAAAATCAACAAGAGAAATTCGACTTAAAACATAACAAAGCTCGAAAAAAGTCTGCTCAATTGGTTGGTACACTTCAAAAGGCACTTTGTAGCAACAAACCGGAGCATTGGGTTTAATATACCTAACTTGTAGTTTTCTACAATTCGAGTTTGTTGCGGTAAAGACAGACATGTTTTCATAAATATTATTAACCATAAAATAGGGTAGCAAAAAGCTATTCAATACAAATGCCTTCTAAAACTCTTTTTGTAAAAGTTTTCTTACCTGTAAAAACAACAAGCAATAAGGTATGTGAATAAAGCAACCGATATAAAGTCTAGAGTATTCTTAAAATTAAAGTAGCATTTATCCTTACCTCATTTAGCCCTTTGATCTGCAGTAGTAGTGTTTCTATAAACAGACCGAGCCATTTCCAAAAAAAAAAAAAAAAAAGACAACAGAAATTTGAACCATTCTAGAAAAAGTGTATGATGTATAGTAGTATCATGTTTAGTTTAAGATAATCTCGATAAAAACGCCCTTTTTTTGCTGCGCTGGGTGTTTAGCGTTCATGTAGAGTTTCAATTGTACGCTTATACTGATGAAAGTAATACCAAGTAAAATTATATTTTATTTTCTAGTACTTTCGTTCTGGTTTTACGAACGCTAGTAAGCTTTGTTGAAGAATTGGAAAAGTATCCCTTGCGCTGTTGCAAGCATAAACTAAATGATACAAGTTTGATCTAAAAAAAAAAAAAAAAAACTGAGGGATATTTTGAGCTAAATAAAGGAGCTTTACACGGACTAACAACCTACGTTTAACACTCCCTGTCATTGTATTTGATTTTCATAAGCAGTTCAATGACACAACTAATAGTCTAACACAGAATATATTGTTATGTATTGTCTTGATCGTGTGAGCAATACTGAAAAGTTTTTCCAGTAAAAACAATCGTATGTATATGACTTGTTCTTTGAAAAAAAAAAAAGGAAGCAGACCAAAACCAAAATCGAATTTTGAGTTGTAGCTGTCATATAGAAAGCAATCTTCTTGATAAAAATGTCATCAATAATTCCAAAAACTAGGCAGCCTATAAAACAGAAGGTCTTGTATAAAAACTTACAGCCTTCTTCAGTATCTTGCTACAAAAAAAGGTTGATCCAAAAAAAAAAAAAAAATTGGCCAGTTTGAAATGAGAATAAATCACCAATTTTTAAAGTGGGTCATGTAAGTTCAAAAAGGGTTACTAAGACGGAAGTGGTTGAGAATGGGTCACTAATGCAAAAATGTAATGAGGATTGGCCGAATTCTCTCTTCTTTTTCTCTTCTGGAATTTTTTTGTATTACTCAACGTGAACGAAGAATACAGTACCTGTGATGGTACAATCATATATGGGCTGGGAAGAAACTGTAGCGATAGATGTAGCACAAGAAGAAGCTAAGAGGAAGACTCAATCTCACTTCCGAGGAATCCTTCCTTGATGTAATAAAGAAGGAAAGAGGGTCATATATTGTCAAGAACGAAGCAAAGATAGTCAATTTCATCAATTTGTTACAAGAGCTTGAGAGTTTGTCTATTAGTGAAGCGAGTAGAAAGGTAGGGCTCTCCAAGTCAACAGCTATTCATAAATCCAAGTAGTGAAACCAAATAACGAGGAATATAACTGAAAAAGTGTTTCCTGATTCTGTCCCAATCAAAGAAGGAAAGTAACGACCCATAATACTTAAAGACGAGCATACTGGATTTATCTTTGTATTGCTATTTAATGAGCCAATATTGACAGTTGAAGCTGTTACAGACCACATCAATAAAAAATGATATTGTGCTTACAGCCATTCCAGGATTTCTATAATGTTTGCTTGGTTTTTTTTTTTTTTTTTTTTTTGCTTGGATGATATAATCTGCTTTGCCGAAAAATTTGAACGAGTTGATTACAAAAGTAAGAGATAACACCACTGGCAATGTGACATTATTCAAATCTATCAGGTAATTGAGGATGGTCAGTGAAGAAGAATCTTTGGAGAATCCGCTATATTGGGGGTGAGAGTTTTCCATCTTGACAAGCGCTAACAGTGTCAGGTTCCATCGCCAGAGAAATGGTTCCAGGTACACTTCAATTATGACGTAGACTGGGTCCGCTACTATATGGACTGAAGACCAGTGAATTCCTTTGTCATAAGGAAGTGTTGTAGTTTAAAAAAAACCAAGAACAATGGCCAGCTTGTGTTTTTTTTCAGTATCATCTAATTGGTGAGCAACTACTGCAAATTCAAGCGACGAAAATTTGCACTAGAATTGAGTAGGCAAAACAAGGACCCTCACCTCCTTCAAAAGTAAGTACAGTAGACGATTATTATATCGTAAATATACCAGTGCATTTTTTTCGTAGGAAGGTCTCGTAAAATGAATAAAAATAGGTAGAAATCAAGAATGCCATCACCGCATTGGTATATCTTTTTGTAAAAAGAATGTATTCTTCAAATTACTAACATCTCCCGCTACTATTTTTTGGGAAAAAATACGCCTAAAATATCAAACATAAGGCTTGAAAGGTTTGGCAAATTTAGCCATATATTCAGGTCGCATCTTTACCTTGATCAATACACTTGTTAACGAGTTTTTCAAGGCATCTATTAACCATGTCAACAGCAGCTCACTTACGGATCATACGACCAATCCGCTTATTGATGATACTGGTCAACATGCTAACAGCGCCATTGATGATGGTAACGGCCTTATTCTTTCTGGTGATGATGACATTCTCAGTGCTAATCATCGAGACTTCCAACTACATAGGCTGACATACAAAAAAGTATAAAAAAAACCAAAAAAAATAGATCTTTGGTCGGATAAACGTGGTGAAAACAAAGTAACATTCTACCGACGGTTCACTTCGACTCTAGATACCTTGTTGGTGAATACTGGTACGATACTTACTGATGGTGAAACAAGTTTGCAGTCATCAAAGGTGGCTATCGCAATGGACAAGACAGCATTCCACACCAGTGATGTTGGCTCAAGCTTATGAGTGTCATTACAAATTCTATATATTCTAAGATAGCAAAAAGATGTCAAGGCTTAATAATAATGTGGCGCTAAAGAATATCTGCAAACTATATTAAAAAGCTAAAATATAAAATAGGTGCGTAAAAAAAGGCTAACATCAATATATGACTTAGGTTACATTATCTTGATTACCTGTCGTTACTCTATGGTCAAAAGATTGATATGATATTGAAATAATCATCTAATGTCAAGGTGGATATTTCTAGCAACGAATGAAAGAAGGCCAAGATCGGCAAATCGATAAAACTTCACTAGTGTTTGAAAAATCTACTCTTGAACACTTCTAATCTATTCAGCCACAAGATCAACTTTAGGATTGAATTCACTGTTGCCATGGACTTTGTGGGAAATTCTGGATACATGTACCTTCTGCGACTTTTTGATGTTGGCCTTGGCCCTGACGATTATATTACTGTTGCTCATTTAGCCACTGTTTTAGCCATCCCTATAATCATTGAATCGTGAGGCATAGTGGTAGATACTCTGTGTGGCCTGCTTACCCCGAGGGTAAGAGTAGAGTGCTGGAAATAGCTGTTCCACCATAGGACAGCCTTTTACTAAAACAGAAAAGAGGGATATCGATAGTTGAACTTACATGGTTTCCTATCGCACCGTTCTAAAATATGCTCAAAGTACTGCTTATTGAACTCGGGAACTGTAAGTACAATATCATTTTTTTTATTAAAAAAATACAAAGGGGTTTTTTTGAGGAGGCAATTATCGATGCGGCCTGCACAATATCCAATGAAAACAGCAAGGACCTTCTTTATAACCTGGAGGCATGCTTTGGTAATTTTTTGCGTTAAAGTTTCACTGTCCAAGAGCTTGCCTCCTAATCAGGTTTTTCACAAATACTCAAAACTATTCAATTGGATTAAGTTCAGGGGAGTAACGAAGTAGATAGACACAGTTAGAGCCTTTTTCTTTGATGAGCGGTTCAATTTTTTGGTTGCCATAAATGGAAGCATTGTCTATCACCAAGTACTTTTGACTTGAGTTTATGTTTTCATTTTCGGACAATTCAATCTCAGGACGAAAGAAGGTTGCAGCTGTCGGTGATTAAATTCTCTGCGTTTGTTCCGAGCGAGTCAGGGTATATCAATTGGACAGACTAAAGTCATTTTGGGAATCTTCCTCAATACATCCAAATGGTAAGTACAACAATAACAAACTTCATTGGGGAGCAGAGCAAAACAGAGGGGAAAAGGGCGAGACAATTAAAAAGGATAAGAGTCGGGCGAGCAGCTGGATGGATGGATGGATCGAAAATGAGATACAAAGAAGAGAGATGAATCATCATTGAATCGATTCTTGGAACTAATGCGAATCATGTTTTCATAGGCAAAGAAGGACGTTGCTGCTAAGCCCTCCTCCTCCTCAGGTGGAAAGAAAGCTAAGAAGGCAAGTTGTTTTTGTTCGATGACGTAGAATCGAGATTAACACAGTAATGCGTTTAACAGAAGTGGTCTGCCAAAAAGGTCAAAGATAAGGCTAACAACTTGGTCATCCTCGACCAACCCACCCACGACCGTTTGTTCAAAGAAGTTCCCACCTACAAGCTTATCTCCCAATCTGTTTTGGTTGACCGTCTTAAGTTGAACGGTTCTTTGGCCCGTATTGCCATCCGCGAGCTTGAAGCTCAAGGTTTGATCAAGGCTGTCTCTCGTCACCATGCCCAAGTTATTTACAGTAAGTTTTAAAATACAATTGTACTTCTTTACTTAACAAAATTATAGCTCGCGCTACTGGCGATGATAAATAAATTCTTTTCAATAAATGTATTTTTTTGTTCATTATTCAAGCCCCGTATAGCAATAGCTTTCTTTTTTTTTTTCTTTTTTTTCTTTACAGTTGGTGCTCATACTCAGAAAGACAGCATGTCGACTTCGGTGACAGGTGAACAGTTTATTCGAGCAACAAGGAACTATTTGGAAGCGAACCAACACAAGCTTTTGTCATCACAGCCCAACTTTAGCTCTATAATTGAGAATGCCACTACAACTGAACCAGAGTCAATAAAAGAAGACGATAATAGCGGTCTCATGAAAGCTTTCACATCTTTGTGGACACGCCCCAATAAAACGGACACCTTAAGAAGTAGCAGTCAGAACAGTGCTTCTTCTCGACCTACCTCAATTGCTGCTCCTATGAACTACATGTCTTTAATGGGTGCAGTTTCACCTAATGCTACTTCTTTGTCTAACACACCTTATATGCCCATACGATCCAGTCTCCCGCTTGACATTCATTATCTGTATTTTCTTTTGGTTCAGTTTGAATATCTCGGTTTAGAGGAGACACAATTGCCAGTTCCGGAACAAAATGGATTAGTTGAAACTGAAACAACACAATCAGCAGGCACTGCCCCTTCAATAGCATCCTCCATCAACTCAGTCATGTCTACTTTATCACTTACAACAGGCTGGCAGTTATGGTCTAAACCCAATAAGCAAGAGCGACCGTTACATGAAGATATTGTCTACATTCACAAATATTTCTCCAAAATAAATGCTATGAAGCTCAACATGAAGCTCGATACCCACAACGGCGTCACACGAAGCGGGCAGCGTACGATCCGAGGCTACGAGAAGCCTTTGGACGGAACATTGGCACTACCTTTATTCCCCTTTAAGGGGTTAGCATATTTAGAACTTAACCATGTTCCGCCACGTCTTATTGACCAATGGTCTATGCTATCCAACCAATTAGTAAGCCTAGTCATCAAGAATGGCCAGGTAGATAATGCAATAGACGTGATCGGAGACAGAACATGGTCCAAACTTAAGATGCTTTCTCTCGCTGATAACAGTCTGACAACCCTTGAGCCTCAATCGGTAGAAAACGTTCGCTCTTTGACGCATCTGAACGTGTCTAGCAATCTGTTGATAGATGTGCCCAATGCTTTATCAACCCTATACAACCTTACTAGCTTAAACCTGTCTTATAATATGATATCTTCAATTACGGGCATCAACACTGTTCTGGGTAACATACAGGAGCTAGATTTAAGAGGAAATCGATTAATCATGCTCGCTGGTTTGGACCGTCTGTATGCTTTGGAAAGATTGGATGTGAGAGATAATCGAATTGAAGAGGCTGATGAGATTGGCAGATTGACGTCTCTGCCAAATATTTACGACGTATGGGTAGAAGGAAATCCTTTCACTAAAATTCAGGTAAAGTATATATGTATTTGATGTCATGTGTGCTTACATTTTTCTTGTTGCATGTATATAAATGGAGAATAGCCTGACTACAGAATAAACATCTTCTCAATGTTTAAAAACAACGATGGGGCATTTGAGTTGGACGGAACAAAACCAACGTTTATAGAAAAGAGACGTATATCAAGTGATCCAAGCTTTAGATCAAACACTACTCCTGTAGCCACCATCCAAGCCAGACCTACAAACGAAGAGAAAGCCACTCCCAAAGTAGTAAGAGCAAAGTCTAAAAACAGCAAAAGGATGATTCGGTTAGGACAAGGCTCTGTTGATCCCCCTAATTTCGCCGCTGTTGTTGAACCTAGTAAGCATGTTCATAGACTGGCAGAGTTAGAGAATTCCGTTCAGCAAGAGGCAACCACCAACGCTCGAAAAGCAGGATCCATTCGATCAAAGCGCAGCAAGGCGCCAACTTTAGCAGAGGAAAACGCAAAGTCCGATGGTAAGCTAAGACAAAAGCTTGAGGCTATGAGAAAAGAAGCAGGAACAGAATGGCTTCGAGTACTACAAGAGATGGATGTTGTAACAAATGAAAAATCTTGAAAACCTGTTTGATTTATGATCTATCATTAAAACTTGAGGCTTTAAAAGTAAAGCCGCCCTTAGGTATTCCATACTATCTTTTCTTCTTTCCAAAGGAAACTAAGAGGCAAATTTGCAAAAAAAAAAAAAAAAAAAAAAAGTATAGACAGGACTCCTAATGCAACCACAAGATATAAAAGAAAAAAAAATAGTTTCATTATGAATAGAAAAGTTGTAAATGTGCTGAAAGTTGTTATCTAAAAAGTCAAGCTCTTTCTACTCACAACTTGAGTAATTTGTACTCCGGATTACTAGCAAAAATGCAGACAAAAATACATGCTGCTTTTTTATTCTTAAAAAATGTTACGCTTACATGCTTGGAAGCACACCTCAAATATTGTCAAAACTCGGAGCCTTCGATTTTTTTCAGCAACTGTTTCAAGACATAAAGATATTGGGGAAAAAGAATGGAGCGATGCATTTGTGGACACATCCAAAATTGCCAACAATGCAGTGCCTAATGCCCCACCTTCCAACCCTAATGTTGTCCCTAATTCAATGCTTGCTGCTTTCAATAACATGTTTGATCGTGGGCCTAATGTAGGGGTTGAGATTATTACAAAAACTGGCGGTTTTGTGCTGTCGAACAATGTCAAAGTAGATCAGCCTTTGATTTTACTGAACGGGTCAGCATTTCTGTGGAATCCTCCTGCACGTACAAAAGGACACATTCCCATGAAAGGCTGGGATTTGGAGTGCTTTAAAATTTTTGACATTATCTCTCCAAGGCCTGAACTTGTACTGTTTGGTACAGGAAAAGACTTGGCGCCGCTCCCAGAGGAAGTTAGAAAGTACTTTTTTCAACGGGGAATGCAAGTTGATCAAATGAATACGGTAAAGAGAACTAATCGATTTCTGTCCAATTCTGGAGTGAAAATTTAACAAAGTGAATTTTTAGAAACATGCAGCAGCTACTTACAACGTACTTGCTGAGGAAGGAAGAAGAGTGGCTTTAGCATTATTGCCGTTTGAATAACTTTGTCCAAAAAATTCTTAACCTAAAACTTTACACTTTATTTCATTAAATTAGCCGATCAAAAAAAGACAGATGATGTTTTTTTTTGCTTATCTTAGCTATTTACACCATGGGCATATATTTTCAACAGAGCAGTATTCTACTCAATCTGTCTTCTTTTTTGCTGGTCCCTTGCTACACATGTCTTTTTCCTTTGTGAATAGCTTTCGAATGCTTCAGGCATACGTCTTTCTGTACTAATTGTTCCAGAAAATGCAATAGACCATAAGATGTATCAAACTGATTGGCTTGTTTTGATGGAACACCAAATCATGTGTTTTGATAATTCGCCAAAAATTGAAGCTTGGAAAACCACCGCTACAATGCATTTTTTACATAAAACATCTCAACAAACAACAGTAAAAACTGTGAGTTTTAATACAAATGCAAAGCTATCTACAAACACTTTGTCTTTTTATTAGATTGAGGGCCGGTTAACTAAGCACAAAGGATGGAAAAACGGTTCTCGCATTGACTATGATTGGCTCGATTAATTAGTGCTTTAAACTAAAAACCGTAGCCAACCAAGTTTAAGCCATAGCAATACTTACTCGTGCCTGAGTCATTCACGTTTTATATACTGTAAAATGGAAAAATGGAAAAGCAAAAAAAGAAGAGAAAAGCCCAATATACTATGCATTCGCTGAGAAAAGACACACGCGACCGCTTCACAATATATATATATATATAGATAACGTGATTACGATGTCCAGAAGCCTCGGGATTTCCCCTGCTTGAAAGTTTGAATTTATTTTATATAGTTTAAACAAAATTTTCGACCTGCCTGATGGATTGAAAAAAAAGCCATGTGTTACAATTTAATTAGTATAATATCATCAAAACTGAAACTTTAAGTCTTTGATTACAACTGATAGTTCATTCTGTTGTACGCTTAAAACTTGTACTGAAAGACTGTCTTGTTATTGAGTGCCCAGCATCAGACGTCTAGAGTAGATGGTACAAGAAAGCTTTAGTATTGTCACCGGTGCACTGTGCAACAATAGATTTAGTGAGCGCAACAATTGTTGCAAGAAAAACTAACAACCATTGACTCTTTAAACTTGGAGACCATGTCCTTTCAAATAGAAAGTAAGGCCACTAAAACTCAAATCGAAATAGGCCTAAACAGCGACTATTTTTTTATGTGCAGCAGCCTTTTTTAGAGTCCATTTCAAAATTATGATTTACACTTGCTTTTATTTACAAGCTACAGGAAGTATAGTTCTTTGACTTCTTAGAATGTTTTAAACAAATCGATAACTGATGTATAAAGATCCCTCCTTACCAAATGTAGGGAAACTCAAGCGAATATAACAGAGAAAATACTTTTTTAACGAAGTAAGAAGACATTCCATCATATATATATATATATATATATACATTTATATATATGACAAAAAGAGGTACAAGGTCCTGAAAAACAAAAAAGCATTCGATGATTATTTCACAGTCTAGATAAAATGATCTACCTCATTAAACTAGTTAGCGTGTATTGCTTTGGCGGGAAAAAAGTTCGTACATATACCTAAACGCTTGTCCCCAAAAAAAAACTGCCTCCTTTTGCATAACTTTTGTTTGAGAAACTGTATCGCGACAAGCTTTCTTGTACCATCTACTCTAGACGTCTGATGCTGGGCACTCAATAACAAGACAGTCTTTCAGTACAAGTTTTAAGCGTACAACAGAATGAACTATCAGTTGTAATCAAAGACTTAAAGTTTCAGTTTTGATGATATTATACTAATTAAATTGTAACACATGGCTTTTTTTTCAATCCATCAGGCAGGTCGAAAATTTTGTTTAAACTATATAAAATAAATTCAAACTTTCAAGCAGGGGAAATCCCGAGGCTTCTGGACATCGTAATCACGTTATCTATATATATATATATATTGTGAAGCGGTCGCGTGTGTCTTTTCTCAGCGAATGCATAGTATATTGGGCTTTTCTCTTCTTTTTTTGCTTTTCCATTTTTCCATTTTACAACAACAATAGACTCAGATACAATATTTTTTTGGTAGCGACGGACATTTAATATTTCAAAGTGACAAAATTAACCGCTCTCGCTGTAGTACATTTGGAGTATTGATATCATCTGTTGTGGTATAACATACCATAGGCGGTCATAAACGTAAGCCTGTGATATACTCGTGATTAATCCAAAAATGGCTTAAATATCAGTCATAAACAGTTTGTTTATTAACCTTTTATTCTATCTCCCTATTGCTACCTTACTCTTCTTTCACCCCCCTCTCTTATTTTTTTGCTTGTACTGCTTATGACCACTATTACAAGCTTACCTATAGAAATAATATCTGAGATTTTTGTGCGTATTTCCAAGCAGCATGAAGATAGGGACCACCGTTGCAGTCGAAATGCTACTCGAAGCTTAAAAAGCAGAAAAATCAAGCCAAAAGCATGTTTGTGCTGGAAGCTGGATACACTTAGTGCAGCTTTGGTATGTACACGATGGTACTATATCGTATCGCGTCTGAGTGATTCAATGGACAAAAAAAATCAATCATGGTCAGAGTTGGCGAATTTTGCCAGTAAACAAAGGGTTTATCTCTTCAGATCAAGATTTGCTGGCCTATTAAAAGAGTCGATGCACTCTTGTCTGCCTTTTCGTTTGTATGTCCGCCATTTGGTCATCGATTTTCAATCATTCAACTACGACCTGAAAAACACAGGTAAAAATAATTGTAGAATACTCGAGACACGAACTAAGCGCAGTCTTTAGATAATTCGCACTTCTACAGCACACTACAACTTTTGCGGCTGTGCCCCAGCATAGAACAGCTAGATATTGTATTTGATGCCTCATTTCTATCTTTGGTTTCTAATGAGCCCAGTCGCCGCCTTTTTATATCGATGATTTTCGAGCTTCAGCATTGTATACTGCACGAAAGCCAATCTCGAATTAAGCAGTTGAAATTTGTAGGATACAACCCTTTGCAAAGGTGCCCCTGTTGTGCCGGGAAGGTGTGGGATGTTTATTTGCTTCCCCTATTGAAAAGCTTACGTTTCTTGGAGACGCTCGTTTTGCAGCATGTATTGCCTTCACAGCTAGTTTTTGACACTTTAGCTAACAAAAACAGTATCCAAAAAATCGTTTTGAACAAATCTGTTATTACAATACCACGGTCTAAAGAAGACTCGGATCACAAGCAAAGAATGACTACGATTGGTCTTATACCCGACAGCTTGTGGAAGCAAGTCAAAACTGTAGAAATATACGAAGACATTGAAGAGAGCACAACATGGCCGATTACCAAATATATATCCGAACTTACGGACCATGTTCAAAGCCTTGAGTCGTTTTCGCTACAATTCGGATCTCAAGAAGATTATAAATCCCCGCCTTGGCCAGAACAGGAAAATCATTTGGACTTCAGGCCAACATCGCCGCTTCTAAAGCTGAAAACAAAGTGTGGGGGGTCTCTGAAGCGTATTTCATTGGTTAACGTCCCTGAGACGTTTCTATAAAATTACTATTTTTAAAACCAAAAAAAAAGCCACCTGACTCTATTTGGTTCGTGTATTTATGTGCATGTGTATTTATGAGGTGTACTATAGAAAACAAATATTAAACATTTTTTCTTTTTTATTATTCGAATTTTTTTTTTAACTCTTTTTGACTCTCTCAAATTCATCGATATACTTACATATATAAACATATACATTAATATCACTATGCCAATTGTTTCATTAAAAAAAGATGATATTTCAGTTGAAAAAACAAACAGCAACTGTAGCGCAATCGCACAGACTCTTCATTCCAAGAGCACTCACTTTATAAAAAAAGATAAAACCGAAAACAAAGCGAAAAGGGACTCCCTTCTTTCTCGCCGTGAAGACGATCTTTGGGTAGACATTTCGAACAAGCGTTTGACCAGCAGTCGACTTGGTGCTTTGTACGATGGGTCCCAATTTAAAGGAGTGCAGAAATGTGGTTCAAACAAATACAGCGTGGTTGTGGATATTCAGGTAAACGGAGGATATAGTTTTTTTTTTTTTTTATTTTTTTTTCAAAAGAAAAAAAGAGAGCTAAGAGAAGCTTATTTGTACTAGAATGTGGACTTACCAGCAAGCAAGATTTGCGGCTACTTGAACATTTTTGGACTTACAAATGAATGCCCGGAGCTGACAGTAAATACCTGCAGATAGATATACAAAACGCTTACACTTACATGTTTTAGACTTTTTTTGAAGGGGAAATTATTGGTCCTCATCATTCTTTTCTCACTAGAAAGTGGCAGGCACAGCAATCTATTGATATTTTACACTGGGTAATGTACATACTTTTTTCTTTTCTTTTTAGCTATCTTTGTGTGGAAAAAGAAATTCCCAGCGCTTACTCATTACGCGATTTGTTTGTTTGTTTAGGGCCGATTTCCATCGTTTGAACCTTATATTAGCATATTTAATAATGACGACTTTGTTTACAATCCTTACGATAACGACTTTATATACATGAGATGGAAAGAAAAGTTTTTGGTGCCTGATCACTGTGTCAACACTGTCAATGGAGCGAGCTTTGCGGGTTTCTATTATATTTGTTATCAGCGATCCACAAATGAAATCAAGGGATTTTATTTTTATTTTAACAACCATGAATGGTAAGGGGAAGGATGAGTATAAAGCAATACCTAACATTTAAATAGGTACCAACAATTAATACTAGAGCATGTAGAGGAGCACGCATTTGCCAGCTTTGAATTCCGTTAAACTTATACCACACTATTTTGTACATAGAGTATTTCCAGAAATAAACAACGCAGATTTGGACTCAGAATGCATCTGTGAAAGTTTCAGGAAATGGGTTGAGAATGAGCGGACGCGTCCTCAAAACAAAGATTAGAAAAAAAAAAAAAAAAGGAAAACGTGACAGATATTTCCAAGAAACTAGTTTATTGCAAGGGGTTAGCGCTTGAAAATAGCCTTGGTTGGGGTAGATGTTAGTGTACATACAAAGGTTTTCATAAGATGACGTTTGCAACACGGTAAAGGAGCAAAAGATGGATACAAAAAAGGCAATCAGGACGGAAGGGAGAGCAGCTTTATGTGAAGAGGGCGGTAGCCACGAGTATATGGAATTAAGGGTTAGAATTGCGAAGCTTTTACTTGTTTATTATGAGAAGTGCTTGATTGCCCAGATGACAGCCCCTCTACAACACCTTCTGTTTATTTTTGATTACCCTCAGGGCTCGTAAGCTGGGGTTTTCTTTTATATAAGAATGTAACTACTCAAAGTGTTTTCAGCAATCTTTTTTGGTCGCATACTTAATGTAAACCTTTTAACATATAAACTGATGACATTCAGTTGCAGTCTATAAAGCGACAGCAGCCTTTTTGTCGCCCGACTACTCAGTGCTTTTCATGCTGCCACGTTGAAAAAAGTACACGAAAAATCTTTCGATCTAGTTTAACATTCGGTGAATTCTGTTTCCCAACCAGCTATTGCATTCAAAGAGACCTATGCTTGATCTCAAAACGCCCAAGGTACAACCAATGATAAATGTTTGTTTTGCTTGTTTGATGTCCAGCTTACAGGCCTGCTCGGACGTTTGTTTTTGTGTACACTTGACCAGACATAATATTTCACACTTGAAATATCTATACTATAATTATTTCGAGTAAACATTTCTTTTTTCAGCCTAATGATCCATACACTTTCCTGGAACAATAAGTAGTCTGATTATATCACTTATTTCACTTCTAAAGGGGATATGGTATTGTTTTTATTACTCCAACCTAGTTTTATCGACTGTACTACAAACCAAATGTCCATCACAACTTTGTTTACTCAGAACAACAGTGTCTCCTCATTTCGTACTCCGGAATATTGTGACGGTTAATCCCCAAGATTATTTATTGAATTTTTTCAATAAAAAAAAAACTACCTAGTTTACCATGCCCAAATTAACAACAAAGGCAGTCAAAAAGGCTGATGCAGCCGACGAAATGAGAGCTTTCGGCCCCATTTTCAACAAAGATCTCGGCCAACATATTTTGAAAAATCCTCTTGTGGCTCAGGGTATCGTAGACAAGGTAAAGACATAAAAAGAGCTGACCTAGTCTAAAAGGTTTACCTTAGGCAAATCTTGTAGGATCCGACACAGTATTAGAAATCGGTCCAGGTACTGGTAACTTGACAGTAAGAATTCTTCAAGCATGTAAAAAGGTTTATGCAGTTGAAATGGATCCACGTCTTGCAGCTGAATTACAAAAGCGTGTAAACGGAACGTAAGTTTCTATGTATATTTTTGTACGTGAAAAGCTGTTCTAAGAGAAAAACGAATAGGCCTGACCAAAAGAAGCTTAATATCTTACTTGGAGATTTTATGAAGACAGACTTGCCTTTCTTTGACGTTTGTATCAGTAATACCCCTTATCAAATCTCGTCTGTCCTGGTTTTCAAGCTTTTAGAACATCGACCCTTATTCCGGGTTGCTATTCTTATGTTTCAAAGAGAGTTTGCCTTACGTTTGGTGGCTAAGCCTGGAGATGAACTTTACTGCCGTTTGTCAGTCAATGTACAACTGTTGGCTAAAGTCGATCATGTGATGAAAGTAGGCAAAAACAACTTCAGACCTCCACCCAAGGTTGAATCTTCTGTAGTTAGAATGGAACCTAAAAACCCACCCCCACCAGTCAACTTTAAGGAGTTTGACGGTTTGTTGCGTATTCTATTTACAAGAAAACACAAGATCTTTTCTGCTAATTTCAAACAAACCACAGTACTGAACATGCTTGAAAACAACTATAAAACCTATTGTTCAGCACACGGAATGGTAAATTTTTTTTTTATATAAAAAAAACTCTGAATAACATTGAATCGTATAAATAGATGTTAGAAGCAGATTTTGATATAAAGACCAAAGTCATTCAAATTCTTGAATCTGTCGACATGGCTGACAAACGAGCTGCCAAGTGTGATTTGGACGATTTCCTAAACCTTTTGCTTGCTTTCAACAATGCTAATATTCATTTCTCATAATAAAAACCATAATTTGCATATAGAATCTCACATACTGGATCTTGGAGAGACTTTTGATCTGCTCTTTTTTTTTTGTTATGCAGCCAGAAAAAGGATGTTCGAAAACCCTTAGTTTTAGTGCCTTTCATCCTCAGAATTAAAGAACCTTTCGCAACAGAGCCTGCTTGGTTCGTGCTGTCAATTACAAACTACTAAATAAGGAAATTTTCAAAAAGATAAAGAGCGCAGCATTTACGTCTAAAGCTGGATACTGTTTAAAGAAGAAAAAGTACAGCAGGGCACTCTCCGCAGCTAACCCAATTGCCTCAATGACAATAAATCATTAATTGATTTTAAGCAAGCTTCTGCTTAATTATAAAATATCAGACACAATGCTAAATGAGTTAAGAATATAGCTTGCTTATATAGAAAATCTGAGTATACAGTTTCGCTTGCTTGAACAACTACTGACATGAATGTATTTAGAGCTTTTTCTTGATGAGTCACTGTGTATATATGAGCAATTAAAGAGTCTGTACAAATATATCTTTATGCATGCATGCGTATTCTTAAAATATGACCAACACTCAACAGCAGTGAGAACAGCCCTGTCTGCTAACCCTGGGGCGGTCTAGACTGAAGAATAAATACATATTAACTTGCATACAAATTGTTAAAAATATGGAATACAAGACATGTTTTGAAGCTGGCCCTGGATCTCATCTTAAAAAAGCCGTCTCCCCTTTCCTTTTCCCCCTTTTTTTTTACTGAATAATGATAAAATAAAGGTGTGCTCGAAGGGAGTCCTATGATTCATTTTACGAGTAATCATGCAGTTATGATTGTTTCTTTCCATTTCTTTCCCTTTCTTTTCTTGTTACTTTTCTTCTATTTTTTTTTTTTTTTTTTTTTTTTTTTTTGCAAAACGACCTATGAAAACATCAATCTATAATGGAGTACGAGCAGAACCAACATTTCTTCGGTACAAATAGCGAGTTGTCAACTTGGGCTATATTGACCTCTTCCTCTTAGAGATCCTACCTCATTGGAATCTTTTTCAAGCGGAATAAATAAGTTGTCGTCTTACGTGATATCCAACTTGCCCAAAAAGCGCACAGGGCTTTCGCCTAATATCTCTCTAATCGATCAGAACTATATCAAACCGATGGAAGAGAAGGAAGAAAAAGAAGAGAACACAGAAACAGTGACCTTTGCTGCCTTTGAGACATTAAGTCAAGGTGTGTCCTGGCTAATACTAGGTTACCAAGGTGGATTTCAAGTATGGAACATTACAAGTCCAGACAATGTACATGAAGTGTGCTCGATAAGAGATAAGAAAATTCTGGGGGCTGTATCTCATATCCACTTGCTAAAACAGGTACCAGATATGCCTTTGATTGTTGTGTAAGCGATTTATTCAAATTATTAAGAAAAACTGATTTTTTGATGCTTTTGCCCGAAAAAAAAAAGTACAGAGGAAAACAAACAGTCTAGAGTGTTTGTTTACTCCCTGAAAACGTATTCTATTGTCAAGGATGTTACTGAGTTTATAGATACACAAGTGCACGAGGAGGAGCCGGTTTTAGTCACGTGTACACAAAGCAACCACAAGGTCATTGCCTTGGTAGGTATATTGATAGACACACTATCTGTGGTTAACAAAGTGACTATAGGGATGTTTGTCACGCCATAAATCGTCAATTGCCGTACTATCTACCACCAACTATAAGCCGGTAGCGTACCCTTTGCTGGACGTCTATCACAATATCAATTTGGGTCCTGTTTTTACATTGGGTCCGCGATTAATTGCCTATGCAACCAACACTGTTGTTCTCAACAATGAGAATATAATGACGTCATTCAGTAACAAATTGCAGACAGAGAGTGATATGAAGGGGGCAGCAAAGGATATCGCCAAAGAAGTAGTTAGCGGAATGAAGTCCCTAGGTGAATTCAGTTATAATCAGCTTTCCAACTATTTTGGCCAGTCCATGCCAGCTACGCCTCCTTCTATTGGTGATGTAGACAAAGACACAGTAAGGAAAGTATCACCTGCAGGGATGGTTATGATGAGAGACATACCCAAATTGCCTCAGTATCCAGGCAAAGGTTTTGGGAACTCATTAGTCGCTCATTTTAGACCACACACACACCCCATTTCGTGTCTTACTTTTGATCCTGCAGGCATGTTATTGATGTCTGCTTCCAAACAGGGCCATACCTTTCACATCTTCTCCATCCTTACAAACACACGCTCCCAAGAGAACGTATCTCACGTATACAGTCTTTCTAGGGGGTATACAGATGCTCAGGTTGAGGACTGTCAATTCTCTGTGGATTCTAACTGGTGCGCAATCAGTACTGCTAGAGGAACGACACACATATACGCAATAAACCCATATGGCGGAAAACCAGAGCTTACTGGACACATCCACAATAAAGTGAGCAACGCCTATCAAAACCTATTTACAAATCAAGCCAAAATAAAGGTACGCGCAGTTGAATTCACCCAGGCACTTAAAAATTTGCACAGGATCGTAGTACAGCAGTTACTTATCTTGGTCCTGCACTACGTATTAAGCAAAGAAAACAAACAGAAGAAGAAATGTATATAAACAGCACGATAGGGCTCCCTGTCAGTCGCTTGCAGAGAGAGCCTCGCGCAAAGCTGACCGCCACGTTTGTCACCAGACAATCTCGGTTTAATAAACAGGAAGAGATACACCAAAACACTTATACCATAAAGCAACAGGCTAGCAACATGCTCCGACATATATCGTATCTACCTCAAACAACCGATCCTTTGATATTCGGGTTTGATGAAGAATATGAGGACTCGGTAAAGATAAACGATGATGTTGGATCACACGTTCTTTACACTTTCCATCCCAGCGGTCTCCTGACTCTTCATCGCTGCTGGGTCGCCAAGACGCTCAGAAAAAGAGAATCTGGTAAAGAACGATTAGACCTCTCAATGAAAAAGGAAAGTATGGTAGAATGGAGCGTGGCTAGACACTCCGATTGGGGTCAAGTACATCGCTCTATGGAGACAAATAAAGCAGCTAGTACAAAGGAGAAAAAACCCCATAAGAAACCGTCCTGGTTATCTAATGCAGAAATCTCCACATACGCTTTACAAGAACAACCACTCTGGTCTCAATCTCAATTCACTTTCCAGACCTTCAAGGTGTATACACCTGGAGATCTTCCAATAACGGAGACATTGGTAATGCCTAAAGAGATGCCAGAGCCTATATCCAGCCGTATGAACCGCGTAAAAAACACAAATACCAGTGTCGAACAAGGAATAATGGAGGAAAATATAGAAGATGCTTTGGCTGAATTAGAGGACAACTTGTCAAATGCCATGCAGACATCTTTTTCCCTCGAAGGATCTGAAAGTAGCATAAGCCCTGCCAAATGGCTATCAACCAGCTCAAGTTCCGCACCTACCAATAGATCCTTCAACAACAAAAATGCATCCGTCTCATTTGAAGATGCCTATCTCATTAATATGGGAAACGGGCCTATTTCACAACAATCGCAAATCAATTCGTTGATTCAACTAGACAACACAATAAGTCCATACTTGGAAGAGGACATAATAAGATTTGAAAGCGATCCCCAGTCAAAAAATGATCTTTATCTACCAGATGGTGATAATGAATCTGCCTATCCCTATGAATCTGTATTTGAAAGATTCCAAATCAAACACCCAGAACTACAAGAACAAGAAGACTTTAATCACTGGAGTTAATTTTTTTTTTTTTTTTCAAACCCTTTTTTTCTTATTTTTTTTTTTTTTTTTTTTTCCTTTTTTTTATTTGTTTGCTTTTTCTAAATTTGCATGTTTTTTTGTAATACGTCTTTTTGATAAAACACCTTCAATTAATGAAGTTATAAATCTCTCTTCGTCTATAAGCTGTATCGTTTTTCTTTTTTCTTTACGGTTAATGGTAGCAACGAACAGTCGTAATGTGTGAGAAGAAACAATGAATAGTTTTCTTGTGCTTAATCCGCATTTTTTGAGTTGACTGTATACAGAACCTTTGACTTCGAGCGTGAGTTCGCCAGCGGCCTTAGCCCATGCAAATTCTTTTACCCCTTGATACCTTGCTTCTTTACTCGCTATTGCTTGATCCGCTTTACTGCGTACGAACAAAACAGGTATACAATGTTCTTTTGCTTTTGAGGCAATGTCAATATCATCTTGCATCAATCTAAAACTCTGTTAAGATTTAAGACTCGATTCGTTAACTTTGATTACCTGTTACCCAATACAATAATTAAAAGATCAAAAGCTCCTAAAAAGTTGTGTTCAAAATATGTTTCCCTAGGACTTTTTCTAGTGCCTACACCAGGCATATCCCATATCATCATCGTCTCCAAATTTGGATGATGGTATGCAGTAGGCCGAGATGTTGTTTCCACTTCCCCCACCTGCGCTGCTCTTCTATCCGTGTCCTTGTAACCCAATATGGCATTTATAAGAGAACTCTATCAAGAAAATTTGAATTTGTTATTTTTTTTTTTTAAAAAAAAAAGGCCCCCTTCTCATTACCTTTCCCGATCCTGATATGCCAACAACTGCTATATTGTAATACAGAGAGGTGTTGAGCTTTATTTCTTGTTCTGCTTTTGCCTTCATTTCAGGCGATATATTTAGCAAGTTCGGAGGCCTTTTCTTAAATATAAAAGTAACGGCTCCCCAAGTGGCAAAAAATGGTGCCAATGGCCCTTTTTGGATGGTTTCAATACATGCACTCTACTTTTCACTCAACTTACAGGCGATCACACCCAATAGCCCACCAATAGCTCCGTCAATCACTCGATAGCCTGTAATATCTGAATCCTGAAATGTATAGGCATTCAATATAGGATAAGCAATGATGACAACGGGCACAGCCAGTGTAGAGACTGTGGCTTTGGTAAATCGATTGGATATATCCTCATACACTGAATCCGATGTTTTTGTGTAAAACGACTTTCTGGTTATAGAGGATGACGATACTGCTTGACCCATAGCTAATATTTGAAATATGTATTTGTATAAATCTCTCAAAAAAGAGAATTAAAAGAGGGACGAAAATAAAAATAAAAGCATATCAGAAAAAGGAAATTAAGTAGTGTATTCTGTATTAGGTATTTTGGTGTTTTGTTGTATTTAATGATTTCTTTTTTAAGACTGAACTTCATAACCTGCCAACTGAACGCTTGAGTCTTCATGTTTGGGCATAATGACCGCAATAAATCCCAAATCAAGAGGTCGAGTAATCAAAAGTTCAATGTCGTTCTCTAATTCTTGATGCAGCTCAAGCAATTTGCCATCCATATTGGCTTTTATCTGAAAAGTAATGTCGTGATCGTTGACATATTCGCAAAGTACAGTATCTTTTTTGACTTTTTCTCCAATGAGCTCTTTTTTAAAGCTGATCGTCTTGATTGTTGCAACTGGTTGGCGTAGACCTAAAACACAGATCTTGTTGGGAGACTGTCTGACATAAACATCGTCTTTATAATAAAGAGTAAAATAGCGTTTTAAATAAGCTTTGTCGTCATTGTTCCATTGAGCTGTGGACTCAAGATAAGGTTTTATATCATAATCTTTGTGTGCTGATTCTAAAAGTGAAGAGGCTACGATATTCAATCTATCTTCCATATTAAAAGAGAAAGAAAAATTTTACTAAACTGAAGGGTGACCGCGGATAAGAGAAAAAAAGGGAAATAAAAGTAAAAAGCTTTAATTGGATCTTTCGCTTACTTTCCAGCTTCATAAACCTTTATTGATTATTAAACTTTTGAATACATTGCAAATTTATTTGGGCTTTTTTGAAACGATCTACGCTTACGACTAATGTTGTATACAAGGAGCTTGATTGGCTATGGTTTTACAGAACCTGTGGCTGGATACTTTTTTTTTTTTTTTTTAGAAAACGCTTTACAGGTAGAAGTCATTAATAAGATATGAATATACTATACATATACATATGGTCAAGAGATCAATCTGTGGCTTTATATACTGTATAATGTATATGGAATCACTTCATTTTGGCTACACCTAGCATACTCATGCGGTATCTTAATCACCTCTTTCTCACACAAGAAATTGTTTTTCCGAAATAGAACATGAAATAGATAAAATAATGTTTTCTCTTTCTTTCTCCTTTACAAGTCTTTTTCTTCTTTTATCTTTCCTTAAATTACATTTAAAAACACCATTAACGATGGCAGCGTTAACTCAAAAAAACTTACCTGCAAAGTACCAAAACAGAAATAAGGATACCATGGTTGGCTTTGTCATAGGTGGTATGGCTGCCTGTGGAGCAGTTACTTTTACTAATCCCTGGGAGGTAACCTGAGCTTAAACAATAGCTGATTAGTCACACTTGAAGTAGGTAGTGAAAACAAGACTTCAATTACAAGGTGAGCTGGTGCGGGCGGGTACCTTAAGCGAAAGTGCTCGGCCTTATCACAACAGTTTCCAAGCACTAAAGGTGGTTTTCGAAAACGAGGGTATTCGGGGTGCACAAAGAGGACTGAGCGTTGCATACATTTATCAGGTCTGTCTAAACGGCAGCCGTTTGGGTTTGTATGATCCAGTATTCAACTATGTCAAGAAGTCTCTTGACCTCCAATCCCATACAAGTCTTTTAGCCGCTGGTATCTTCTCAGGAGCATTTGCAGGCATTGTTGGAGCTGTGTTAGGATCACCTTTATATCTTATTAAAACCCGTAGACAGTCTTATTCACCTATCTTCAAAAACATTGGATATCAGCATCAGATGGGCTCTTCGTTTGCGGCGTTGTCTCATATTTACCGCACAGAGGGTCTTCGTGGATTATACCGTGGCGCAGATGCAGCAATGGCTAGAGCTGGTGTAGGATCTGCTGTTCAAATGCCTACATATATGCTCGGTAAAGACGTACTTATCAAACGATTCGGAATGCCCGACTCTGTTAGCACGCACTTTGCTACATCTATGTTTACAGGCTTATTGGTATGTTTGGCTATGAATCCCTTTGATGTGATTTCTACTCGTATGTATAATCAAGGCATCGATCATTCAAATGGAAAAGGATTGCTCTATAAAAACCCTTCAGATTGCTTTATGAAGATCGTTCGAATCGAAGGAATTCGCGGTCTATATAAGGGATTCCTTGCACATTATCTGCGTATAGGGTAAGTAAAAGAGGAAAAAGAAGGAAATTTCTAATTTTGGCTTCCTAGACCACATACCACACTGATGTTCATTTTTATGGAGCAATTAAAGAGCATTTACAGTAGAAAGTTTGCATAAAATAATCATATTAATAAAAATAAAAAATACGAAAAGCATTACTGTTAAATACTTAAATCAGCCAATCATTAAAGAGGATCTAATGACTTGAAGAATTGCGCACTGAAATGAGCACTGGCGGAGAGGCAATGGCGCAATTTTCTTCTTTCGTGAATGGATGGCTCACCTAAATGGCGTGCTATTATCTCTAGATTTTTTTTCTATATCGCTTGCTACCACGATATATAGAGCACCGTAAAACCGTTTATTCTTTTTTTTTTTTCTTTATTGAAAAACCTGAAATGTTTGCTTCTGTTGCTTTGGTTGCGTCTTTGGTAAAGAGTAGAGCTGTACCTACTAATAAGGTTTTCGAGAAAGTGGACTTGTCTGCTGATGTTGTCAAGGCTGTTACGGATGAATTAAAAAAGGACCTGGATGCTGTATCCAGTGCTGGTAGTCAAGAGACCTTTGTAGACGAAGATCAAACCATTGTTCTTGAATCGAGAGTCAGGAACGCATTGGAATATATCTTACTTAGTCAAAATGCTCGTCTTCTGAATGCAAACCACTCTATAGGCTACACTACTTACGCTCTTTCGGATATTGTATTTTTGTATTCTGGATTGTCTGATGATTCCCTTGGTCAAGAGCTTAAAGAATACTCCAGAAAACATGTGCGCAATGCTCAAAACAACTTGGTCAAGGTTGTCGAAATGGAGACTCGCTTTGGTGCCCTACAAGCAGTTCAAGGGGCCTTGGCTGAAGACAAGAAAAATTTGACAGTTTTGGCTTCATCTCAGGCTTTACTCTCGATGATTCCCAATTTGCAGGTCCTAGTGAACCAGCATAAGCCAGTTGTTTTTCATGTAGCTGGCCAAGCTGCTGATTCTGAGTTAGTAGCGTCTGCAAATGTAGATTCTGTGTTAGCTGCTCGTAGTACAGGGGCTCTTTTAATTTCCTCATCTAATGCTCAGGAAGCTCACGATATGGCCATCATCGCTTACCTTTTAGCACATAGTCTCCAGTTGCCGGTTATACATTTTTTCGATGGTATCGAGGCTACTAAAAACATTGAAAGGGTCAACCTCAGCGACTACAAACAGCTTGCCCAACTTCAGTCAACCACGGAAAAGTCACAAAAAACGCTGGCAGACTCCTATCCTACTATTGAGGCTATTATGGGACAGTTTAACTACAAAGCATTCGAGTACATAGGTGCAAGTGATGCTGAGACTGTCTTGGTTTCAGTATGTGCTTCTGCTCATCAATTTCTTCAACGTGCCATAGCCAATGCTAACAGCAAAGTTGGACTTTTATCAGTTCGTGTTTATCGTCCCTGGTCTGAAGCTGATTTTATCTCCAATTTGCCTAACACTGTACGTCGCGTTGTTGTTTTGGAAGAAAGTGCTGGTTTATACGCCTTTAATGGTTCTCTTTACCAAGATGTCGCTGCTTCTATCCGCTTTGGCCCTTTATCTCATGAACGTCGCCCCCGTTTGGTCAGTGCCCAAGCATCTTCCTTTGGCCATTTACACTCTTCTCATATGGACTCTTTAATTCAAGCTTCAGAAGAAGAGAGTTTTATTAATCTCGCTAGCGAGATTTTTAAACCTGTTGAAGATGAAACACAAGATGGTGCCTGGAGTGCTGTTTTCTGGAATTTGGAAAAAGATGGTTCGTATATTGCTGGAATTCACAATGCACATCTTGTACAACATCCTCATATCTCCGCTCGTATCACCCGTGATGGCTATCATCTCGGCAGCCCAGTAGTACATACACAAGTCAAGGCCGGCAGTACTACCAACAATCATTTTATTGCAATTCACAATGTTTCGTTAGTGAAGGAATACGAGACATTGGCGAACGCTAGCCGCGGTGCTTTAGTAGTACTAAACGGTCCATGGAGCCACGGTGATGAGGTTGAAGGCGTACTTAGTAATGAATTCAAGTTTAAACTAACGGAGTTGAATGTCAAACTATATACCATTGATATCGATCGTATAGCTCAAGAGCTTGGTTTGAGTGCAAAGTCTGTTCATGTTGTATGGGAGACTGTCTTTTTGATACTTCATCAGCAAGTCAGCAATCCAGCTGAGTTATTGTCTCAATTTTACAAGGAGCCTATAAGCGAAAAGGCTGTATCTTTAGTTGGTCTATGCACAGATATTGTGGATCTTGTTGGTAAGGACTTGACAGCTGTTGAGCTATTGCCTCCTTGGACTATTTTAGAATTATCAGACACTGTTCTTCCTACGTTACCTTTGAATCGCTTAATATCCAAAAAAGAAGCAGCTGAAAAAGAAGGTGCGAATGAGGTCTCTAAATGGCACCAAGCTGCTTTACAAACTATTTTTGGCGATGCATATGGCACTAAGGAAGCTCTCCGACCAGAATTGCACGAGAGCAACTATGTTATCCGTGTGATGGTTAACAAAAGACTGACACCTGAGAAATACGATCGTAATGTGTTTCATCTTGAATTTGATACAACTGGATCGAACCTCAAATATGAATTGGGTGATGCACTAGGTGTCCACGGTCACAATAACTATGACGATGTTCAGAATTTCTTGGATTGGTACGGTGCTAACGGCAATGACATTGTTTCTGTAGCTCATCCCGAAAGCGGAAACAGAGAAGTTCGAACTATCTTCCAGTTGTTTTCTCAAACCTTGGATATTTTTGGTCGACCCTCAAAAAAATTTTATGAATCTCTGGCTAACTTCGCTAGCGATCCTAAGGAACGAGAACAGCTTCTCTATTTGGTGTCCCCAGAAGGCAAGAATAGCTTCAAAGAGCGTGTAGATAATACTATAACCTACGAGGATTTACTGCGTGAATTCACTACAGCCAAGCCATCTGTAGAAGCGCTTATAGAAATTGTTGCACCTATCAAGCCTCGCCATTATTCAATCGCTTCATCTCAGAAGATGTATGAAAATGCAGTACATTTACTGGTTGTTGCTGTGGATTGGGAAGACAACTCTGGTAGAAAACGCTATGGACAGTGTACTCGATACTTGACAGAATTGGCTGTTGACGATCTTGTTACTGTATCTATCAAACCCTCTGTAATGAAACTTCCACCTCTTGATACCCAACCAGTTATTATGGCAGGCTTAGGAACTGGTATGGCGCCTTTCCGTGCTTTTATTCAAGAACGTTACTTGGCTAAAGCTGCAGGTAAAGAGATTGGCCCTGTTGTTCTCTATTTTGGTTCACGTCACCGTTCTATGGAATATCTTTATGGTGAAGAGCTGGAAGCTTATCACGCTGATGGTGTTCTTTCTCATATGGGTCTCGCCTTCTCTCGAGATCAAAAATCTAAGATCTATATTCAACATAAAATGATGGAAGATGCAGAAATCTTGAATGATTACTTGATGAACAAAAATGGTCACTTCTACCTTTGCGGTCCCACATGGCCTGTACCTGATGTTAAGGATGCTGTTATACATGGCTTAACCAAATACAGCGGTATTGACGCTGCTAAGGCTTCCGCTCTTATAGAAGAATGGAAAGAAAAAGAATCCTACATTCTTGAAGTTTACTAAACACAATAAAATAAAACACATGTTACATGTTGTTATCAGTAAATAAGGCACTGTTTGAGTGATGGATCTTTATTATTTGAAATACTGTCATTAAAATAAGTGATACTATGCATTTTTTTGTCATTCAACATTATTTTTCCACTGCCCAATTGGCTACATACGAAAAACTAGCAAAGTTATCCTGTTCGTTTTCTGTTAGCATAGCGTTGACAGGCGTTAAAATAGGAATTTCTCTAGTGAACTCTTCGTCAAAATTAGATGTATCTGCTCTGCCACTCACAGTAGGTACAAATGGTGGAGGAACCCTTTTATGAAGCATATCTTCCCAGTTGACGCCTTCAAAAAAGATATGGTTTTTGACATCCTGTGCGTCCCCTTTTCCACCACCCAAACGCCTATGCGGATTACGTTCCAACAATGCTTCGCAAATTGCAACTGAGTTTTTAGACAAATTGATAGGATATAAAATGTTATCTTCCAAAACAGCATCAAATATTTCATCCTCATCTTCACCCTTGAAAGGAGACTATAAAAAGTATAAATAAAAGTGCCGCTAAAACCCTGAATTTACCTGTCCTAATAACATTTCGTACATCAACACACCAAACGCCCACCAGTCTACTGCCCTTCCATATCGATTCTCTAACAAGATCTCAGGTGCCATAAACTCGGGTGTACCACAAAAAGTGTTTGTTGTATTGTTTCCCCACATGTTTTCTTTACAAAGGCCATAGTCTGCTAACTTGATGTGTCCATCAAGGCAAAGCATAATGTTATCCAGTTTCAAATCGCGATAAATAATACCATGTTTATGGAAATACTCGAGTGCCAGAAGCACTTCACAAGCGTAGAATTTTGCGCGCGCTTCTGAAAATTGCTCTCGTTGAATATGCAACATAAGATCCCCACCACTTACATACTCCATAACATAATATATACGTGTTACAGTTTGAAACGTCGAATGGAGATTTACTAAGAAAGGATGACGCTCTTGATTGGCAGTCAAAAAAATACGTTTTTCAGATCGTGTACTTTCTACTTCGTCGTTGTCCAAAACGAACCTCTTCTTAAGAATTTTGATAGCATAAAGCTCGTTTGTATATTTTTCCTCTGCAAGCATTACTTTGCCAAAGTTTCCTTTACCTAAAACAGCCAATAGGTTGAAATCATCTAGTCCAACCTTACGATTGATTTGAACAGGTGTTGTTAAATGAGTATTAGATTTTTCATGCTGACTACCAAATAAGCTACTAATATGTTGAAATGAGCCTCCATCGTGAACAAATGAAGACGGACGTCCAGAAAGCGAATTAAATTTGTGTATAATAGGAGTAGAAAGAGACGATTGTAAAACGGTACTCTCATGGTAGGGTGATGATGGTTGGGTATTGTTGCTAAAGTATGGAGATGAAAGTGTGGATTTCTGGTGATTTTCAAAATTAGACTGTGGCAGATCTTCAAAATGAAATGTCCTGCGGCGGTTATTGGCAGCCTTTACTTCGCTGAGCATCAAGTTAGCCTTTGCCATAGTCATACCACAAAAGTCTGGTACAAGCGATGCACATTTTTTATGGCATACAACAGCGCATTCTAGAGAGAATTAATAATGGTGAGCCTTCTAATTTTCTCTTCAAAAAAAAAATCCAAAGAATACCTGTACACTTTTGAGCTCCTCTAAAGCCGAGTGGCAGTATAAAACCGCAGTGACAACACCAATTTGCTCCCAGGATGATAGTCAACGATTCAAAACGGTGCGGTATATGATGCTTCATGTTATCTTCATCGTAGTCTGATTTAGACACGAGTCGCGATTTACATCGAGTCACCACATGTGTATAGCACTTTTTGTGACAAGCCAGGCCACAGTCTATACTGGTTAGAGAGCTGCCCTATAGTCTTTAAATTACCTTCGCATTGGTATGTTAATTTTGACATAAAATCTCCGCACAAAGCACACTTCATGATGTGATAAAAACGTCTATCTACAAACTGGTGACCGTTCATCTCATGAACCTCTCCTTTCCTTTCTCTAAATGCTCCAGCTCTTCCAAGTTTATCCATGGGCCTTCTCTTTACATTTTCGCGCACTTGAAAAAAATTAGTAGCTGCTCTTGGGATAGATTAATGTGATTACCAAAATTTATTTCAAGCCTTATGCGTCCAATAGGTTCCACATCAAACCATGCTGTTATGCTATTGACTTCTGTATTCTTTTTTTGTTTGCTGATTTTCTGTTGAATGATAGACTCGCTGTCATCATGCTGTTGTGCTACTTCAGCTGGCACCCAATTCGGATCGTCCTGTTCCGCTTCTACTTTTTTCTTTCTCAAGCTTTCAGAAATGTCTGATGTTTTTAGCCATAGTAAGCCAATAGGCAGCGTACGATCGCCGCACTGGTCATAAATCAACAGCTCCACTTCCGTTGCCTTGTCAACATACATCTCAAATGAATCTACCCATGAATCGCTTTTGGAGGGTCGTGTACGAAACTGAATATTTCCATCCATCCTTACCATTACCACCGTTTGCGGGTCACGAAACAAACGTGTGGGAGCATGCGCTAACTCGTGTGCTTCTACAATTGTCAAATGCAGTTTGCCTGTCACTGGTTTACGAGCTCCAGGAAGTAACCCCACTGTACGTGTATCGAACGCTTCCAATTCCTCCTCTTCTCCCAAATATAAATCCTTATATTTTTTGACGGCGTTATTTAAAAGTGCCATTTTGTCTTGGCTTTCTAGCTGCTTTTCTTGTAGTTCAGTTTTTCGCCGACGGTCAGCAGTAGACATTGTGGGATCCAATAGTTGCTGAAGGTTTTTAATTCCTTCTTGCACTTTTTTTTCGACGTCAACTTTATATTCTAATTCATGTAACTTCAATGATACTTTAGCTTTGTTGATAGGTGTGTCCGCCTCTAGAAGATCTAAAAACAAGCAGTTAGAAAGATAGTTGAAAACATGAAAAAGAAAAACAATGATAATAATACCCAGTGTCGTATAATTTTTACAGATTTCGTCTGTATCATCCTGTTCTGGTATAGCTGAATCAACCGATCGATTAGGGGAAGACACTAATTGCTGAGCAGGCAAAGCTGAGCTATCCGACAAGCTTGTCGATTCAGGAATACTAGGGGACCCATTAAAAGAAGAGCGACTACCCTTGGCTTGAAGACGGCGTAATTCTCCACCAAAGTAGTCAATGTAGCGCTGACATTCTTTTATTTGCGTTTCACACTGAAGTTGAGCATTACGATCCTGAAGTACTTTACGCAACTCAATAGCCTTTTGCTTTAAATGAGTGTTTTGCTCTATTTTCAGCTGCACTTCCTTTATGCGTATCTCAAGTTCCTAAATTCCAAATGAGCATCAATAAAAGGACAAATTAAACGAAACCAATACCTCCATATTTGTTATATGAACTGGGGAGAAAAAGAGAGGTCGGGGGGAGGAGAATAAAAATAAAGATACTAGAAAAGGAGTTTAGATAGAGTATCGGCATTTCATTTCAATATAATCAAAAGTAATAGACTTGCTATATGGCAAAGCGCCAGACAGAAAACAAATAGACAAAAAAAAATTGAGGAAAAGGCTGAGAAAATACCATTCAAAGACTAAAAAAAAGTCTATAAAGCTAAGCTCAGGCATAAAACAACAATAAACTTGCAATATTTCTGCACGACTTTGATTTATGAATTTAGTATGGTCGGACATTGTGTATTTCTTAAAGAGTTGAATATTTAATGCCAATAGTGTAGTTTCAGTTGGGGGTTGAAATTCTTTAGTGATGATAGAAACGCAATGAAAACACTGTTAAAACGCAATCTGCTCTTTAGAATAAAATTGAATACTGAAACCAATGACCGAATCAAACACCTTTTTTATTGGCCATAAGCCCATATTGCTTAAAAAGGTAACAAACCATTGATTGATATCATCGAAGAAAAGTTAAATACTAAAGATGTCTCAAATATACACCAAAATATGAATATTGCACTCAAAAAAAGTTTGCTTGGTTACTTTTTTATCCATTTATATAAATAACAATCGATCCCGCAAGTATTAATTTACAGACAGTCTTCGGCATGAACTGAACGCTACCTTCTATTTACAATGTAAATATCTAAACTATACCAGGTTCAGTATAGATCTATAAATGCATGTATATCCGTGACTCAAGCTCAAATTATCTGTCAACAGTTTTCTTTTTTTTCGAATGTATATATCCCCACTTCTATTATGAATAAGGTATCAAATAAAAGGCAGTACAAAATTTATTTGTGATGGATGTTACTTTTTGCTACATTGGCTTTTAAGAAACGCATTTAGTATCCGTACACTGAAAAAAAACGAATTCTGTCTAATTGCTCAAAAGAGCTTTCAGACTATAGCATTATAGTCTAATCAATCCAGGAGTAGTATTTTGTCGTTCAGCTACGAGTCAAGCTGAATTAAATAGAATTCAAGCTCTCAAGAAGTAAAGAAAAATTATTTTTCTAACTTACACATTGCTTATTTAAGAATGTATTCTACAGAAGATTGGAGGTAAGGTATTTATGAGCCAGCTGTCTTTTTCTTCTACTGTGTACGCAGTCTAATAGGTTTAATAGACCAATTGAAAATATAAGCTCTGTCATTTCAAAAAGGAATGGCACAGAGCTTTAATTTTAAACATACAGTTACTGTCATATTAAACTTACTGAGGATGTTGTTTGCAAAAAAAAAAAAAAAAAAAAAAAACAGAAAGCCAGACATGTATGCAAGATAATTTGACCCCGACGTTTATCATATTATATTTAGTTTTCTTGTTTGCGCCACACTGAGAAAAATTAAGGCTGAAGCCAAAAAAGTCTATCACAATCCGAAGTCAAAATCCCGACATAATGTGCCACCATGTTCCTGATAAGATCGACATGCTAAACAAAGCAATTTTTGTATTGACTTCATGAACACGCCAAATACAAGCTCTATAAATTTTCTTAATACATTTATGCTAGCTATAGAGCCTCATAGCAGGTTTACTATGTATATTGTAAAGTGTATGTTTTATCAAGATTAATTTTTCATTAAAACACATTTCAGAGTTTTGAACAAAAGGAGGCTGCTATAGTTGTTTTAGTGGTTGAAATAGCAATCCATTTAAAAAAGAGCTAGGCCTTCCTGTTTGTTTTTGGTAACCTAGTGACGTATTGCTGTAGAATAGGATTGGCAGGTATATTAGCCAATAGAATTGTAGCCTAATCACTCTCGCTATCTTATGCTTCATATCCTAAAACACGGCTTCTCACAGTGTTAATTGAATAAAGACTACTTCACGTATTTATTGTTTGCAATTTAGGAATCTATGGAAAAAATTTTATAATTTAGATTATCTTTTGGTGATATATAGAGAGAAACATTGTTGTTGTCAAGTGCCTCACTACCCAAATTTTTTTTTTGAACTATAGTTATCTAAGTTCTTCTGTATTTTAGTATATTTTTGGTTGCCTTTATACGGGAGGTATCTAAATTAGTATAGCATAATGCAGTGTTTTTCAAAATGTTGCTCTTTTTTTAGAGACTGTTAAATTTTGGTGTACAATAATTTGACATATAGCTATCCTATTTGGTATTGATTATTAGTCATCAAATCTTGGTGGAGTTTGTGTATAAGCGTGTACACATTGATTACTGTATATATACTTTTAAGCAAGTCCCGAGAATTTTACACTTAAGCGGCTTCATTATGTCCTCTTTTTATACTGTATGTAGCTAGTAAATCTTAAGATCAGTTTTTTTACAAGCAATAACTATACAATATATAAACTGAATATAGACCGTCATAACACTGCTTAGTTGTGTAGTGAACATACTAGAGTCGTTTCAGAAAAACTCTTATACCTCCATAAAGCAAAACATAAATACATCTCTTTAGAAAACTTGGTCGCCCTTTAAATTTTCTTCTACGCTAACCGTCTAAAACATTTTGCCGCTTTGATATTAAACTTCAAAGCAAAACATTGAGTCGTTATGATTACTAGCCTACCATCTCCGAAACTTTGTTGTTTCTGGATACAACTATCAAGACTTTGATCCAAGCTTTAAATATATCGGAGGTTTATACAATTAATCTGGTAACTAGTTTTGCAATACTTAATAGATCTTTATAGATTGCAAGAAACACCCTATTGTTAAAACAGAGACTAGTCATTTTGAATCTTGAGGTTGTTCTAAACCCAGTAACAAAACGTTTTTGACAAGACGACGTATAGTTTTTATACATCGGTATTTATCGCGTAAATCAGCTCCAAGTTGCCAAAATCATTTTATAGTCGCCATGATGCTTTTTTATTGCTTTGTTATCTATATCATCACCCAAGCTTCAATCTTTAACTACACTTTCTAAATGCACTACTATATTTAAAAGCAAAATTCAGTTAATCTAATTCTCTTTGTGGTACTCTCATAATGGAACGAATATTTTGGTGATAATTTGAGATATATATCGCTGATAAAGAATCAGAGTGTGCTTCTATAAACAGTTTTTAAGTCATTTCCATTCAATGAATTTATCATCATACAGTTCTATAAACCCAAGTTTTTTGGTTTCGAGGTTTTCTTATAGTTTTACACCTACTGTCAACAAGCTAACCGGGTAAATTTTCGTTAAGGTATCAGTTTGCTATTTGATCAGATACTCTCTGTACCCAAGTGTCCCATATATAAGCAGTATTGTTTACCCTGTTTTGCTTATTCGTTGCTTCTAGCTGGTGAGACTGAAATCCGAACTCATGCGTTGATAAAAAAAATTGAAGAGAAAGAAAAGGTTCTAGCGAGTGTATGATACGGGGGACTTTTTTTCATTATTTTTTAATCATATATGACTTTTCTATAGCAGTAATAGGAACATATAAAGATCCATGCTCCGCCAAACAAAGAAAAAGCGCTACTAAATATACTTCTTTTATAATCACACTGCATCCTTTATATTCCAAACAATGTACACCATTTCATAAATTACTTGAACCGTCATGAATTAATTAAAGGTGACTCACTTTACTGCTTTGTCTAATTGAAAGGTACAATACATCTTGGCTTCTAACAATATCTTTTTCATTTTTTATAGACAATGATGCCCTTTAAGACCGCATATATTTTTATTGCATGATCTCTGCTGATAGTAGATACTATAGACCCAAACCAGTAGACTAAGACTTTGGGGGAAAAATAGCTGCACTTCTCTAGACATAAACAAAAGCCCTCCCTAAAAAAAGTGCCGTGATTAGAAGTATCTCATCTTATTGACTGTTGTATACCAAAATAAATTATGCCAAATATCTGAACCAAGACTGGATAAGTAGCCTCTTTTACTCAAAGAAAAGACTTGTATTTAGGAGAGAATGTTAATTCCCTAGACTTTTCGGAATAAAGATACATTGCTCTGGATTCATAAGACTAACACCCACTGTAACTAGCGAATCTAATTTTGCACTGAAGCACGAAAAAAAAGTAGTCTAGAACCTAGGCTCACAGAAAGAATAACCTTTCAAAGTTTTTGAAAGTAACATGAGACAACTGATATTTGTTGCTGGCTGAGGTATTACAGTAAACAATCGCAACTTTGTTTTTCGTAAATGAAACAATTGTAGTATAGTACAAAACAATTAACAGTTAATAAAATAAAACAAAGACACATAACAAAGGAAACACTTATCTTACAGTAAAATTATCGCCGAGCTAACGGTCTTGTTTGTGGGTTTCTTTATCCTTCACCACCTTATTTTACTCAGCGGGGTCATACTTAAAAGAGGCTTGGTTATATTTTTCCTCTTTTCAAAAAATTAGAAAGCTGTGTTACCCCAGTTTATAAAAAAAATTAGTCTACATCACTAAAGATACTGAGTCTAAATCGACTTTTACACATGACGATAAAGCGACGATCCAAAAGGAAACTATCAACAGTATCCCCTTGCAAACCAATATTTGTTAGAACAGTACTTTCAAAAACAATGAAGTATATTTCTTCTACTTGGAAATAAGTTTGAGTCGCTTCAGGCACTCAAAAAACCCTGGTTCGGTTGGCTCTATTATTATTTTTGTAAAAAATGCTTATTTTGTACGGTTAGAGTCTACCTCTTTTTTTTTTTTTTTTTTTGCATAAAACTGTTTCATAAACTATTTTATTTTTATCTTATTTGCTACACCAGCCGTATCAACAGTTGCTATTTCTACTCACACGCCCCAATAAAAAACCAGGACCCTTTTCTGATCATACGTAATCTAAGTGCTACCACCCTCTCTTTCCTATTCGTTGAAATTGATGGGCGCCTTTTTTCGAGAGTACAATTGTTTAGAGGGATCGCCTCAGCTTTAGATAAAGAACATTGAAAATCAAAAGACATCTTTTTAAAACCAAAAAGAGTACCAAATTTACAGCAAAAACAAAAGTCAAAAAAATGTTGTTTAGGCGTCTGCTTGTAGTTTTTCACGCAAAACGATGATGAAAAGTCGGCACTCGGCTTTCGCTCTTTTAAAAAAAAACAAAAAAAAAAACAGATTTTACAGTTTGTGTGTAACAGTTAGCGTTATCTTTCATGTGTAATTTCCAAGTTGTATCGTTTTCGTTCTTTAAAACAGCAAAACCTTGTCTTTTGTTTACCTTGATTTATCAAAGTAACCAATAGAACTGAGAGGTCGTGTTCTCATATAGTATTCTTACATCATTAATTAGTAAAAAAAAAAAAAACACGGCTCCCATAAAATTACTGGGAGAAAGAGGAGAAACACTAAAAGAAAAAACTGTTGGGGGAGAAAAACAAAATAGGTAACCATGTTATAAACTATAAGACACCTATAAACAAAATAGAACGGCTAAAACTTCTTTATTACACGCTCACGCGTCTTTATACCAAAATACAATTGCTTTGAAAGCAAAACTATCTGAACAAAATGTCTTGCAAATAAACATGAAACAACTACAACTTGCTGTATCTTTGGAAAGCCAACGCTTTACAGGGAAGTCGGCTTTTGTTCTTTGGTTGTGGAACCACTTTGGTGCCACTTTTTTATTTTTAAATAGAGTTACGTTTACCCAAAAGAGCTAGTAGACTATCTTATGGAAGCACACGATGGCAACCAATACTTTTGTTTGAAATAAAAAGAAAAGGAAAAAGGAAAAGTGAAAGTAAAACAATGAAATGAAAAAGAAAAGAAGTCAAGACGCGAGAAACATATAGTAAGGTCTGATAAGATAGTTTTTATTTTTATATATACATGCAAATTAAACAATAAAAGCAATCAATGCCTTTTTTTAAAAACAAAAAGCAAACAAAACCCGCTATACTAGATAATAGATTGTTGTTGCAATTTAAGAGAGGCAGCTTTTGGACTAGTTCCAAAGAATCATGTATTCATTGTCACCAGATCTGACTCTTGTTGGGAAGGCGGAAAGGTCAAGAGGATGGTTTGGGTCACGGCCAAAGTCTTGGGACAAACATTGGAGAAGAATACCAGCTTCAACACGCTCGATGATGTCCAAATCTTGAGGACTAAGAGGGTTGCTAAGAAGAGGACAGTAGTTATCTTCGGTTTCTGCCTCAAAGATAGGAGTTATCTCTGGCAGCGAAGTGAGCAGAGTTTGATTGTACATACGAGGGGCGTCATTTGAATGGACTGCTCGTATGACAGGAGAAGAAGCATAACCACGGCAAAAGGACTGGTGGTAGTTGTCAACGGGAGAAAACGCAGAAGGTGTTCTAGCCAAAGGCGCTACACGAACAAAGGTGGGAGAACCAATCTGAGGAGGAGTTCGGAGAGGAGGAGAGCTGTAGGCGTTGTTTGGCACCATAGGAAGGAATCTGTCTTCTTCATCGTTCAAGAGTCTTGAAACAGACATACTGGAGCTTGCTGTACCAGCTTTTTTGACGGAGGAGGCAGTCTTGGCACGACGAGAAGTACGGGCCTGTTCCCTCTTGTAAGGGTGGGCAGCAGCAGAACTCTTGGAAGTACCCTGTACCTTTTTGGCCTTGGCAGCAACAACCTTATGGGAGCTAGACGCCAAAGGGTTCAAAACCAGACAGCCGTGAAGACGACTTCCAGGAGAGAGAACAGCGTCCAAGAAAGAAGGACCAAAGATGGGCACAAGCTCAAAGCGAATTTCCCATGCGGTTCTTGCACACAGAGCAAAAGCGTGTTCATGAGGAATCCAAGTTCCTTGAATCACCAGGCAGCCACCACGAACCTTCTTCACCTTCAACTCCGGATTGGAGTCAACGATCTTGACTATGTCAGCCTTGGAGTTGTTGAGGGCCTTCCAGATACCCGTAAAATGGACGTGGCCTAGTAAAAAAAAATAAGTAAAAATTATTAAAATGTTTTTAGGAGCTCACCATTTTCTCGATCCCACATGATCGGCTGTCCGTTTATTTCGTATTCATAAACTAGTTCAATGTAAGTACGCGACAAAAGGTATTTATTACTTGTAAAACTTACCAGGAATACAGCCTCTGGGATCTTGGGAGGTCGAGTACTGGTTGGTCTTGAGCTTAAACGACCGATCAGGGATAGAGTAAGGTAAAAATTGATCAGGCGTAAGAGCAGACATGGCTAATAAGAATGATCAAAAGTAAAGAAGAAAAGAAAACGAGAAAGCAATAAAATGACATTTTTATAGACGGAGGGAAGTCCGAAGTGAAATAATAAACAAAGGATAGGGGGCCGGTAAAAGGGGGGTGGGGGCAGAGTAGCAAGGGCTTGCACTCACACACACACTTTTAACTTTGTTTTTTTTTTTCTTTTTTTTTCTTTTTTTTTTTGATACCCAAAAATGTTTAATTAATGCCATTTTAGTGAGAATGTGAGATAACTATCGATTTTTTTTACGTGACACACTTGCACCAGCTTTTTTGAAAAGCAGTAAGTGCACTGTCCTACCCCAAATTTTTTCCTTTAAAAAAAAGGTTGGTTGCTTTTCTGTATCGACACCGTCAGCTGTAAAGTTGGCCAAAGGTTTTATACGTTCAAATCGCGAAATATATACCAAAAAACAATTGAAATTATTTGAAATTATAAAAAACAAATAAATGAATGAAAAAAGTCTAAATTTGTTTTCTCTTATATAAATGAATTTTGTCAGTTTCTGTAGTTGTCCAATTCAAAGCCGGATCCTAATAATATTAAAATACTATCACACGCTACCCTTTAAATCAGATATGCTGTATCTTTGTTAATGTATTTTGACAGCCACTAACGGGAAACTCCACCACTATTAACTATGGTTGACAGTTTCGCACTGCCGTTCCTACAAATAAGGTTCGTGGAATCCATTCCAATGAGCTACAAATGAGGAAAAAGCCTGTCATATTGACTGAGTGATGATTTCTATTAAGCGTATGTATATACAAACATATATTAATGTATATATGTACCTGTGTATATACATATACAAAGTACGAGATACCTCATTGATGACCTTTTAATGCAGCTATTTATTAGTTCGTACTCATCAAACCGAAATCAAGAAACATTCCTTATCCGGTCTTTCTCAGGCGTCAGTGACATTCTTTTCGAAATCTGAGGCTGGACACATACTTGGAGAATTCGAATTACATGTTTAGGACACTGTGCTTAATAAAATAACGAATAGATGCACGTTTTCATGAGTCCTTGAGTAACAAATTTACGTGGTGTTATGCATAAATAGCTTTTTTTTTTTTTTTTGAAAACACTTATGCATGTTTATATTTATATATTTTTTTTTCCTGAAAACTTACTTTTTCTCGGGACAAGCTGCTATTATCGAGTTCTTTCTTACTCGAGGCTTGAACTGTTTTGTAGCATTTGGCTATGCTTGAGATCTAAACTCAATGTCAAGATTAGCAATGTTAATGTCAAAAAGTCCTAGTTGCCAAAAAAAAAACTTAGCAACTCCTTTTAGATACTTGAATTCAGTTTTTAGGTTAGTTTTTATTGTAGTATTTGACACCTGCCTTTTTTAATGCAATATCAGCATTACAAGCATCAGGGAAGACAGTGCTGTTATTAATGGCGCTTTATTTTTTCACTTGCGTATAAAAGTTAATATTGCCTTTTTTGTTACCGAGGAGTCGTTTATCTACAGACAATAATTGTTTTTAATAGTTACTGTAATTTCGAGGATGCAGAAAGCATCCCTTATAATCATCTTATATATCTATATATACATACTTTGCTCGTACAAATAAACAACGACAAACGAAATAACATAAAAGGCGGATACATTTTGAGTTTCGCTTTCGTTCGCTTTCAATGCAGTTTTTTGAACTGTGAACAAAGGAATGTAAACGCTTTACATTTTCTATTTTTTTTTTTTTTTTTTTTTGGCCTTGTAAAAACCAAGTGCCCTCGGGGATGCATAACAAAGAGTATCCTGATATTTTCAAATTCTACTATTTCTCGGGGAAAATCTGTAATATGCTGTAGAAAAAACATTCAATGTAGGTTATATCAAAGCTTAGGCCCTTTTCATTGAGAGCTACCGAGAACACACTATATAGCTCTTACATTTCTTATTTCAATATTGGCAATTAAAAAAATGGTGTCCAGAATTAATTTTAAAGGGGGAAATAGGAAAATCTCCATCATCAAATCAGATAGATATTTACAGCCGAGAAATGAAGATAGAAAAATAAAATATCTCGCCCCTTCCGTTCTTTTGCCATCGCAGAGTCTTTAATATTCCAGTTCATTTTTAACCCTCGACTCAGTCTCGAAAATGTTTTAAGGGCCAAAATGAAAGGAGTAAAAGTAACACTTCCTTACTTTAGGAATTGACACTAATGCTCGGTAGGTGTTGATCCTTGCGTAAACTGCGCTGTTCATTGTGTTACAGGGCTACTATTTTTGTTGACTTCCCTCCTAATTCTTTTTCAAGGTACACATTTGCCTTTCTCACTCATCGTTGGTTTTCCTCGGTTGCTATTTTCGTAATATGTAATTTCTTTTCGTGTTTGCTTCGATTCTTTTTCTTAGCCTTAAGCATATTTAAATATTAGTCTTGAAAGCAATTTATTGCCGAAAATGCCTTTGATTTAACAAGTCTAATTCTATTGAACTTTTTCCCCCTTAGCATTTTTAAATATAAACATATATGCGCTTAAAAACTTTTAGCTAGGCTAGACAAAATCAATACTGTAAATCATAAATATCTGCACCAAAGAATGATTGATACTTACTATCCAATACGCCTGTGAGTAAAGCAGTAGGTAAGAAAAGAATATGGAATCAAGCTAATATAGAAAGAAAGAAAAAACAAGGGCTTCCCCGCTAAATTGTTTTCATTTCAACATGTTAAAACACACTGCCAAAATTAAAGTGATTAAAGGGATTTTCGAGTTCGGTTGTTTTTAGACAGCACATCGTCATGACTGTAATAGACGCTAGTATCTTATGACAACAGTAATACACGGATAATCCCATAGTGTCATTTAATAAGTATTGAGAAATTTAATTAGCTGTATCCCAATCAGAAAACAATAATAGTAATTATAACAACGAGGTATCTTGAGATAGCGATATCAAAAAGGAAAAAAAAATTCGTTCAACATCTTTATTAAAAGCGTTGACGTTTCAACGTTACACAACTACTTGTTGACAGCAGACATTTGCTTTTGTGTTTCACGTAAAAAAAAAAGGGGGGGTCATTGGAAACCATTGGTGGATATCAACGTTTGTTCATACTGGAAAAAAATATACTGTCTTTTTTTTAAGCAGTCATTGCAGCGGTTTCTGTTTTTGCAATGGTCATATGGGTAGACTTATGGCAGCGGTTGTAAAACCTGTTCTCAATTAAGATATAAAAAAAAAACTTGGTGAAGCAAAATGGCTTAAAGATGTTTAATGGAATTGTAATTTTTAATCAAGGAATTTGAATATACTCTTTATCGATTTCTTTTTTTAATAAAAAAAAAAGAACATACTACCAGTTGGCAGAGTTTGAATGTATGGGGGAATCAGTGGCTTCAGACCAGTTGTTGTAGCTATTGTCGTAATGTGTAGGGGCGTTTTCAGTATTTGTACGAGCAGATTCTTTTTCTGTCCACTCATTGTTGTTTTCATCGCCAACAGCATTTACGTGTTCTTCAGTCCACTGGGCAGCGTTAAGGTGATCAGACACATCTTCTTCCCACTCGTTACTGTCTTCGTCGCCAACAGCGTCAACATGTTCTTCAGTCCATTGTCCGGCGTTGGCGTGGCTAGATTCTTCTTCTGCCCACTCATTGCTGTCTTCATCACTAGCAGCGTCGACATGCTCCTCAGTCCACTGGGCAGCGTTAAGGTGATCAGATACATCTTCTGTCCATTCATTGCTGTCTTCATCGCCAACAGCGTCGACATGCTCCTCAGTCCATTGTCCGGCGTTGGCATGGCTAGATTCTTCTTCTTCCCACTCATTACTATCTTCATCTCCAACAGCATCTACATGTTCTTCAGTCCACTGGGCAGCGTTAAGGTGATCAGACACATCTTCTTCCCACTCGTTACTGTCTTCGTCGCCAACAGCGTCAACATGTTCTTCAGTCCATTGTCCGGCGTTGGCATGGCTAGATTCTTCTTCGGTCCATTCATTGCTGTTTTCGTCGCCAACAGCGTCAACATGTTCTTCAGTCCATTGTCCAGCGTTGGCATGGCTAGATTCTTCTTCTTCCCACTCATTACTGTCTTCATCACCAACAGCATCTATGTGTTCTTCAGTCCACTGGGCAGCGTTAAGGTGATCAGATACATCTTCTGTCCATTCATTGCTGTCTTCATCGCCAACAGCGTCGACATGCTCCTCAGTCCATTGTCCGGCGTTGGCATGGCTAGATTCTTCTTCTTCCCACTCATTACTGTCTTCATCACCAACAGCATCTATGTGTTCTTCAGTCCACTGGGCAGCGTTAAGGTGATCAGATACATCTTCTTCCCACTCGTTACTGTCTTCATCATCAACAGCATCTAAGTGTTCCTCAGTCCATTGTCCGGCGTTGGAATGTGTATCCTCTTGCCACTCTTGTTGAGCGACGTTATTATGGATTGTGTTATCGTCATTCCACTCGTTACTATCTTCATGTTCAGGCTCAAAATCAACATCGACCGAGTTCCAAGCGTTTTGATGATCGTTTGCAGCATTGTCTTCAGTCCACTCATCATTGTTGATATGTGGTCTATCAGCTGTAGTATCTGTGTTCAGATGGTCGCCTTCCCATTGGGCCATGTTATTATGATTGTCTTCTTCCCATTCTGCATCGTTTGCATGTAGTGGTTCCATTTCTGATTCGGCAGTTTCCCAGCCATCTCCATTTTCATGAGAAGAGGCCCATTCGTTATTGGCATGAACGCCAGTATCTTCTTGCCATTCATTATCATCGGTATGAGCGGGTTCGACATGAGCGTCAGATGAAATCCAGCCGTTTTGGTGAACCTCTCCTTCTTCCTCTTTCCATTCTGCATCGTTACTATGATATGTAGAATCAACGTAATTATCAGAAGAAACCCATTCGTTCTGATGGCTCTGTTCTTCTTCGACCCATTCAGCGTCGTTGGCATGTTGAGTGGGTTCGATGTAGCTATCGGACGAGATCCATTCATTCTGGTGGTTTCCTTCTTCTTCAATCCATTCAGCATCATTGCCATGAGAGGTAGGCTCAACATAGCCATCAGAAGAAATCCATTCATTTTGATGGGATTCCCCTTCTTCAGTCCATTCGGCTGCATTGCCATGATAAGTAGGTTCAACGTAATCGTCAGAAGACACCCATTCGTTTTGATGGGTTTCTTCACCATCCTCTTCGACCCATTCGGCGTCATTAGTGTGTGTGGAAGTACGAAGGTCGGTATTGGTAAAATAAGGATTAGCGTCATCGGAATGCCAGCTGTTGGTGGTGGCATCAGTATGCTGTTCTTCATTTGTAAAGTTGGGATCCATATTCTTATGGGTGACAACTTCAGTTTCGGTTTCTTTGTTTTTATCGATGTATTTCTTATAATCAAGATCCATACCCTACAATTTGTTTATTTTTTTTAAAAAAAAGGGAAAAAGGGATTAGGGCCATATCTATAGGGTAACGACTTACGTTGATATAATCCTTGAAAGCAGAGCCTGTAGTGTTTTCGGTGTTCACTTCGTTTTTGTGCTCTGAAGGTGTATTGCCCTTGGTTAACGTTGCGACTTCATCCAAAGCAGATGTCCAGTTGTCAGCGTCCTCATGTGTATTCTCAGTTGGCTCTTCTGATGAAGTGGCGTTATCTGTAGGTTGTACTGCTAAAGCGTTGATTTTAAATGGTGTTGAATCAACTTGACAATATTGGCTATTATCGCCTTGTCCAGCAATCTGAACATGATAATCACCTAGAAGAAAGGTTAATTTTCAAAAAAGAATTTCTTGATATATTATTTACCAGCATTTCTGCCTTGGAGGTCAAATTGAATCTCATCTGTTGCACCAAGTTGGGCATCTAAAAATAAGGGTTAATTTTTCGTTTTGTTATTTTTTTATTATTATTATTTTTATTGGAACACATTTTATTTTTACCATAAGAGCCAATATAGGCAAGGTCTGAAGCATTTTCGTTGGACACTAGGGTGATGTTGACTTGTTTGATTGAGCTGGGGGCTTGCCAAGCTACAATATGCGATGATTTGTCGTCAAAAGAAAGACCTAAAGGAACGCACATTTGACTTAATATTCTGAATGTTCACGTATAGAAAAATAAAAACCTTCTTTTGCTGGATAAGTGATTCTGAAATCTAAAAATAACACATGTAAGCTATTATCTCATTTGTTGGAAAGAGTTTAATATGAGATTTTACCTTGGCAAATATCTTGAATCGACACATCGTTGCTATGGACGCCTGCTGTAGGAAGCTTAAATAATGGTGTAGCTGTGACGAGGTTGCTTGCTTGAAGCACCAAGGTCGCAGCAAATGTAATACTGGCCAAGTTCGATTTCACTTTCATATGTTAGGTTGCGTTAAATTAAAATGAATGGAACAAGAGAAAAAAAAAAAAAAAAAAAAAAGAGGAAAAAAAAAACAAAAGAAAAAAGGAGAAGTAGAAAAAAATAACAAAAATAAAAGGGCGGCCATGAAAAAAAGTAAAAGCAATTCATTGTCTATTTTTACTACTCGTTACACAATTAAATTAAGTAACTAAAGACCAACTAAAATCTGCGCTGTCAAATAAAACAACTGGCTTATATTCTTCATTACTGCTATCCTCATAAAACAATAGGAAAAATAAATATGGCTCCAAAAAAGAGAGCAGTGGTTTTTGGTCTTACGTGATCTTCTGTTTCTTGCCTATTTATTTTGATAATTACTTCAACCTGGATCGGGTAAGTGATAACCTGTTCCTTTAGTTTGAGAGTGTAACCAACAAAGCCATTTATTTTTATATATTCTGCATACAAACTGATTCTTACCCGCTTCTTTAAAATACAGACTATATACATACAGTTTATCCGCCCCCAGTTGACTACTTTTGTGAGAAAGCTAGTCGCCCGAAGTTGAAAAAAAGGTCATCGCTTTCAAACTAAATTGAGCCTTTTCTTTAATTTGATTGGATGTTTTTTGAACTCATTTTGTTACTTTTCTGAGCTAACCAGTTGCCTATTTTTTTTAGCTTAATTTGAGAGGGACCTTTCGACACTTGGAAAAAGTATTAGTAAAACGCTGATTATGCAGCTGTGTACCTCTTCAAGACACCTCTTTAAGCTTTTGGTTACTCAGAAGTTAAAACAGAGCTGCTTGTATCTTTCTATTTCTTAATACAACTCTTTGGAGTCTTAAGCAAGCAATGGGCATATTTTTAGAAAGACTTCGAAATAAGTTTCAAAGCGATTAACTGCCGCAAAGCTGTTTAATAAATATTGCTCTTTTGAACTTGGTTTAGGGGTTTTAGTATTTTTGCAAGTGGCTCATAAGGTTTGAGAAAAGCCATACTTATCAATCTGAGTAATGCTACTCAATGAATAAGTATATCAATTATTGCAGGACAGTGCCCGGCAACAACTGTAGTGCATTATACTATCATCAAATGTTTCTTTGCTTTTCCGAGTGACAGAATATGGCACTCTTATATTGTTATTGACAATGCTATACAGATATATAGTGCCCAGAACAATTGCTTTTTTCCTGGGATTACAAGCCCATTGGTTTTAAAATTGAAATTTATACAGAAAAATTCCAAAGCTAACAGCAATGATATATGACTGTAAAAACAGACAACGGCCTCACTCAATGATCGTTTTAAGATATTTGAAGCTTTGTATGAGTATTGGTAAAGTATTGATGTTTACAGAAGGACCACATATTAGTTTTTGTTTTCTTGTATTGCTAAAGAAAAGAGAGCTTTACTGGAAAGTGTCAAGTGTAGGTTTGATGCGTACATCATGCTGTAGATAATGGAAAAGGTTTACTTTGCAATAATTTAGTAAAAAAAAATTCTAATCAACGGCTTGCTGTATGACACGAAGCCAAACCAAGTTAGTAACAAAAAATACATGTTTCAACATATCTATCTTGAAGCATCTAGTGGTATATTGCAAATTTTTAAAAGATTTAGGTCTACTTTTGATTAGCTACAGAAAAGCTCTATATCTGACCATGTGAGCAATTCTTTATTAGCAATATGAATATACAAACTCATCAGTCCTTAATTGATGAACGGCTAGAAGAGAATGTAACAAACTACAACAACTCTTGTATTTTCTCATTGATACATATCACAAGTTAGCTATCTAGCAAAGATATAATAGAAAGGAACAAGTAAATTATTTATTGTAAGGATAGTGTCCATCCTTCTATTCTTTTTTTTAAAAAAAGGAGGACAATAGCTGGCTTTAATACTCAATAAAGTTACGTTTTGATTTTTATTATTTACTCGCTTTTCTGCATTGTCTATAATGAATGACACGCAACTTAGGAAAGCTTTAAACGATTTGCCTTCTGATAGTTTGATATCAGAGATTTCCGAAACACAAAACACCATTGTCCATCTATTGAAATCAAATCAAGAGTTGCGCGAATATAATGAAGAAGAAAGCGACCCCGACCTGGTTCAAGCCATCCAAGAAAACAAAGCTTTGATTGAGCGAAAAGAAAAGCAAGTAGATCTGACATTAGACGTAATTCGAGAGAGATTAGGACAAGCAGCTTGGAGAGAAGTAGGCAGCGATGTGCTTGAATTCCGAAAGATACATGCTGAAGCACTTCAAACCGAAAAAAACAAGGAAGGTGTATTTTTGTAAATAAACACGTATACATACATACAATACTATCATTCTCTCAAACTAGGGGAGGGGTTGTTTAAGGAGGATACATCTATAGTAACTCTGGCTTAGTGGGTTTATCAAAATAGCACATTCGAGACTGTCGGTCTTTTTATTCTTTTTACAAACAATTACGAAATAGTATCTAAAAAGCGGTGTACCCGTGCTCTACCAAATATAGAGATTACTGAGCGATCTGTATTTTGTTGCTGTTTCTATATAGCTGCAGGCTTTTCTATCGCCCATATGCTTTAAATTCTGTAGTAGTTTTTGCATTAAAGCGATGTTTGAAACAAATATAGTGCTATCAACAAAAAGAAAACTAGTTCGGATAACATAAAGCAATTGAGAATCGTTACTGTTTTAAATATATTTGCCAATAAAATAAGAAAGCTACTCAAAGCTCTATTATGGCATATTCAGGAGAAGAAAATTTCGGACGAGTGACTAAAAAAAGCAGTCGTTTAAAACCAAAGTTTTGGCATAATTGATTAGTCAAGCCGGATCAACTAGAAAAAAAAGGAAAGAAAATCAGGGCAGCTTAATAACTATCAAAAAAGTAAAAAAAAAAAAAAAAAAAACGGCAAAAAATAGGCTATTCCTGGTCAATGTAGACAGACACTCAAAGAAAACTATTGCATTTTTGAGTTTGAAACTGCTAATTTTGCAGGATGAAGATGAGGACAAACAAAGAATCCCTTGCTTTATTTCAGATTCACAACATACTCGTATATTGAAGAATAAAAACAAAAGATTGAAATCGATTGGACCATTATCTGGCTCATTAAACGCCAGTAATTGCACCAAAAAGCATACGGCTATTGATAAGATCAGAAATCCATGTTGTAAATTGCTCTCATCTTAGAAATGTGTGAAAATAACTAAAGAACATCTAATATTGCTAAACACGCTCGAAACCCTATTTATCCTTGGTGTTATCACAATTGTTGGCTGGATTGATCCTTGCTAATCAAAACAAAGCACTGCTACTTGATAGGATTAAATCACACTCTCAATTTCCGTCCGTCGATGCATATTATGAAACATTCTTTAATTTTGGCCTTCATTGCCCTAAATCAGCTCTCAAATCATTTAATCCAAACCAACTAAGATTCACAGTAGTACATGAAGATAATTCGAAAAAGCCAATAATCTGTTTCGTGAATGGATGAGCAAAAGAAGCCTGAAGTTTGTCCTATGATAGCAAGTTTCATTTTGTGATACCCCTTTATGGCCTGATGAAACTATTTCTAGAGTCAATTTGCTTCAGAGGAAGATTTATAGTGAAAACAAGACAAACTTTAGATAATATTCTATATTGTCTTCACTGATAACTTTAAAAGCCGCTTTTGGGCATTGGAATGGCTGTATTGTGTCCTATATGGTTTTAAAAGAGTACAAAAAAAAAAGGAAAAAAAAATAGAAAAATGCCTCTTTCTAGTATATAGGCTTTAGTTTGATTAAATTGCTACACAATTACCATGTAACAAATTGGCACAAAAAAAGGGGGGTTGATGCTATGAAACTCCAGCTTGATTGGCTTAATTAGTCCTTAATACAAAATTGAGAGTAAACAAAGATAAACAAACAGTCAGCCATCTTACACTTCCTTTACTGAGGAAACCGCTGTTTTTATCAACCTCCAATTGTGAAGATGTGAAAAGCTTTTTGAGGTAAAAGCAAGCCACAAATTTTTAAAAAATACTACTGACAAATTACAAAAATAGCATCTACAGACAGCATCGTCAAGACAGTTGCTACAGACCTCTCATAAAAAAGCCAGAGCCTATTCCAGTGAAAAAATTTTGAATAATAAGACGGCCAAGGCGGGCTAACTACAAAGGATGATGATGAAGAATTTAATCTTCCTATTTGATTTTTCTCTATAGCCACCTTCCCTTTTTGATTCTATAACATTGCAAAAAATTCTCTCAATATTTAACTTCTTTCGATAAAAGTCTATGTTTATCGCTCGTTTGTATATATTCAAAATAAAAGATTTTTTTTTTTTTTTTAGGATGAACGAGTCTGTTGTGTACAAAAGTTCCAAATAGCGTATTGTGAAAAACCATACGCTCATCGATGTTTTGAGAACCGATGATTGGATGTTTTTTTTCTCGCTGAACAATGTTTGAAATCCGCCGTTTGGGACTGTACACATTGTATAGAGTACGACTAGTGTTTTAGGTTTAGTGCGAGGGGAGACAATTATCTAGTATGGATGAACAGTAGACATTTGAAAAGCCGCACAGTTTTTTTGGAACTATTTTAAGAAAAAGTAATTTCCCAAGGAACATGCTATTTTCAGTGTTCTTTTTTTTCTTTCTTTCTTTCTTTGTTATTATTTATTTGTTATTGTTACTCTTTCTTTCCCTCTTTTTTACTGCTTGTCTCACTCAAAATCTGTATAGCAGCTACCCTTTCCTATCACTACTCGTTTTATTTGGAACCAAAAAAATTTTAAGCCAGTAAAACAAAAATGGGACAACAAACAAGCAAAGCACATGGCGGATTAGCTTTTGGGTATATCAACGAACAGCAATTGAATGAAGTTAAGAGGGAGGAAAAATCAGAGGAAGAAGGAGAAGACTTTGTGCTGGCCAATCCAGATTTATACCAGTTACAAGCAAAATGTGAGCAGTGTAGCTTAGGGAAAAAGGATGAGATGGTGGTGTCCTTTATTGGGGAGCGCTGTTCTATTTGTCAAGGACTGAAGCGGCTTTCATTGGTCCGAAGAGACTTGGCAGAGGACCTGGAATATATCGACCAAACATACTATCCTGATCTAGCACACTATATGAACGAGATCAAGGACCCAATGGAAACCGAGCTACTGGAGCTTGAAGGAGAAGAGGAGGAGAAGTGGTCGAAAATCACTATGAATCAAGTCACTTCATCTCGACGTACTTTACTTGGCCCTTCTATGTCAGTGGACCTATCCAACAAGAAACTGATAAAGTTAAGCCCTACAATTGGCTATCTTGATAATTTAACCAAATTAATTTTGTAAGAAACGATGCTATTTATTACAGTTTGATTAACTTTAAATTACTACTAGATCAAACAATCAAATGACAGAGCTACCTAAAGAAGTCGGTTACTTGAAAAACCTTACTGTGCTCAATGTTTCCAATAACAGAATTCAAGCACTCCCAGATACCATAGCCTTTCTATCCAAACTAAAGGCACTCAATATCAGCAGCAACAGACTCAAAGCGTTGCCTCAGTCTATTGGCCAGCTACAGAAACTTATCATCATTGTGGCCAACCAGAACGAGTTAAAATCTCTTCCCAAGGAGTTATCTCAGCTCTCGAATCTAGTGTCACTTAACGTTTCTTTCAATCCACTACGTGCTCTGCCGGCAGAGATCGCCACGTTACCCACCCTTCGAAAACTCTTGACAGACGATTGTGACTTTCAAGAGGAATATAGCTATGAGCTACGTCATGACCCGCTCTCACTCTTTGAGACCTGTGCCCGTGTCGCCATTCGACACGAGGTATCTATTCCCAACGATTTCGCCCATCATATCAAGGAGTACCTCGCAGGCGCTGAAAAATGCTCTGACTGTGGAGGCCCTTATTTTGAGAGACACTTGACCCGCTATCGATTTATTGAGCGTATTGCTAGAAACACATTGACACTCGAATACACCCTCTGCTCATCCCATTGGTCAGACGATACTGATCGTCTTTTGGCCCTCTTCTCACCCAAGCCAGAGACCTCGGTTGCTATCTCCAAAGGCTATGTATTTGATACAGAAGGCTTGAACGTCGAGTCCCCAAGTCGCTACCGTACCTACAGTGACTGTAGCAACAGTAGCTATTCACCCAGTGTCTCTACTCCTCGTTCCATTCTATCCGAACATGCAGTCGATTACTTTTCATTGCCATCCTCTTCAAGCTCAACCCCTATTTCCCGTCTTAAAAGCAAGCCCAGTCTTCCTGGACTGCCTAGTGTACTACAAGAAACGCAACGCCGGCCGCGTGCTTCTTCCAGTGCCTCTGTCACTAAACGGATCACCAACTTTATTCGCTCAGGAAGCAGTCAACAGCGTCACCGTAGTCAGAGCGGCTCCTGTTTACAATATCCTGTCAGTCAATCATTAACTTCAATAGAAACCAATGTCGACCTGACTTCATTTTGCCGCCAGGCCAAACGAAACTCACAATGTACCAATCCTATTCCTTTGACTGAACAGGACGAAATCTCTAAAAACTAAACCGCAAAAAAAAAAAACATTTATATACGTGCCCATTTCAAAGCGAATTCCTTGTATTGTTTATACAAATACAAATATTTATATAGATAGACATGTGGTAACGACCTTTGTTCTTACCCATAAATAAACTTTATATTTTGAGTATTAGTGAAGGCGCCTTTTTTAAAAAAAAAAAATCGATCTCGGTTTACATTTATTGCTTTAAAGTAATGTGAGCTGTGAACATTACTTTTCAGAAAATGGACCTTTCTTTAGTATAAGGAAGAAAAAAAAAAAAATAAAATAAAAAAAACGGGAAATGAATTTATTCAGAGAGAGGAGGCAAAGGAACGATGATCAACACGTCTTCTTCTGATCGAAATAATTCAAACAACATCTTATTCATCTGTTTAGGGTTAATAGGGATACTGACTTTACCATTATGGCGTACTAAGCCAAAACGAGCGGGCAACCCATCAATTTCCTAATAATAAAGAACGTCAATATTCACCATCAACCTATCTACGCTACGTAGCCTACCTGCTTGATGACTTCTATGGCTGACTCTATAGATTGGTTGGATAAGTAAACAGAACCAAGAAGGGCATCGTCCAGACGAGCTGACAGATAAATCAAGATCTCCTTTTCGTTGTCTCCAGCAGGTTGCTGTGTTACAGGTGGACTCACTTCTTGTGCCTGTTGTCTTTTCAGCACGTTTTCAAACTTGTTTTCTGTAAACTCATCGGGCATAAGCCATGTCTTTTCAAGATCAGGGTTTTTCATATAGGTGGGCTGAATAGGCAATTGAGGTTCTGGTTCGGCGCGTACAGTGGCCTCACCTCCCATGGCTTGGGTTAATAGGTCACTACACTGCGTATGGAGGACTGCTAAATCCAGAGCTGTCTGTCCCTTTCCTGTCAGAAGTGAAGGGTTAGCACCGCTCTTTAAAAGAGCCATAACAACCTCTGTATGTCCTCGATGAGCGGCCCAATGCAGCGCTGTCCTAGAGCAAAAGATAAACAGGCTGAATCTGTAAAGGTTTCTTTCATTTACCAGCCGTTCATTTTATGTTGAGCATTCACATTGACACCTGAATGACAGAAATGCAATACGGCTTTAATATTGCCAAGAGAAGCCACTTCTCTTAAAGTGTCCTCTCTTTCATCTGTAAACATGTCGAATTGAGAGTACAAAAAAAAAAGGGAAAAGAAAAAAAGATAGTGTAGAGTGAGCAAGATTTACTGCCCAAGTGACTTGCAAATAAACTGTAGAAACCACAGACACCTTAGAAAGGAGCCAAGAAAAAAAAAGGAGAAGCACCAAATTCTGTTCAATAATCTGTGCTGTATCATATATAGTTTTTCTGTTTTTTCCTAGTGAAAACTGGAACTTTGAAAAGCGCTTTGCAGCAAAAAAAAAGAGATTCACTTTAAAGCAAGGAGAAAGACAAGACATAAAGAACAAGCGATTTTCTTTCTAGCTTTAGAATGAAGCGAGATGAAGTACATAGGCAAAAGAGAAAATTAACTCTATCTTTCTCTCCTTTTTGTGTAATAGAAGAGAAGTGATAGAAGCGATAAGCTCTTTCCCCCCCCCCTCCTTAACTGGTCTCCGCCTAATTTTTTATTCAAATATGCACAGAAAAAGAGAATAGGGAGAAGGGCGTTTTAAAGAGAACAAAACGACCTTCCAAAAAAAATAAAGAGCGAAACAGACTTCATACGCCCATAATTAGTGTGAGTAAGGGTTCATCTTTGTATATACCTTATCAAGCAAACGATCTGCTGACCCCAATTATGGTTTGTGCCAAATGTATTAAGAAAAGTTTATTTTCCCTTGAGTCATATGAAGGGTATTTGAGTTTTTGCCAAACCCAATGTTGTGGAGGTACAGTAAAACCTCGGAATTTTTTTTTTCGAAAACAAGCAGCAGAAAAGACAAATATGATTATCGTTGGACTACTTCAACTCCAATACATTAGACATTGGTATACATTTTATCACTCTAGAGTTTTTCAGGATCAAGCATAACAAGTCATAATATTTCGGTGGATTAGGTTAGTAAAGAGCTTATCCCTATTCAATCCAAATCAGGAAGCATGGACTTATTATTTTTAGTGACCTTCAAGAGATTAGCCTTCAACCTACCAAAGAGATAGTTTACATATTTACTAACCATGTATTTTAGAGAGTACCTATTTAAAATTGGCCAATTCAATCGAAAAGACAGGGGCTGCTAGAATCTCTTTATAGTTTATAGCTCAAAATCTCTTCTTAATAAACCAAGATATACTAAGCTACTTTAGTAATTGGGACTCTACAAAGTTTCAGGCTGTTATAATATCTAAACAGCTAAATCTTTTTGATTTGTTTGACTTCGTAACAAAATTTACAAAAAAAAAAGGTGCTTTAAAACTTTTGATTTTAAATACAATTTCTCGACCTACAGTGTGCTTAGTACAAATATGCACTGTCGAAAAGAGTCCTGTATTATACAATGTACGCTTGCAATCCGAGATAACTAATATTGAGCGATGAACAGATCAACCTCCCAAGACAGAATTTTTTATTCATCGCTTTCATGCAATATAATATTTAGGTTATAAGACAAAAGCTGCGCGCAAACTTTAGTAGAGTGTATGGTCTGCAAAACCAATCGAAAAACTATTAAAAGAAATTCGGAGTAGCCAAACGACCTGTGCTTTTATCAAACATTGTTCTCATATTAAAATTCGTTCAATACACACTTTAACCTTTTACAGCCTACTGTACAAGGTGGGAGAAGGGAGCAGGTATACAGAATTACACAAGAAAAAATAGAAATATATGCAGGTATAGCGCGGTTCAGTGGTTTTATACGGTTTAGGAGAGTTGTATGCTCAAAAAAAAAAAAAAAAAAAAAGGAAAAAACTCAACACTTACTATCTTGTTCTTTTTTGTCTTTTTTTTTTTTTTTTTTTTTTTTTTAGCAAGCATCCAGCGTATTGTTTGACCATACTTCAGATAACTCGGCTTCAACTACACTGCTTTGGTTTTCTTGGGTGCTCATGTAAAGTTAAAATACTAGGGAGTCTAATATGGAACAAGCACCCAAAGTCGTTTTGATGAGCTTTTAAAATAAGCTTTTTACTAGTTTAGAACAGACGAAATATATCAGCTGCACTTTACCAAAAAAAGAAAAGAGCAAAGCCAGTCTGTTCATTCAGAACTTTTTGCCTTAGAAAAAAAAGGGGGCAAAGGGAGGTGGGGGAGCTCACGAGTTGGATCACAAGGACGATAGATTATCGATTTTCTCTTTGGCTATTTATTAGTGTTTTAAAATTCGGAAATTTTACCAACCAAACTGTAAAGATAGCTTAGGCGATGTTGTTTGCTACTAGGATGGTTAGCAAAGACCCAAGCAAAAGGTTCCTCGCCATAATTGACATTGTTTCTCATCAGACCAGAAACAAAGGGAATATAAGGTTCGAACGATACGTTTTTCCCTACATAAATGAAGAACTGAACTTGGCCATTTAAGGTGACTCCAAACGCATTCGTCTCATTCACATAAAGCAGCCCTATACGGTCACCATCTGCTATTTCAAACTCAAAAGCTTCTGACCGGTCAGAACCAATGACAAAAGTAAGATATTTTTGTACTGTATGATATTCAAAGCAGATGAATGCCTGAGGTCCTAAACACTGCAATCCAAACTTGAAAACACTACAATTTTGTTTGAGACATCTATAAAACTTAATATTTTGCGTTACCTTTCGTTGAGGGAAGATACATTCAACGAGTCCTCCTTGTAAAATTCCAATGCTATTTCATAATAAACAGAAGAAAGGGTATTTTGTTCATGCGGACTAGATTTCATAAAGTAAAATGAGAACTGCTCAGAGCGTATAGAGATGTCTTGAATGGGTTCAATAGAGTCGATAGGCTTAAGACTGGGCTCAGTGTTGCCATCATTCAAGACGGGAGACTTGAAGCTCATGTGCTCCATGGCCTTCGATAGGTCACTAAGATCACTGTCTTCTAGGCTGACTTGTTTAGCCATACGAGGTGGAGGCAGCTCCATATTGAACAAAGATTGACTGGCCAAGGTAGAGATAGCCAAGTAGCCTTCTGGTAAATGTCTAAAAAACAATAGAAGAATAGGATATGTGAGGGCTGGGGGCAAATTAAGAGTATTATTACTTTAGAGGGTCTGTAGGGCCGCCAAACTGAAGCTTACATTGCTGACCTGTGGCCAAAGAAACAGCCTTGATAGATCAATGAGCATGGTGATATAAGATGATAAAAAAAAAAATACGCTTACCGGGTACCAAGAACGATTTCCAGCAATATTAAAGAAGGCAACACCCATGTCCGTCCCGTTTAAATAATAGCTTATTTCGCCTTTCTCAAGATCAATGGCGCAAGTGACCGTATCTCCTTCATGCCAGATCATACCATAGGTAGTTGTTCTCATATTTGCGTACTTTCCATGCCACTTTTTAGCGCGAGAGCCATCATAACCAAATGAATGTATATCGTCCCCTACACCTTTGCCACCTTCCGGATCAAACTCGAAATGATCCGTTACCCAACCGACCTGCATCAGGCCGCCCGATTCCAAACGTACTTCGTAAGCGTAGCATTGACCCTTGCTATCCTTCTTCAAGGAGGAAACGCCATGTGTCGCACGGACAGTTTCGAACGTCCAGGAATCATTGCGGACATGAAGACAAGAGGCGTAATCAATCAAACAAAACTTGGAACGCGACACAAGATCGATTTCGACACAAGAAGCATGATTGATCATCTGTGCTGTCGCACGATCCGTCACTGAACGACTACAGTATGTCAGCACAAATCGACTGTAGAAATAAAAGGAACGGCTCTTGGAAAACAAAACACTATGCCAGACCAAAATGGCCAAAATTTGGAATTCATGCTTGGGTATTCTCACTTGAGGATCGTGAGCAAATAAAGTACCAAGACAGGTCATAACGCGTTCCGTTGGTGTACTATCCGCCTCGAGCAAGTAAAAGAGAACTTTGAGAAATTGTAGATCTTGTATCAAATAATGTCGAACCGAAGCTTTTTTTTTTTGAAAGAAAGAAAATGCCACAATAAAACAAATGCATAAATTTGAAAATAAAAATAAGAAAAATAGTTTTATTATTATTATTGTCAAAAAAAAAAAAAAAAAAAGGTATAGAATAAAACAAAAATAGAAGGTTTTTTTTTTTTTTGAAAGCACTTACCATAACGAGTCAAAGACTGAAGAAGTATCAACGCACGTCGAGAAAATCCATGATATTTTTTACTTGTTTGTGATGATTGTTGTGAATCTTCCTGTTTCTTTTTGGTATATGAGGAAAAAAGAGGCCCCTCTTCGTCTTCCTCTGAACTAGTATCACCTATATGACTACTACCTGTACGATTCTCATGAAAACGGGGCCTTTGTAAAGCTTCTTGACCTCGTTTTGGGAACTCACTAAATCGATAGATCCATTGCAACACATCTTGGTACATGCTGTTTGCTTTTGTTTCTGTCAAAGAGGTAAGCGAATGATGAGACCATCGACTCTCGGCCCAGGCATCCAAAGTAGGGTAAATAACAAGGTGGACAAGATGCCGTATGACATATTGAATATGGATGGGCAATGTCATGTTTTCAGCTGCATAATGTGGAGTATGGGTCAAGGGTCGATGGCCTGTAGGATTCAAACGGCTGTAGACGGTAGACGCTTCAGATGGATCTTCTGCCACAACATCATCCATCATATCCAGTAAGGCTGAATGACTTCCGTTGTGTTTTCCTGTCATCACGCTACCAATGACCTGATCGTTTTCCAATAGAATATTGAGTGCGGTCAAAGTAGCTGTGAGCTGATCGCGCGGTAAAGGGGGCAGTTTGAACTCTTGGAACTTTGCATCTCGTTCCTGAATAGAGAGATGAGGTCCAAACAGGTAGGAAATATCGAGCCCGTCATTTGTGGATTGCTGCTGTTGTTTACGCTTCTTCTTAGCTCGCTCTCGATTCTTGAGAACACGGTCCAGACGCGACGCGTTAGTGATTGTGCCCTGTTCAGTCACATCAATATAATCGCTCGCACGAGGTACACGAATATCCTCATCGTCCGATTCAGTCGCATTCTCTTCAATCAGATGTTCCGGACGAGATGCCACTTCATTCGATCGACGTTTGTAAGCTCCAGTGAGAGCCTGACTAATCATGACGGGTAATATCAAACGAGAGAGATCGTTGACGGTTTCAATTAAAGGATCTGTCACTTGACTGTTGATTTGAAATACCATATAGCGGTCTAGTAAACACATCAGACAAGCCCTACACTTGTTCTTCTTCACTTACTTTTAATAACTACCATCAAAGCACCTTTGGTACAGATCATACGTACTCTTTCGTTGGTAGAAGTAGCTGACATCAAAAGCAGGTTTTTGAAACATATCTGCCTTACTTTGTTGGCAAAAGGAGCTATGACTCCAGTTTAATACAAAAGCACTTTGTAAAAAGTGAAGCTTACCATTCGTAGTCATAATGTTAAAGATAGCACCCGCAGCATTGTATTGTACATCTGTTTCACCCTCAATTAAGAGAGAGTTCAATGTTTTTAAGAGCGATTTGATATGTGGGTCCAGGTAGGTTGAATTACTGGCTAATGAACACATGGAGGATCAGCGATCAATCGATAAATAGATAATACTTACATATACAGCAGATCAAGGAGAGTATATCTGAAACGTAAATGGCCACTTTCATTTTAGAAGAAGAAGCAAGCTCAAGCAAGACTTCGAATTCAGTAGCAGACACAATGTCTTGGTGAGACTCCACTAAATGTTATCTATTAAAACCTTTCGCATATATATATATATATGTACCTTGTCCAGCCACTACATGAATACAGAGCACAGCCCATTGTCGAATATCCTCATCATTTAAAGAGAGACAGTGCATAATTTTCTTTACCATTCCTGAACGAACCATTTCCTGAAGAAACTTGTCTTGGCCATAAGCCATGAATTTGATTGTTCTCAGGATCACACGCGATACATACATTTCTTCTGCAGACAAGAGACCGGATAGGATGGTATGAATCCCACGAATCTGTCGAAACTTTTCGGCTGCTACGTCTTTGATTACAAATTCATGCATTAACCCAGCTGCCCAGTAGATCAATTCGACATCGTCTCCTCGAAGACAGATCGAGATAAGATCCAAGATGTTGTAATCCAACAGTTCAACCAGAATAACTTTGGCCTCTATGTAGTTGTATTAGCTACACTTTCCCTCGCTTTTTTGTATATGTATATTTACCTGTAACATCTACATTTGCTGTAATTCTCACCAAACTTTGCATACAGAATTTAGGCATGTTGGTGTTACCATAGGTCAAACGTGCCATTTTAGCCAAGAGTTTAACAAATCCATTTTCTACCAAAATATGCGGCAAAGGGTCTATTTTAAAAACAAATAGGTATATTGACATCAACACATGCTTTTGTGTATATACGGGGAGTTTACCACTAAGAGAGATTTGATATAGGATCATCAAAGTCCAATATTTTAATTCATTGTTTCGAATTTCTTGAGAACTTAGAATACGTTGAATGGAATCCAATATACCCATTCCAATGATTTTGTACTTGTTGATATCTAATAGCAAAAAAAAAAAAAAAAAAAAAAAAGTCTTAGTATTCATACTTGGCTTTTCATAGAGTGTCAATTACCACTTCCTTGAATAAGATCACATATAGCTACAGCTACATAACGTTGTGTGACCTCTTTCATCTCTGGGTCTGTACATTTTAGCGCGTCTACCAAGACATTCAAAGCGTCTGATTCTAACAAAGCAGCCTTGTTTCCTTCTAAATGAAGAGTATACGTATCCTGGTTAGTTAGGGGCATTAAAAGAAAAAAAAGTTACCTTTTCGAGTCAAGAGCTGAAGTGAAGAAAGTGACTTTGATCGGATGTCCATGGGTTGACTTTTATCGCAAGCAGAAATGATATTGGTTAGCTGAGAAGCTTTAGAAAGTCAGTTTGCGTTAGTCTACGACTATTCCTATTATCGTCATTTGACTTACGCGACATGGCTCTTTCTAGAATCACTTTTGATGCACTTAAACCGAAAAAGTCAATAAAAATGATAAACGAATAGAGAATGCTCACCAGCTCTGAATGTTTGCATTAGGTGATTGCATTAAATAAGCCAATGACTTTAACTGAATAGCTGTTTGTAAACGGTCAGAAAGAGAATGATGAGTTTCATTTTGTTTTTTTTTTTCTGTATTTTGAAGAAGGTGCATTTACCATCTTCAATCTTTGTTTCTGGTTTATTTGAAAGTTTTTTTGTTTGCGAGTGATTGTCTTGTACGGACTTTAGGTGAGAATAAACCGAATATCCCATAAGAATAGCAGCTACTCCCGTCACAAAGCAAGCAAGTTCTGTGTTGTTGAAAGTATGGTCTTTATCAAGTCCCATTAGAGTTTGAAAATACAGTACAATTCCAACTGCAAAATATGTAAAGAAAATAAAAAGGGGGGGAAAAGACTTTGTAAAAAAAATTGGGTTTTATTTTAATTCCAAGATATTTTTTTTTTTAAAAGAAAATAACAAAGAAATGATATTAAAAGATGCTTGGTAAGCGAGGGGGGGATAAAAATGAATGTTGTTTGAAGCAGATAAGAGATATAAACATAAGAAGGGTAACTAATAGAATTTGAATATCAAACCAATTGAAAGACTGTGTGGGGAAAAAAAATAAAGGGGGTATCATCTGGGGGTGTATTGTTCAAGGAGTGTGTATTTTCGATTTGTTTTTTAGGCAGCAAACTTGTGGTTCCTTCTTCTTTGTCTAGCAATGTTGCCTGCAGTTAAAGCATGAGGGGATAATACGATCAGGACTGCTGTGTTTCGAGTGGCTGCAGGGACTGTTTCTGTGCCTGATAGTTTATCCAGTGTGGAGGCGTAAGAAGAAAGTATCTCGTTCATATAATCCTCTTCATCGTCATCAGAGTCGTCAGAGCCATCGTCCTCTGTTAAACAAGAATCTCTTGTATGTTTTTCGTCGTCGTATAGAGTAGTTTGGTCTTCATCAAATCCAAAGACTGTCTTGGGAGTGTCACAAAGTGTCAATTGGTCTTCCTCCTGACGGGTATTTTCGCATTGGTTGTCGTTGTAAATGTCTTGTTGACTTGAGCGTGTCATGAATTGAGAGGCAGACAAGATACGTTGATATAAATGAGTTTGTTTGGTTTTAGTCATTTTTGTTTATAGAAATGAAAGTAGAATAAATAAAAGAAGCAATGATTTTAATAAAAAAAAAAAAAAGAAAAAAAGCACGGCTTATTTAAAGCTTTTTTTTTTTTTTTGAGGCGTTTCATCATCATCACCTACAAGACATGACACGTTCTCTAAAACTCCATTGTTATACACTAAACTCCCTAAGTTTATTGTTTTCGATTATTTTGTTTACCCTTTTTTCGCTTGTGCAACCAATTCCCTTTCTAACCCCTATTTCGATGCAAACACGATTTGTTCGAATTTTTTTCATTTGTGGCGCTTTTTTGTTCTTTGAATGCACTGTTTCTTTTTCATACAAATCATTTATCCTTTTAGGAGAGAAGATTCACAAGAAAAAAATAGAGAGTGAAATACGGTATTTCCTTTTTAATCATATACTCCCTCTTCTCTCTCTTTTTTGTTCAATTACTCCCTGTTTTCATTTCTTTTTCTTAATTTTTTCTTGATTACTACGAGACTCGGGATATGCTGGTCTTTCGGTTTGGGTTATATTTCTAACCGCATAAAAGCGCGCCAAAAATATACATATATACATATACGTTTAGCTTTAAAGAGATAGTGAACATGTAAGAAAGAGGAAAACAAACGTCATGATTATGTCAATCCTTCATACTCCTTCTAAAGCTTTCTCTGTGAGGGCAGGAGGTAGACCACTGCCAGTGCAATTGCCAACCTGTAGTTCTTGTTTTGAAAGCAACCGCTCCAAGCCCCTTGATGGGAACTCTATGAGCAAATAAGAATTGTCTTTTTCAAAAGGGAATCTTTGCACAAGTCTTTTCAGTATGTCCCCGAGCCTAATGGACTTTAAAAAAGATACCAAGGGAACTGTTGACATCTGTGTGTGCGTGTGTGTCACTAGTTATTTTTAAAAGAAAAAAGATCGACAGAAAAAGCTCTTTTATAAAAACACAAAACAAAATCTTCTATTCCACTCTTTTTCAAAACGTAGGCGTCGCTTTGTTTTATTTGTTCTATTTTTCTTTTTGGGCGTTGTTGTTATTATTCATATAAACAATTGTCACCTGCTCTGTAGAACAATGACCCTGGATTGTGTTTAGTAAAAGTCAAGGGCGCCCAATGAAAAAAAAAAAAAAAAACGGCTGCGGATAAAAGCCCGTGTACATTATTATCCATGTCGTTTTTATCCGTTTATAATTTGTCATCCATTCGAAGGTTGGTTTATAATTTTTTTTAGTTTATCGATAGAGCCATTAAATCCTACAATAGGTCATTTTCAGGGCTTGCTTCACTCCCTTATACACCCCGCCAAGAGGCGTTTGTTGAAGAAAAAGAAATACCCAGGGACTGTATAGCAGCTTTTTTTTTGATTGGTCAATTCATGTATTTGCTTTTTGGCTATCCAACGCATCTCTAAAACACGTTTTCGTCCTCAAAATAAGCCTCTTACATAAAGGAAAAATTAACTACGCATAAAAAGATTCGGCTTTTGTAGAGGCTGAAAAGATAATTTTTATTGGACTCAAGATAATTGTCGTCGCCACATAGGCCTTTTTGTTAAGGATTCGTTTCTATCATCTATTGTTGAAATACTTTGGTTAATGTTGAAAGATTTTTACGACCAAACGGTTTAAGAAACTTATAAGAAAACACCTTCGAAAGAAGGGGGAGAAGTAACTCAAGGTGCAGCCATTCATACAAGCACCCATCTCTTGTGGTACTTTGACTAGTTTGATAGAACAATACCGAAAACGTGTCCCGCATAACCGGATTAGCACAGCATTTGACTATAGCACCGTGTGTAAGAGTCTTATTTGCCTTTTTAATTGAGCACTTTCTTGATTTTTTAAGCCTCAACTCATCTGCCCGTGTTCAACGAGTGGTACTTTTTTTTCATAGTGCAATACATGAACGAATTTGTATGGGCAGAAAGCAACCAATAAACACTTCGAAAATTAAAAATACAGAGTCCGAAGGAAATGACAATCGAGCATTTGTTGGGCTTGAGTTGACAGGACATTCGATTCATAAAAGGAACACGCCAATTCTGTGTAACATGTCGGATTTCTTTCATGAGCCCCTCACCCCTCTCCCCTTTTTTATTTTCCCCCTTCTTTTTTTTCTTTTCCCCCACACCATGTTAGTTATCTAAAAGCAGAGATTGTTTTTTTTTTGTTTTTCCCAAATAAAAACTTGTGACGGATTATCGCTTTATGTTGTCATTTTTTGGGTTTTGTTTATTAATACACGATCTGAACAAGGAGTAGCGGTAGAGGAGGGTACAGAAAGTGCTTGAGTAAAGAAGATCTTTTCCTAAAAAAGTGATTTATGCTATTAGAGCGTTTAAATCCCGGATATTAAAGCATTCTGCTCAAAAGGATATGTGCCGAAATGGTGAAGTCAATACATTGACGATGAATAAAATAAAAATAGCACTATGTGAGATGTGCACCTTATTAAGGTTAGCTCTCTGAACGACAGTCCTGAAGAGAGACATTGTAGGCTAGCATTAAATAAAGCGTGTTGACAATGCATCAAAAAAGGTGTATGCCGCTAGACCTATAACCAAACACAAGGCACCTTGCTTTAGTCATCGATCCAACTCTATATTGAAAAAAATCGTACCTGCTTTAGTAAAGTAGATTGATCGTCAGATATAAACGTTACTAGTATTTGCGAACTTTTATTTGTAGAACCTTGCCGTACGTGCTTTTAATGAACCGTTTTTGTTTTCTGTATCTATGGTGGCATTTTCCTGTATTAAGGCTTGCTTTTTTTCTTTATTTCTGTTTTTTTTCGAAAAAAGATCTTTTGCTATGTAAAAGGAATGAACCAACTCCATAGTTTTCCATTAAGATACGATCTACCTTGCAAAGGAGAAAACACCCACCATGTGTACATCCATACTAAGCAAACTATCACTCTTTACTGATTATTCGGAACAGAATATATATGTATCTTTTTTTTATTTAGGTTCACAAATCATTGTTGTCCCTTTCCTTGCTCTTTTTTCCTGTCATACATTAAAAATCGCTTTATAATTACTAGAAAACAGGCTGGTAATAGCCGAGATTACTTTCATATCTATATATAGCTTTGTCTTACTAGCGGTTTTTGTTTTCTTTTGTTGTTTTGAACAAGGTATTTTCCTCCTTGACACTTTATCTCTCAAAAACATACACTGGTTTCAAGATCAGTATATGACACGATCTACCGTACCAAATGAGGACCCAGAATATTTGATTCTAAAGCGAGATATTTCTTGTCACAAGCTTTACAAAAGAATTTATACACACAAAAGAGAAGAAGTAAAAGCTTTTGAATACCACTCTTGTCTAAAGAAAAGACTGTGTTATCTCATGGATGAAAAAGCCAAATTTCATTTTCATCCAAGCATTGATTCAAACAATACCCTTTTTTTTTTTTTTTTTTTTTTGCTAATATACAGTTGTCGTTAAAAAAAAGGTAGTCTTCGCCTTCATAGTGAGTCAGTAGTGATTTCTTTTGTTTGACTTTTTGAACACACAGAGTGACCCTACATTCGAATAACAAAAAGCAAGCCATAAGCCAAAATACGAAGTACTCGTTTAAAACTGCAAATACGTTTATATAAAGTGTTGTCTATACATAAACATACGTGTGCGTGCGTATAAATAGGCTGCCATTTCAAGAATGTTCTGTCTTTTTTATATAAAAAAAAGGTCTTGGATATTAGCTAGAGGCAATATTAAATGCATTAAAAAATTCTTGATTGGCTCATTAAAAATTTGAAAGGAATTCTTGATTGGCTGGTGCAACGTCTTAGATTTTAAACGCAAATCACTTTATTTAGACTGATTCTTTCCCCCCAAAAAATAAATAAATAAAATAATAATAAAAACAGCCGTTTTCTCCGCTTTCTCATCGTCTTCTTTTTTCCCTTTTTATTCTTACTTTTCTTTTTTTCTTATAGAAGATAAAAAACATACACACACATATATACGCACGCACATACGTACACACACATACACGCAACAAAAACAAAAAAAATATAAATAACAACAAAAGCAATCTAAGGAGGGGGTATGAAAAGACAGAGTATAGCCTCCACACCACCAAACGTCAACCACTGGAAAGAAACAAGCCATGTCCACCACAACATTCACCCACTTTCACTTCATCAGGTCACCATGACGCACACAGTTCAAAAAGGTTACCATCCAGAGACCGGCAACAAGATGATAAACCAATACATGATATTAAAAGAAATCGGCAGAGGAGTGCATGGTAAAGTTAAATTAGCTCAAGACACCATCACTGGACAGTTTGTCGTAAGTCAAATACATACGCCTTGGAATTTTTCTTAAAAAAAAAAGAAAAAAAACTCAATGTATATGCTTATATAGGCTGTCAAGATTGTAGATAAAAAGAACAGAAGAAGACAAATGGGATATAGTCTATTGAGAGGAAACAACCATCAGTCATCGCAATTAGCTTCAAAGGAGAATGAATTGAAAATCAAACGCGAAATTGCCATCTTAAAGAAATGCCGACACCCGAATGTAGTGCAACTTATGGAAGTTATTGATTGTGAAGAGAGTCGAAAGATCTATATGGCTTTAGAATATAGTGAGCGTGGAGAGATCGAATGGCGAGACGAATTAGAACAGCCGGTAATGGATTTAGAGGAAGCCAGAAGTATTTTTAGAGATGTAGTCAATGGCCTTGATTATTGTAAATCACCAAAAAAAAAACGTTTCTATTGCTTACATCTTTTTTGTTTTTTTTTGGGCTAATTTAGTACATTACGGAGGTATCATTCATCGGGATATCAAGCCAGCCAATATCCTGCTTTCCCAAGACCATGTGGCCAAGATTTCCGATTTTGGTGTATCCTACTATAACGATATGCTTGCTCATCAAGTAGAACCTACCGAAGAGCGGATTCATAAGATGGAGAAAGAACTGGCAGAAACTGCGGGTACACCTGCGTTTTTTGCTCCTGAGCTATGCTACGCAGGCGATATTAATGGTAAGCGACCACTGATATCCAAGGCAATCGATGTCTGGGCTTTGGGCGTCACACTTTATTGCTTCGTGTTTGGTCAGTGCCCGTTCACTGCATCTACTGAATTTGAACTCTTTGATATCATACCCTCTCAGGCTCTTGCCTTTCCTACGCCGGATCAAGTCGGCTTTCAAATAGATGATCAGCTTAAAGATCTTTTGATTCGCCTACTTGAGAAAAACCCAGAGAAACGAATCACACTAGAAAAAGTCAAAGTAAAAAAAAAAAAAAAAAAAAAAAAACAGAGAATCGAGAAGGCTGATACCTATTCTTTTCTAGACACATCCTTGGGTACTTGAAGGTTTAGAAGATCCCCAAGACTGGCTTATTCAATCCAACCCTACTTTTTATGCCTCACCGTGCTCCATCTCCACCACACCCACACCACCACTTCCAACACCTACCATGGGTATCATGGACCGCTTGCGTCAATCGATTCGTAGACTTTATGTTTCTTTTGGTACGCAACGTCGCCGTTCTTCTTCTTCACAAAAATCCAGGCCTATGTCTTGCCAGCCTGCCCCCCTGAAGCGCAATTCTCTCTTGCCTTCCTCTGTTACCCCTACCGTGTCGCTTTCTACCGGTCATACCTTAGTTGTCAACTCTGGTTACTCTAACCATCTTATACCCTCTCCACCCCTAAAATCTATGTCGGCTTTTTCAGACGATGAAGAATACTGCACCACACGACGCCCTGATTACCATCGAAGACTATCTACTACTTCTTCTTCGGCTTCTTCAGGTCTTGGATTAACCTTTGGTCGTTATCGTGGTATGACGCCTTTGGAACAAAACTAGACCAAAAAGAAAAAAAGTCTATTGACTTCTCTCCCCTCTCTCTTATTGCTATTTATTTATTTATCATTCAAGTACACATATACATATATATGTATATACACTCAAATATACACACACGCACAAACACATTTACATCAATTTAAGCTTTTTTTTTTTTTTGGTTTCTTCCATTTTTATAGCAGGTTACACTTTTTTTTTTTTTTTTTTTTTTTTTTGCAATATAAATGTTTTCGGGTTTTTACTCCTCACTTTGAATTAAGCTTTCTATCCAGAAATTTTTGGGTGGTCTATCAGAACTCTTTTAGTAGAAACGATCGAAGCTATAACATAAAGAAACCCTGGATTATCTTCTCCCCCTTAATTTTAGTATGACAGCAACTGAAACCGTCACACGAAAAAGGATCAAAAGAAAAAAAGCCTAAAGTTGTACTGATAGCCTTTGCATCTTTAAATGTTCCCCCTTCCCTCTCTCCCCTAAATAGCAAGTCTGGTCACCCCGCAAAAACAAAAAAAAAACAAAAAAGGGCCAGCAACCGATCGTAAAATAATGAAATTTTAAAAAAGACTGATTTCAATAGAAACTAGTACAGACTTCGTTCTTTGAGACTATCCCTCCTTGTTTTCTATCGGTTAAATTTTTATACAAAGGCAAGCCTTCCGTACGTATACTAGAACATGTGTTCGCTAGATTTTCAAATAAGATATTTTGCTTCTAATAAGTATAGATTGATCGAGCCTAGGGAGGAATGTTAAAAGGTTAATATCTCGATTTATAAAAACAGTAGCATAGATCAAAAGCATGAGATTTACTGAGTTTGTTTTTTGTTGCTATGGCCTGTAACCATAGAAACAGACTGTAAAACAACAGCAACCAAAAAAAAAAAAAAAAAAAAAAAAAAAAAAAAGTAAAAAACAAATCTACTTTACTTGCAATGTCCTATGTGGACTAAAACTTCTTAGACAACACATTTTGTATGAAATAGCATACGCTCTTTGAATATTCATTGTCAGTTTCATTGTAAAAAATAAATAAAACTTGTAGTGTCAAACAAAGCCCACACAAACACATTCACAGATAAAAATAGGCATACACACACACACACACACACACACACACACACATATATATATATATATATATACGTACAGTTGTATATATCTGTATATACGAATAAAACTGCTCTAAAATTACTCAACCTGTAGTTTGTCTACTTATCAGACAGTATGAAAGGCTATGTTTTAATTTTTTTTTTATTATTATTAAAGATTTTCTTTTATCATCAGTTCACGTGTTTTATTATTTCGCATTTTGAGCTTTTTTTTTTCTTTGCCTTCTCGTTTTCCTGTGCTCTTTATTCCTTTTTTTTCTTATTGCTTTGCTCTCCTTTTTTTCTTCTAAAAAGCCTATTGTATTTTTCGGTTTTTCTTATAAATAATATGCAGTCTATTAAATGTGTTGTTGTTGGTGATGGGTAAAAAAAATATAAAAAAAAAAAAAGATGAAGTGTACAAGCTAGATTAAAAAAAGACAATTTTAGTGCTGTTGGTAAAACCTGTTTACTGATATCTTACACTACCAACGCTTTTCCCGGTGAATATATTCCAACAGTGTAAAAAGAAAAAAAAAAAAAAAAAAACTTGCTATGTGTGTGTGGTGAGGAAGAGAAACAAGAAAATAAACCCTTTTTTAGCTTTGACAATTATTCAGCCAATGTCATGGTGGACGGAAAGCCAATCAACCTGGGCTTATGGGACACAGCTGGTCAAGAAGACTATGACCGTCTCCGTCCTCTTTCTTACCCACAAACTGACGTCTTCTTGGTTTGTTTCTCTCTCATCAGCCCTCCTTCTTTTGAAAATGTGAAAACCAAGGTAAGCGAAAGGCATTGGGTTTTCTTTGTCTTGGGGGAAACACTTTATGTATGACAAGGATATTAAACGATTTGGTACAACGAATTATTATTATTATAACAAAATAGTGGTATCCTGAGATCAGCCATCACGCACCCAATATCCCTCTTATCCTTGTTGGTACCAAGCTTGATTTACGTGAAGATAGAGATACAGTGGAAAGACTTCGTGAAAAGAAAATGGCACCCATTTCTTATGCTCAAGGTTTGCAAATGGCAAAAGATCTCTCAGCAGTCAAATACCTCGAATGCTCAGCACTTACTCAAAAAGGTCTCAAAAACGTCTTTGATGAGGCCATCAGAGCTGTCTTGTCCCCTCCTGTAAGACCTACCAAAAAGAAAGGTTGTCTTATTCTCTAAGTATCTCTCTTTTCACCCAAAAAAAAAAAAAAAAAAAAAAAAAAAAAGAAATAAAGCTTTTTTTATTCAAAAAAGAAAGGCAAAAAAAAAAAAAAAAAAAAAAACCCTACCCCTCCCACACATACATACACACCTTTGCGAATACACCTTTTTACTCAAGCAAGCAGCAGCAAAATTACACGTACGCTCAGTTGACTTTTTAAGCTTTTTCTTGCTCACAAGAAATCTTCTTGCCCTTTCTCTTTTACTCTTATTATTATTTATCGGCTATATACTTCCCTTAATATTTATGTACTTTCCCTCTTCTTCGCTCCGCTACAAACTATATATGTGCCAATATCTATTCAAATAAATAAAGTGCGTTTTATTGTCTTTTTGTTTTATTTTCAAGAACCCAAACTATGGTTTTTCATGCCCAAGGCAGAAAGAAAACAGAGAACGGAACAAACGACACCATAAATATAGGCTCTATGAATAGAAAATTCCAAACTACGGATAACTATTGCTCGTATATCAAAATCCAAATCACGAATTTTAGAAATAGAAGTACGAATGAATTCGATCAGCTATATATTTCAGTTGAGTTGTTAAATACGTCTGTCCTTGCTTCTTTTGCTTCTTTTGCTTTTTTTTTTTTTTCACCTCTACAGCTTCTGGACCTGATATTTCTTGATAGAGTTTTGATTTCAGATTGGCTTGTAGAATGGCGGCTGCCAGAGCGCTGCCTGTGAGCCAACCCATGGAGCGACAAAGAGATATCATGGACGTTGCAGAAGCTGTATCTGAATAGGGAAGATCGACGACTAAAGCAATCATGGTAGCTACCAGAACACAACCAAAACAGAACCCTTCCATGTTCAAACAGACCATTTGGAAAAGCAAAGGGCTGTCTTTTTTCCAGCTGAACATTCCAACAGTAGCACACACATGTATTAAGAGCATAATGATAATAAAGTATTTATACCGACCTGCATATCCCAAGTATCGCCCAGCAGTCCAACACCCCAAAGCTACCATCAAGGTTCTTGGTAAAACCCAGATACCGGCAGAAGAAGCGTTATAGCCCACCACGCCCTAAAAACCTGACTTAGACACACTCTCTCCCTCTCTCTATACCATGTCCATTAATTACCATAAAGAACTGGGGTGCTAAATAAATAAAGGCCATGCTGGAAGAACAAAGGAAAAAATTGCTGAAACAGATTGAGATTACGTTTTGATTTCTCATCATATTTCTTGAAATCACTGGATATTTTGCTATTTTGAATTCGTAGATCCCAAAAGAAAGAAAAAATAGCCCCGAAGAGATTAGTAAGGCCAACACCCAAGGGTCTGACCAAGCACGAGTATTGCCCCCTAATGAGGTACCGATGACCAGGGTAGTATTGGCTATCAATATCAAGCAGGCACCAACCCAATCGATCTCTTTTAAGGTGCGGGTATCTCTTTGAAGTCCATAGTTCTCCAGGCGATAGAAATAAAAGTAGAGCATAAAGAAACAAGGAGGTACATTTAAATAAAAGCAGTAACGCCAGCCCAAAGTATCATTGATTAGTCCACCCAAAGGAGCTCCAAGTGTATTACCGACCTTTTATATATATGCATATCACATTGTGAGTACTCTTGTTTTCAAAAAAAAAAAAAAAAAAAAAAAAAAATATATATAAATCACAATCATTTACTGTTTGCGCCATGTTCACATAGGATTGGTATTTTCCTCGATTCCTTAAAGGTATCAAATCATGAATCATCACAGAGGCCATGGTTGCCAATCCACCGCCACCCAAGCCTGCTAATGCTCTTGCTATACTCATCTGACCTATGGTATTTGCAGCGCCGCAGAGCCAAGATCCCAAAAGAAAAAAACATAAAATAGTGATCAATGTTGTTTTTCGGCCCAAGATGTCTGATAGCTTTCCATCTAATACATGTTAAACATGCAAACGACACTGTTTTTTTTTTTTTTTTTTATCTTACACAAGGGTTGAAGAGCAGTTGCGCTCAACATGTAAGATGTCACAATCCAAACCGAAAGATTCGAACTGTGCTTCTTGATAAACAAGGACGTTCTCTCTCTTTTTATTTATTTATTATTACCTTTCAAATTCGGTTCCTATTTGATTGAAAATTGTAATGACAATTGAAATATCCATGGAAGCCAAAAATGAACCAACGCATAAACTGTCAAGAAATATTTAACGTATCTGCTTATTTTAGAGCGAAGCACACAAACCAAAGAGTTACTTGATTGACTGTGGTGTTGCCTAAATGTTCTCTGATAATCATTTCAGGGTCATGCTGCTCAGGTAATTGGCTGATATCCCCTATTTCCTCTTCCCTTGGTGGAATACTAGAGTAGTTTGGACAGAAGCTATCTGATGGATTTCTCTTTTTCATTGCGAAAAATAAGAAAGAAACAAAGAAAAAAGGAATTGCTTCTTCCTTTGTCTGTGGGGATCAAATAGAAAAGTACATTTGAAACAACCCCATTTTGGAAATATGTGGTATTCTTCCAGTATCAACTACACGAAAAAAAAAAAAAAAAAACTACATACGTCCACTCGAATCATAGTTTGCCTTTTGGTTTTCTTTTCTTTATTTGTAGTACGAATAACTAGTAAAAGAGCTTTTTTTTTTTTTCGATAGATGAGGTTAGCCGTGTAACAATGGTCTTTGCGTATTTGAAGACATGGTTGCCTAACAACTACTTTGGTGTACATCTCTTGGTCGTTCAATTGGATAACAATAAATATGAAATGAACAGATTATTGCTTTTTTGTTAAAAGTCATGAAAAGTATTGTGTACCAGCAAATAAGATCAAAAATCCAATGTTTGTTTTTTATACGTAAGGGGTATACTTTACTGTGCCTTTTTTTTTTGCTTTTTGTTTTAAATAAAACCGTCGTTTCAAACTGCTTGCCTAAAAAAAAAAAAAGCGACTCCACAAGTGCCCATTTCATTTAGTAACTCGCTGTAACTTTTTTATTCTTAAAATTTTTGGGGGGAGGGGAAAACGCGTGGCCAGCTTACGCGTCCATCTTGTATTAAATATAAATTTAAAGTTTTAAAAGCTCAATTTTCACATTTTTTTTCTTTAATATGAGTGACGAACTACAACTACTTGGTACGAAAAGCATAGTGTCATTTTTCTTCAAAAAAAAAAAAAAAAGCTAAAAATATTGGATTTTTTTTGAAGAAAATGTCGAGTTGAGGTTGGCAATGTCCAAAACAGATGCTCAACTGGAGAAAAACATTCAAGTTTTCCTACCTCCTGTTTTGCTAAAGTTAGCAAGTAATCAAACAGCTGTAAAAGCCAAGGTGATGGAAATCCTTTCTCATATCAACAAAAGAGTGAAACCAAACGAGAATATCAAACTACCTTTTGATGCGCTTTTGACACAATTCACCGACCATCGAATCACAGCGTTTGTCAAGAACTTTACCTTAATCTACCTGGAGATGAGTGCCGGCAGACAAAGCCCGGGAGAGATAGCTAATCGATTGCCGGAATTAGTTCAAGGGATCAGTCTTAGACCAGTAAAGCAGAGAATACAACTTCTTCACATCATTTTGCCAGTAAATAGAAAGAAGGGGAGAAAAAGAGGGGTTATAAAAAACCTGGGTTTTTATTTTCTTATTTCCAGGTCCTTGAAAAATGGAATATGGATCATACAGAACAGTTATCAGCGAGAGAAGAAAAGTTTGGTTTCACCAAGAATCCCAATGATGCACTTACCATCTTGGGATTCTTTTTGGATGTTATGCTCTATCAACCTTTGACAGCCAGGGATATGAACGAAAACTCAGAGTCTATTAAACACTTGGGATTGAGCAAACAGGCTGTAGAGGATGTGACAAACAACGGTAAAGCTGAATGGACCATTAAAAAACTCAAAGAAGCCAAGGTTAGTTTGGATTGGGTCGATCGAGTGCTTATTGTGTGTTTATAGCTTGGGATCTTGAAATTTGTTCTGACACCTATCTTCACGGACAGTGAACGCTTGCCTCTCCTTACTGCAGGCGCTTGCGATTCAAATCATCAAGTCGTTTCTGCATGTGAAGACGGGTTACGAAGGTGGACTGGGTCAGTGGATTATGAGGACAAAAAGACGATTCAGACACTCTATAGAATGTACTTGGGATCCAAATCCTCCCATGAAAAGGACGTTCGTTCTGCAGCTTCTGCTTCGATCCGTATCCGCATCCTTCAAAGCTTAAGCAAATCAGTCATTGCCGCAAATATGCCTGGATATATGGTTCAAACTATATTTGAGGGCATTTATGGCGATTCAACTACGGCAAAACTACAAAGATCTGCTATGGGCTATCTTCAATGGTGTGCCAGAATAGTAAATTGTAAAAAACAAAAAAAAAAAAACAAAAAAAAAAAAAAAGTTTTATATAACCTTTTTCACTGAATTAGAGTACTGAAGAAAATATGAGTCAAATTGCTCCTATTGTTGTATCTGGATTGTTAAAGTATATAAATCAAAACGAAGGTGGTAAGGGCATCGATGGTGATAGTGTGAAAGGCAGTGCTTATGTCGCTTGTGGGCTGGTTCTCAAAAAAGGTACCCATTTTTTTTTTTTTGTTTGTCTTTATCCATCTTTTTTTTTTTTTTTTTTAGCTCCTAAGGTTGGACTTTCGGATCTGGAAGTATTGTCATTGTTTTTTGAGCGTTTGGAAACAGAAGAAAAAAACACACGCACCTATGTTCAAGATGCCCTTTCTTCTATGATTGAGGTTTATGTTGATCTTCCTTCAACATCCCCTGTCTACAAAGACTTGCAAGATCTCATCTTGAAAACTGTACAGAAGGTATATGTCAGATATGCATCCCAAAAAAAAAAAGGGGGGGGGGAAAGGCTAACTTTCTATCTTAGAACGACCCTTACTCTCGCTACATGGCACTAAAATATGCAAATGCTATCTATCCATTCTCATCTGTATTTGCACGTTACGTGTGTCTTTTAGGGTTTTCAAACACAGTTTCCAAGCTAGAAGTAAAGGAAGAGTGTAACCGAGGCCTGACCCCTTTTGTTCGCAGCAATATATCTGGACTCGCAAAGGTAGTCGATGTGGTACCTACTTCAGAACTACCTGATTTGCTTGAGTTGGTGACCTATATCTATCAGCAAAAGCCCCACCAGGAATATACTCTTTCATCCAAAACACCTACCGTTCGAGGCTACCCTACTGAAGTATATTCTGAAATACTAGGTTTTATACGTATGATCTGGGTTCTACAAGCCAATCCGACTACTATCTTGATTGACAGCTATGTCTCTGATAAAGTGGACAATAGCATGTCAGATGACCCTGTAGCCATGAATAACTTTAGAACCAACATTGAGGACTTTTGGTCCAATGGAGATATAGAGCGCCGTGAAATGGTAGAGCAATGGCTTGGGCTTGTTCAAGACGGTTTAAATCCTGACCTTCGTGGTAATAACGATATAGAAAAAAAAAAAAAAAAGATGGGTCAGTACTAATCTTTTGATAGATCCTGTTTTGCTTACTAGCTCTGCAAAATGCCTGCTTGAAATGATATCACTCGGGCCTTCTTCTATTTCTACCATCTTCAATACCAACCTAGACTTTTTTAAATCCCTTTGTTTATCTGAAAAACCCGATGCCCGAGCTTTGGTCTCTCACATCTTTGGTATTATTGTCAGCCACGAAAGTATTTCGGAGGCTGATATTGAGCAACTGCTGAAGGAGTTCAACACTCTTTTGGAAGCCCCCGAGACACAAAAGCAACGGGATCATCCCCACCGCCACGGTGCTGTTTTGGCAATTGGTTACGTTTTGGGACGATGCCAGTATCGCCATCGGTCGATTTCACATGCGCTCGTGCAACGGTCTATTGAAAATCTGGCAAAGCTTCTCCAGGGTACGCCTAGCTCCACCTTTTACTCACTCGCAGGTGCTGCTTGTCAGTCTTTGGGAGAGATAGGAAGAACCAAGGTGTTCCCCTTTCCTGTCAAAAAGAAAGACGAAGCGAACGACTCTATGGAAATTACATTGACGCTGCAAGGCATTGTTGAAAAGCTGATTGACCTTTCAAAGTCGTGTAAGGAAGTCAAAGTTCAGGAAAAGGCCATTTTGGCATTAGGTCATCTGAGTATTCCTTTCAAGCAGCATCACTCTCTGGTCGATCTTGTTCTCGACTGCTTTTTTGCCACGGCCGATTCAAAGCAGGTAGAGATCGCTTTTGCCACCGGAGAGGCTATGTCGATCGTGGCCTTTGGCTGGCATTCGCAAGCCATGCAAAAGTTCAAAGACACTAGCGATATGCCAGTGTTGGAGACTCTGGAGCCATTGGACTATGACTTCCAGTCTACGTTGGACAAAGTCGTGAGCCGCTACGTGGCTAGCGATCGATCTTGGTACCGTAAGGCGGCTTCGATTTGGTTGCTTTCCATACTAAAATTCGGGCAAGACCATCCGCTTGTTTCCAAAAACCTTCGTGTGATCCATGCCTCGTTCTCCCGTCTTTTAGGTGATCGCGACGACTTTACTCAAGAGTGCGCCTCCAAAGGCCTCGGTCTTGTCTATGAATACGGCGATAGCGGGCTGAAGGAGGATATGCTTTATTCGCTTGTGGGCACATTTACCGAAGGCCGCACTATCCAGGCCCAGTCTGTGACGGATAGCACCGTCTTGTTTGAGGAAGGCGCCTTGGGAGCCACTCCGGACGGCAATTCGATCACCACCTACAAAGAGCTGTGCTCGCTTGCGTCTGAGCTGAACCAGCCTGATTTGATTTACAAGTTTATGAACCTGGCCAACCACAACGCGATGTGGACGTCTCGTAAAGGCGCTGCGTTTGGTTTCCAGAACTTGATGTCGCTTGCGGAAAAGGAGATGACACCTTACCTTCCTCGGCTTGTTCCCAAGCTCTATAGATACCAATTTGACCCCAATCCTCGTGTGAATCAAACGATGAAATCGATCTGGCAGTCGCTTGTCAAGGACAACCAAAAGACGATTGACACCTACTTTGAGCAGATCATGCAAGACCTCTTGACAGGCTTGGGTAACCATCAATGGAGAGTGCGTGAGGCATCGTGTGCCGCTTTAAACGATCTTGTCCAAGGGCGTAAGTTGGGTCAAATCGAACCCTTTCTGGAAAAGTTATGGCAGATGTCGTTCCGTGCTTTGGACGATATCAAGGATTCTGTAAGACAGGCTGCTACCCAAACCTGTCGCACGCTCACCAAACTGACCGTACATTACTGTGATCCGACCATGGTGGCTATGAATGATGGCGAGAAGGTGATGCGTATCGTCATGCCTTTCCTGTTGGAAAAAGGCATTGTTTCTGATGCGGAAGATGTTCGCAAGTTTAGTTTGGACGCAGTACTTTGTGTGTGTAAAACAGGGGCAGGTTTACTGAAAAAGTATATTCCTGAAATCATTGATACCCTACTTCAATCGCTCTCTTGTAAGTCTATCTTTTTAAATCTGTTGTGCTAACCAAAAACAAACAAACAATAGCGCTTGAGCCTCAGTCCATGAACTACCTGAGTTTTCATGTAGACAAGTACAACATTTCTCAAGAACAGCTCGACAACGCTCGTCTGAACGGAGCCAAGAATTCACCCATGATGGAAGGTATTGAGCACTGTGTTTATCAGATTGACGACACGGTGATGGAAGAACTTACGACTCGAATCATCCATATTATTCGAAAAGGCACCGGCTTGCCTACCAAGGTAAGTGTTTGCACTGGGAAAGAGGGGGAGTTTTTTTTTTTTGCTGATCGACTGTATCTAGGCAGGATGTGCTCGTTTTATTGTTACGCTTGTCATGAACCGTCGAACGACCTTTGCACCCTATGCAGATGACTACTTGAAGGCATTGAGTGGCACGGTCCGGTCCAAGAACACGGTGATCCGCAAGTCGTATGCGACTGCGATTGGCTATGTATGTGGGGTGGCCTCACGTGACCGGCTTCTGTCGCTGATCAAGCACCTAAAGAAGCTGTATGTAGAAGAAGAGGATGAAGAAGCCAAAGCAGGCAGTGCAGTGACAGCGGTAGAAATCAGTCGGTTTGCCAAAGATCAGGCGAATGCAGTAGCCAGCTCGCTAGTGCCGCTGATCTACTTTGGCAAGAACGATCCCGAAAAGGAGATCAAAGAGCTATGGAAGGCCGCTTGGGAGCATTTGACGTCCGGTGTGAATAGCATGGTGACACTCTATGTCAGCGAGATATTAGCGTTTGTGCAACCGTTGTTAACGTCCCCTTCGTGGGGTGTAAAACAGACAGCAGCGTTGACCATTGCCGATATGTGTACAGTTTCTGATGCAAGCATTTGTCCCTATGCAGATAAGCTGATGCCTGTGATCATTGCCACCCTCGCCACTCGCGTCTGGGCTGGAAAAGAACATGTGGTGGCAGCCTTGGTCAGGTTGTTTCGGGCCACCCGACAGAAAGCGTCGGCGGACATGAACGTAAGCCCAAGCGGTAGGGAGGTGCTCGAACTCTTGGTGAGGGAGCTCAAGCGAAAGAACCTGAGATATCAACACCAGGTGATGCTTTCCCTCCAAACGTTCAACGAGGACTTTTCGGAACGTGTGGAAGCGTTTGAGAGGCCTTTTGTGGTTTTGAAAGCGCTTTGTTTGCTGGATACAAAAGAAGTCCAAGAGGAAGACGAAGATATTTCTTCTAGTTTAGTAGATACTATCAAGAGTTCGGCCTTCCGATGTCTTGTCTCTGGATTTCGACCCAAGACGTTCTCTCAGCAAGAGGCGTACACAGAAGAGTTGTGCAAACTATTGACCGACGGTTATTTAGGAAACCCAGTGAACGTGCAGGTAGCGGTGGTTCATTCTCTGGATGGGTTTGTCAAGCAGTGCAGTCAGGCGTGCCTAGCCAAACCGGGTGTCTATGAAAACCTCAGCGAGACCTTGACGCACGCCTCTAGCTATGGGAGATACAGTACAGTCCAGTCGGTAGCAGCCAACACGTTAGTCTATTTAAAACAGCTTTCAGATGAATCTAGAAACGGTAGCACTCATGTAGTATAAACATGTACGAAATAAAACTCTATGCATCACACGAAATGAAATCTATTTTTGTGTGATCTCAAATGTTTCAGTGGTAAGTTTAGAGCCATTCGATTCTAGAGAACGTTTCAAACTCCCTTCTGAGAACCAAAGAGGAAGAAGCCCTTGGCTGTTCTTTTGTGTCAATAGAAACGTTGATAAGAAGCCAAAAAAAAAAAAAGGGGGGGGGAGGGAAATGAATAGAAAATGCTGTAGAAGAAATACAGTGTCTTTTTTTTTTAAAAAAGGTTATACAGTCTTGAGTGAAAAAAAAAAAAAGAAATTTATTGGTTGAGATTAATAAGAAAGAGATTAAAGAAATGTTGTGTAAAAAAAAAAAAAAAAAAAAAAAGAAAATTTTTTTTTTTTTTTTTTTTTTTTTTTGTATGAAGTGATTTTTTTTTTTTTTTTTTTTGGTGTGTGTGTGTAAAAGGGAATATATAGATTAAAAGTGAATGTGAGAGTTTAGTTGGTTTCTTGACTGCGTTTATGACCATCAAGTTCACCTGCTTCGATTTCCTTGGTTTCATGCAGGTTATCGACTTGACCGCCGACCATCTTTTCAGCTTGAACACCGTCAATGAGATTGTCTACGTTTTCAACGGTCACATCGGCTACGCGAAGACAGACGAGGTAAGCCAGAGCCAAACCGACGCCTTCAATGACAAAGTTGACGATCAATTGGTTCATGAACGAGGTATGTGTAGCGTCGACTTGGGCGGAGATAGCGTTGGCTGCATTTTGGATGGTCTTGTAAAAGCCACCATAACGAGCAGAACGTTCGGTATCGTTGGTCATTGTGCCCAAGAGCCAGTAGATGAAACCTTGATAGATGGCATCGACAAGGCCAAAGACGGCATACAAGACAATGTAACCGCCATAGTTTTCAGAGTAAATATCGACCTTGACAAAGTCAGCAGCCTTGACACTTTCAAAGGTAAACTTGTTCTGGACAAAGATGGCGCCAATCCAACTGGCAGCGAGCAAAGCCAAGACCAAGGTGTTGGCGATGATGGCACGCGTCTTACGGTTACCGAGCTTTTCGTAATCCAAGAGCCAACCAAAGAAGCCAGCGCCAATGATTTGACAGAGCCAGTAGACAAAGTTGTTTAGGGAGCGAGCACGGATAGAGAAGAATCCACCACCGTTATAGACCTGGAATTGATAGGTGTAGAACCAGTTGGAGCCGGCAAAGAGAGGAATCAAGCAGAGCATCTTCCAGTCACGGAACAAGGCCAGGATCTCGACGGCTTCACGGCGCCAGTTGGAGAATTTGTGCAGAGAGACAGGCGAACCGTCAGCACGCACGACCTTGTGGGCAGGCAAGAGAGCCAGGGCTAGAAAAGCGCCAAAAGCCATGATACACATAAAACCAATGTAGGTGCCAGTAGAGACCGTGTTGTTTGCGTTACCAAAGTTGTTTCCGAGGGTAATCGCAGCACCGACGGTAGCACCCAAATTGAAAACCATCCAGAAAATCGAAAACGCTTTTCCTTTTCCGTTTTCATCAGGATAGGACATCATAATACCAGCTTGGGCGGTCCATAAAAAGCCAGCACCGATACCAAGAATGGCACCGGTAGCAATGGTGAAACCAGCATTGGGTGTAAGGTAAGATCCGACATAGAGAACATAAGCCAAAGCGGCAGGTACAAGAATACGATGACCAAAGATGTTGTACCTAGTCACAGCCTATCAGTTCTACCTTTCTTTTTTTTTTTTTTTCTTATTCACTTACACAGGGGCACCGATCAAAGAGCATACAGTAAAGGTAACAGCCAAAGCAGTATTAGCGTCGTTGGTGACCTTGGGATCTGCCTGGCCTGCACCGCCCATACCGTTCAAAGCGTTGAACATACCGGGACAACAGAAACAGATGAAGCCCACAAGGAACACTTGAAAGTTTGGGTCGCTGTATCGAAAAGGTAATTTAAATCCCATCACAATTCTTTGGAGAGGGGGAGGAAAGGGAATATGAAAAAAAAGAGAAAGTTGAAAGAAGAATAAAATCAAGAAAAAAAAAAAGGTTAATTTTTATACTAAATTGAATGGCAGACAGGGTTACCTAAGCGGATCAAGTTTACCACATTCGGTAAATTGAAAAAAGTGGGGAAAAAAAAAAAAAAAAAAAAAAAAAAAAAAAAAAAAAAAAATGAAAAATCAGTTATTTCTTTCACCAATAATTTGACAAGTTTCAGTTTCCGGATTTCCCACGTACAGGGAAAAAGAGGTTTACCTTGAGGGGTACAAACACCCTTTGGAAACCCTGATGGGTTCAAAGACCCTTTTGAACGCTCTGAAGGGGGAGAACTAGTTTAGAGAAAGGTTTCTTTTATTATCCTCTTTGTTCTGTCTTTTTGTATTGGATAAAGGCTTTCAAGTTCAGCAGTGCTTCATCGCCCCTTTCTCGTAAATCATGATTCTTTCTTCCATCAATGGCCTTGACCTAGCAAAGGTTAGTATCCGATTGTCTTTTCTCGTTCATTTACCATTGCACGAACAGGAGAAGGCAGCTTGTTGAGTGCCTTCAGAAAGCCACCCTGGACAAACACTGGGAAATCATAGTCAAACTCACAATCACTGTACACGTCGTACATAAAATTCAAGGCTTCCACTAGAACCGAAGGCTCTTTTCGCTGCTGGGTTGCGTTTTGGATCAGGTTCATGATAAAAATACCAATGGTCTATATCAAGTGATTTCCCTCCCCCCCATTGAGTTACACACGTTGGTTCTTTCACACTTTCACCTACCTTATTTGTCTCGATGTCTCCCTGGCGCATCGCCATCGGTCCTAAACAGCCCACAATCTTGACTCGAATGGATGAGTCAAAAGCCATCTGGTCATAGCTTCCACAGAGTGCTTGGACATCGGACGCTATTAATGGCTAGAATAAATAAATGTCAGGTGAAATGACTCGATGGGTTAAAAAAAAAAAAAAAAAAAAAAAAAAAAAAAAGCTTACAATGTGTTGGCCTAGACCTCGGCCAAGGGCCCACAGACAACCAATGATCGTTTCCAGCAGGTTGAGCCAATCATGTGCTGGCTTTAAGGTGCTAATCTCATTGGCCAGAAGAAACAGCCATCGCCAGAGCTGGGTGGCATCTGAGCTATGTTCCCCGTACCAGTACTGGGTCGGTAGCTCGTTCATGGCCAGCAGAAAGTTATTGAGACATTCCAGCGCGCGTTGGTGAGTCAGCGTAAGCCCATGGACGATCTGGGCTGCCCCGGCCATGGGTTGGTAAGAAATCGGAGTGGTGGTGGAAAGTCGGATCAGCTGAGGCAAAACATCTTGAATGTACGACTGCACCACTGGGTTGTTACGGATCGCTTCAGCGGTAGCCGTAGAGCCCATCCAGGCTTCCACTTCTTCCTCGTTTTCTTCCACTGGCACTGTCTCTTCACCCTCCTCTTTCATCGTCTCATCCACATCCTCATAGCCGTCCTCTAATAACATTCATCTTTTCTATCCTTCCTAACCACTCTTGCTTACCTTCTGAACCGTCCTGGACACAAATATCTGCCAACAATTCTAACGCGAGTTGAACAATCGACAAGTGGTTCTCTACTTGCTCTAAATACAACTATAATATATACAAGTGTCCGTTGAGTTCATAATTCTCTGTGTTTAGGATTTACTTCTTCGTTGGTCAATGCTTGTTTTGGTGTAGGTGCAATCGCGTTTTCCCCCTCTGTTTCCAGCCGAATGTTCTATCCAATGCTATTATTTTAAAAGAAAGAAAGAAAAAAAAAAAGGGGGGGGGAAATGCCTACACCGCTCTCGACAGCTGCCTTGACTTTGGTAGCCACCTCTTGAAGATCGTAGGCCAAGACACGCGTCAATACGGGTACGATAGCCTTGTGTAATTCCAGAGTTGAATCGGTTTCGTCTGCCCATGAAGTAGACATGCTGACAATCTCTCGAATGTTGATCAAAATGGCTATCGAGAAAAGGGTCAAGAAGTAGGTCTTTTCTGAAGCGTCTTACCACAAGCCAAGACTTGGACCAGAGGATCGTGTTGAGGGTTTTGGACGATAGCCAACAGACGTTGTGTGTATTCAGGATGGTTTTGGAATTCGATAAAGATATCTCGATTGTTATCTGTCAAGGTATTCAAACATTGACCTAAATACTACCGGTTGGAACACACATTCTTCAAACGCTTTTTTTTTTTTTTTTTTTTTTTTTTTTTTTAAAAAAAAACCTGCAGCAATCACTACGCGTGTAGGACAATGCTCAGATGCTTGTAAGAACGAAGTCAAGAAGGTGATGATATTCATTCGATTGATAGCCACAATGTATTTATCAGAAGCCTCGCTAGAACCAAAAACACGTTCAATACATCCTGTCAACCTAGCCCGCTTACCATATACTCCAGATCACATAGATAAAATTCTCAGTGACGTCCCAAATCGACTTTCTTTTGTCCATATCCGTATCATCTTCCAAAGGTGCCTTGTTGATCATAGCGTCAATGGTTTTGATAATCTAATAGGCGTCAGTGGTTACTTTTCTTTAGAGGGGCATAGGTACTTCAGGAAGTAATTCTGATAAGGGTTGCATAATATTGCGGGAATAAAATTCTTTGGCTGCACTCGGATCAACAGACGCAAGGTTTCTTACCATAACAAAAAGAATGGTGAGCTAAACGTTTGTTTTCTGAAAACTTGAAAAACTCACCTCAATGCACCCAAGGCTTCCTCTCTGACTTCTTGTTGACTTGCATTTAAACAGTCAATCAGATGAGGAAGAACTCCTTTGCTGAGCAGGCTTTTACGTGTTTGACCGTCCGCAACGAAAAGGTTAGAAACACAAGCAGCAGCCCAGGCTCTCTCAGTTGGGTCATTCGAAGTCAACTAGAAAACTGATCTCAACCGAGGCTTTTTAATGATTTTTGAAATTCAACTTTACCTTGTCTGCCACAGGGGCGATTTGGTCAGACGAAAGTGTCGTTGAAGTTGCTTGTTGAATACCAGCTTCAACTCTTTTTCTATAAAGTGGACTGTTGCGCTTTTTTAAATTGTTTTTCTTTTGTCGAAGCTTGCCCATGAACAAATTCTGAAATGAATTAAAAAATAAAAAATAAAAATATAAAAAAAAATATATATATAGATACAGCCATTCATTCCACCAAAGCATCTCACTGGCTATCCTTTTCGCATGATCAAAAATTCAAAAAGTAAAAGCAGTGAATCGAGGGTGTGGCTTAGCGGAGTTCAAATCTACCGCCTGCACACTGTCTGAGCCTTGGTTTTTTTTTTTTTTTCAAGGCACGTTGTTATTTCAGCTGTGTTATTTTAGTAAAAAAAAAAAATGGATGCGTTTTGTTCAGGTAGGCTTTACTTGTTTTTCAGGCTGATGGTTTAAGTTCAAAGTCCACTTACTCCACTTTTTTGGTACTATGCGATAGACCAACAATAGTAGGAAGATCTCTTGAGGCTGTGTTGATTTCAACGTTGCCTTGGAAGTTTCCCAAAAAAAAAAAAAAAAAAAAAAAAAAACGGCTGCTTTTTTTTTTTTTTTTTTTTTTCTTTTCTGTTTACTTTACGATTCAAATCAACATACAAACTCCCTCTTTGCTTCCATGGAAAGCAAGGGACCCGAGATGGTCCAAACGGCTGTTTTTGGAGGGCTATCGGGCCGCCTGTTTGACTCTCAGCCTATATTAAAAAAAAAAAAAAAATTGCTCTGCGACTGCAGTGCTTGCAGACTCGTACAGCCAAATTTTTTTTTTTTTTTTTTTGGCAACACATGTGAGACAAAGTGGATTGAGTAACTTCAAGCGCTCCATGGGAATCAAACCGCGGGATAAAAAGCTTCTTGCTTTCCATCATGCTAAAGAAATGGTTCTTGTTTTTATAAACTCATCTTTTGGTCACCCAAAAAAAAAAAAATATGGCATGTTGGCTATCCTTATAGTTACTGCCTTTCAAAATCCAGACCAACCCAAGTCACACCTCGGTTTTCATAGATAGGTCAAGGTTGTTTTCTGTAGAACGTTTAACTGAGAAATCCCTGAAAAAGTGCCTATTGAGAAGAAAAAAAAACCTAAGGCGGCTTGAACCAAAAAGAAAAACAGTATCTTTTTAAGGAACCTCTCTAAAAAAAAAAAAAGAGGGGATTCAGGGTTCTTTTGATGATCTCTTGATTGAAACGATCACCTTCTCAAGACAGGGTCCACACAACCAAAGGGAATCCCTTTTTCCATAGTTTAAAAATAGGATGAAACCTTGAGCGTTTCTCCCACCCTTTCAAAGAAATATGGGAAAAAGGATGGGAAAGATAGAAAAAAAAAAAAAAAAAAAAAAAAAAAAAAAACGAAAACGAATTGAACGAATCAGGTCGCGCCCTCTCCAGAAACCCTTTTTCTACCCTTTTGGCTAATTCCGTAACGAAAAGACCCTGCCTAAAAGATGCCTACACCAACTGACCCTTTTCAATGTGAACATGGACGGTTCTGTCCTTGGTTTTCAGATGGCTCCAAAAAAAAAAAAAAAAAAAAAAAAAAAACAAAAAAAAAACAAAAAAACAAAAAAACAAAAAAAAAAACAAAAAACGTGGACCGTGCAAGTTTTATCTTATAGATAAAGGGGGGGGGAGGATTTCAAACCATGTAAAATACAGGCAAGGGCCATCCAATTTTTAAGAGAGAGAGCCGTAAAGTATACTTTCAACAATGCTAACGACATTCTGTAACGTTGAAAGTAATGAACAATGCCAACAACATTCTGTAGCGTTGACCACACCAAAAAAAAAAAGGTATAAATAAAGGCAGTTTTCTTTTCAGGTCCTTCCTGAATTGATTTGTTGCTGTCTTGCTCAAGTAAGTTCCTTTATGGAGGGGAAAAAAAAAAAAAAAAGTGCTCACGATTGTTTTCAAAGCAAGGGGTGACAGTTCACGTGTCGGGAGGTTTCTGTAGCGTGGATGTCTCTTCTCACGTCTGATCATTGTCGGGCGGGAAGAGACGTTCACTGACAATCCAAAGCAAGAGCAAACCGCTGGCAAAAAGACATGGCGTATTGGATAAAACTTTAAAAGATAGAGAAACATGACCACATCCTAAGACAATAAACACACACTTTTCTCTCTTTTTTTTTTTTTTTTTTTTTTTCTTGATTGACCACACACGCTTTCAATTGGGGTCAAGACAATGCGCTGTTCCTTAGCCAACCTTTCTCTCTCTCTCTCTCATAACAAAACCAATACAAACCTTCTCCCTGCTTGGTTTGTAAAGTGAGCTAAAACTGCTTTCAACAAAGGTGGGGTTGTCAGCTGTGGATCATTCAAAAAGGCCTAAAAACGAAGCACACCCTATAAAGCTTGGCGTATGACTTTCAACTAAGGCTGAGTCTTGTCCCTATAGTAAACGAGATGGGTGAAAAATAACTTTTTGGTTTAGCTCACCGATGGAATGGCGGAAAAAGAAAGAAATCGCTTTTCAATCTAAATAAATAAAAACCTGAGGGGGCCACTTTCTTATTGAAAAAGAGTGCATGACCTTACAATAGAAACGCTCCCTTTTTGTTTCTCCGATGGATGCCATGTCGCCATCATTCGCCGCCAACATGACGTAGAAATAGATGACAATGAAGTCAGTAGAGAGAAGCTTTTTGGAGTATAAAATGAAATAGGCACTGATATCATTCTTCTTTTCTTTTTATTATTAAAGAGAGAGAGAGAGTATGACCATCCCAGACAATATCACGTAAGCCGAATCCTTGGATCGCGTTGATTGTATCTATTGACCTTATCCTACTTAGGGCGACAGAGAGACATTCCGATGCCCATCAGACGTTAAGAAGCTATCCTGGTAATGAGAACCAAGGCGAAGTATCCAAACAAAAAGGCCATATTCACGGTATTACCACGCCTGGATCCACCGGTGTGATCTATGTGATGGATCGAGCGACCAAGCATGGGTATTACTATGGTAACAAAGCCTGGTCCAATTTTGGTCAAGGCGCTCCTGAAGGTAAAGAAAAAAGTCTTCTATTCCAACATGCACGCACTGACAAAGAAGTTATTAGTGGGACCGATCGAAGGATGTAAAGAGAGACCAAAGCAGATTGATATACCCGAAAACTGTTACGAGTACGCTTCTACCAGCGGTACTCCCGCTTTAAAACAAGCGATTGCCAACCTGTACAACCAGGTCTATCGTCAAGGCAAAGCGTCCCACTACACAGCCGAGAATGTCTGTGTGGTGCCAGGAGGTCGTGCGGGTTTGAGTCGACTGGGCGCCGCTCTCGGCAATGTGCACGTCGGCTACTTTCTACCAGAATACACAGCCTATGAACAGATCCTGTCTGTCTTTAAGAACTTTGTGCCGATTCCAACCACCTTGGAAGAAACCACCAACTATCATATTTCACCCCAAGAACTCGAAAAGGAAATCAAAAGTCGAGGTCTTGGGGTCGTCATGGCCTCCAACCCGCGTAACCCTACAGGTCAGGTCATTCAAGATCAAGAACTCGAAGCTTTGGTGCATATCGCTCGAAACAAACATACAACGATGATCATGGACGAATTCTATTCGGCTTATATCTATGATCGAGAGGAAGGCAAGACTGTCAGCATCAGCGAGTTTGTGGAGGATGTGGATGAGGATCCGGTGATTATTGTCGATGGCTTGACAAAGAACTTTAGAGTAAACGCAGTCTTATCCAAAACGTCGCTCACCTCTCTGTCTCTTTTAGATGCCTGGTTGGCGTATCTGTTGGATCGTAGCGCCTAAACCGGTTATTGCCTCTATGGAATGTACAGGCTCTTTTCTTGAGGGTGGCGCTTCTCATCCATTACAACATGCTGCATTACCCTTCTTGGATCCAGACGTGTTCAAAAACGAAGCCAAAGCACTTCAAAAACATTTTAAAGCAAAACGGGATTATGTCCTCCATCGATTGGAAAAGATGGGTCTGAAGGTGACCGTGCCTCCAAATGCTACTTTTTATGTCTGGTTAAACCTATCGGGACTACCCGAACCTATTAACGCCGGCTTGACCTTTTTTGAAGAATGTCTAAAAGAAAAAGTGTAAGAAAAAAAAAAAAAAAAACATAAACTACCTCTCTTGTTTCTTCTTCTCATCTTTGATTAGTATTGTCGTGCCTGGTATCTTTTTTGATGTGAACGTAAGTCGTCTCAAACATACCGTCGGATGGGTAACTCAAACTCTTCTTTTAGCCTGCTCATCGTCGTGAGCTATTTGAGTCACCATGTCATCATTTTGTAAGGCTCAGCTTTGGTCCTCCGATGGAAGAAGTAGTCAAGGGTTTAGACCATATAGAAAGAATGATTACAAAGTTTAGGTCCCAGTAGAGATACACTTGGAAAATAAAATGAAAACCTAACAACTGTACATACAATCAACATCTCTATTTTTTTCTATTTTTTTTTTTTTTTTTTTTTTTTTTTTTACAATGGCATAAACAAAAACAGATGTTCAACAAAGTCTCTGTAGATTTTTTTTTTTTTTTTTATTAAGCTGTGAATAGGAATAGATATATACACTCTTTTCAAGGTCTTGCTCTCTTTTTGTTCTTGGTTTGATCCAACTCTTTGCGATGGGGAGTGGTTCTCTTAGAGAAGAATGAGTTGTTATGTTTTTGGACAGATAGAAAAGAATAACTTACCTCGACAACCGAAGTACCGTCTTTGAAGCGAGTTTTGAAGAGCACATTGGCATTGTTAAACATACCGTCTTTTAGGGAAACAACCAAAAACTGCGATCCTTTGAATCGAGTTCTCAACAAAGATCCAATGTTTTGTGTGTGCGATAAATCAAGAGCAGCATCCACCTCATCTAAAATATACATAGGCGCAGGCTTGAACTGAAGCAAGGATAGGATCAAAGACAAAGCAATCAGGGACCTCTGGCCACCACTGAGTTCTGTCAAACTTTGCTTCCACACTCCCCCAAGACAGACCTTAACCTCTAACCCATCCGATACCGTTTTCCCCTCCGGTGGTTGTAATTTACATGTATTGCCTGCTAAAAGATCGCCAAAAATCTCTGCAAAATCCTGGTTGACCTTGGTATATGTTTTTTCAAGCGCCTCCACTTTATAATTCTCCAACGTATCGATCGTCTCTTCAATTTTTTTCTTGTCTTTTTCTACGGTCGAGATCATCTCTTTTAATGACGTTTCTTTCTTTTCAACGCTTTCGGAACAAAAAAAAGACGAGTCAATACATCGATTCGTTTACTCATGTGTATATCTTACTTGTCAATCATATTCATCACTCGCACATTGATCTTTTTACGAAGAGACTCATGATTCATTGTCAACTGTTGAAGCTGTTTTCTCAAGTCGGGCATATTTACATTTGTATAATCATAGTTTGTTCCGGGTTCGCCAAAAAGACTATGAGTATTCATGAAAAAAAAAAAAAAAAAAAAAAAGTGTGAGTGCTAAAGCAAACGTGAACAGCCTTTTTCTTACTGTTTTTCGTTTGCTATCCATTCGTTCTGGGCTTCATAATCGTCTACCACCTGCTGTGAGTATTGCTTATCTTTCTGTGATCGTTCAATGTCGTGAGTAAGCTTTTGCTCTTTTAGATTCAATTCTACAACTTCTTCAGACTTTTTCTGGTGAATCTTGCTCAACTCTTGAAGTTCCTCGTTACGTTTGCTGAGCTCTAAAGTCTCAGCTCCAAGCTGCTCTTTTGCTTGGCCTAGATTCTTCTCAAGCTCATCCACACTTTTCTGCATGCTATCTGACTCACCCTTATACTCATCAATATTCTTGCGTACGCTTTCAGTGTCTTGGTTGCAAACATCAATGTCTGACTCTGTCTGTTCAATTTCAAGCGCGAGCGTTTGAACTGTTCTTTGGAGGTCTTTTACTTTGCTGGCACTTTTTTTAAGTTGTACTTTTAACTCGCCTACTCGTTTCGTCATCTCATCCAGTTTGGTATCTTTGTTGTTGTTGAAATCTGCCATCTCAGTTTCGATACGTTTACATTCTTCAATAGCCATTTCTTTGTTACATTTCGCCTGCTCAATAGCTGCTTCCTGTTCTAGCAACTGCTCCTTGATGGCTTCTAAGCGGGCGCTAAGTTGGGCATGTGTACCTTTGCTTATACGCTGTTCGACTAAAGAAAGCTCGTGACGTTGAAGATCAAGTCGTTGTTTACACTTTCTATATTCTACCATCGATTTCTGGGCAGACTCTAGCTTTTTCTCCAAAGAACTTAATTCTTCCTTGTAACGCTTTATGTCTTCTTTCACCTCCTTTAGCTCTTGAACTTTGATCAAAGTACCACTTGAATTAGGTTTGGATCCACCTGAAAGTGTACCATGAGGATCGTAGATGTCGCCATCAAGAGTAACAGACTTCATTGAAATGCTTTTGTTAAATGTAACATCTTTAGCTGTTTGCGCGTCATCGCAAATAAAAGTGTTTCCAAAAATCCATTCCATAGCTGCAAACACCTCCTCGTCATAACCAATAAGGTCTAGAGCCAAGTTTACTTTTCCTGGGGCAATGTTCTGAGCAGCAGCTAGCTTTTGTGCTGAAATCTGGAACCCTTGGATTTTGTTCAGGGGAATCAGTGTCCATCGACGTTTTAGCCTTCCTTTATCCAAAAGCTGAGCACCAATCTTCTCGTTCTCAATGACAACATTATACAGCTTTCCTCCTGCGCAAATTTCAAGCGCGGTAGAAGAGTCGAATCTGTCTTTATCCAGCGTAATCAGTTCAGCTACTAGCCCTTTTACTCGAGACCGATCGAAATCTGATGTAGGCGAAGTGTATTGAAAATCAAGATTGGATAATTTTCGAGTGAGATGCTCTCTTTTATCGTACAAATCGTTCAGGGTATCATTTAGCTTTTCTCTGGTCTGCAAAAGCTCATTTTCCTTTTCTGGGTTCCAGTCAAACGTACTCAATTCCATCTCAAGCTCGCTGATTTCTGACTTCTTCTTATCAAGTGCTTCAACCGCACCTTGACTCTCTGCAAGCGCCTTGGCTAGACGTGGTTCTTTTTCACAAAGCTCTTTATGCAAGTGCTTTATTTTCAAGGATATCTTTTCTTCTGCTGTAGATGCTTGGTTGACAACGTTTTTAGACTGTTGGAGTTGCTCCATATAGCCGTTTTCATGACCTTCTTCAGCTGAAATACCCGTTGTTAAGGTTTGAATCAATTCGTCAGTACTTTTCATTTCCTTGGTCTTTACATCGTAGGCATCCTTGAGCTCTTCGTATTCAGTATTAACTGATTGGTAAGACATCCTCTTTTCGTTTAAAAGTTTTGTCAACTGTGAAAAGACTTTAGTCAACATTCTATAGAGGGCGAAATGACTACTACCTCTCCTTTTTGTGTAGTGAGCAAAGCTGCTGCCTTTTGTTCTTCTACGATGGAAGTTTTCAATAAACTCTTTTTGGTGTTCAGTCTCACCAGTTGTGTCGAGTAATCTTTAATGGTCAATTCTAACTGTTTTATTTTGCTTCCACTAGAATCACTAATTTTCATTTTCTTGGTGACCACACTCATATCTTCATCCAGTCTATCGATCTCGCTTTGTGTTTGACTAATGCTTTTTTTTAGTTGATTGATCTCTTCTAGTTTTTTCTCATTGTCCGTATTTGACTTCAAAAGCCTGCTGTCGTGTTTACTGTATTCATATGCAATGATAAGTCGTTTCAATCGTTCCATCTCAGACTCGTTTTTCTGGAAATCCAAATAGGTTCTTTTTTCCGTACGCAAGCGATCTAGTTTCGGTATAATGTCCTCGGCGAGAATTTTGTTTATTTCCTCAACTTTTCTTTCTTTTTTGCCTATAGTTGCAATAGCTTTGTTTTTTCGGTCCTCAAACATTCGTGTTCCTGCTGCTTCTTCAACCATACTCAAAATCTCAGTATGCTTCATATTTAACACTTTCGTGATACGGCCTTGCATAATCAAAAAGTGAGGATTGTTGATGTTAAGCTGTACTGACTGAAACAGATTTTGAACAGTTTGTTGCTGGGCTGTATGACCGTTAACAATGTACTTTGTTCTTCCTCCCATGAGTACCTATCAGAAAAAGCTTATTCAGTAAAGACTGTCAATTTTAGGCTATAGCAACTTACTTGACGCGTTACTGTTATCTGAGCATGCGTTTCGAAACCAACAGGACTTCTTTCTCGATCGTCATTGTTGAATACTACTGTAACTGATGCCTTGGTGATTCCTGCTTGTCCACGCTTGTATATCAAGTCTTGTAAATTACTTGCGCGGACCTGTCAATTGTATCTATAAGTTATCTTTCTCCACTTTCAAAAATAAACCTCTAACTGTGTATGTGTATATATTTTACCTGAGAAAGATTGGTGATGCCCAAAACAAAGCATATGGCATCTAAAATGTTTGATTTACCAGTACCGTTGAGACCTGTAATTGCATTGAATTCAGGATCCCAGCCAGTTATGTGCATTCTCGAAACATAGGACTTGAAGCCCTCAATAATTAGTTCCTCGAGATACATGGTTGAGTGCACGTAGTACTTTACAACAATAAAAGGGATTTTATGTTTTTTTTACACTTTATAAGAAACGGTCACATCGTCTGAGACATTGTTTTTTCAATACGAGTTTGTCTTGTGATAAAAATCAATCTGCGCTGGCTCTAAAAAAGTTAAAGATTACTCTGCATACCATGTTCTACTTTATCTTTTAGATAAATGTGCTCAACTGCATCAACTTGAATCCAATTTCTATAAACGTCCACAAATTTTGGTTATAGACTCCTGTCAAACTAAACAAATCATTGTCGACTTAGGCCTTGACGTCCGTTGACGAAGACGAGGATGAAAGTTTTACAAATACGTGAGTATCCAAATTGGTCAGACGTAATATCGCTTCTATTTGGAAAAAAGAGTGAGAGAGCCCTTTTGGAACATGAACTTGTCGTCTCTTTGGGAGATCAGCAAAAGCCTAAGGGGAAGATGCACCAAATTTATGAGGGAATTGACAAATTGTATGATAAGTATGCATCGGCAATAGAAAACAATAAATTGGATAGACAGTTAAAAAAGCTCATATTGATTGTTTCCTTTGAAACATGAGGATAATAAACATATCACCAGTAATTGTTCACCAGTATTTCAATGAGACATCCTATTGAAAAATTTCATACTCTCACTGTTATTTTAGATGCTCACACTGGACACGTTTTATACCAGTGGTATATTTAAGTGCTTGTTATACTGTATACAATGAGACATCAAAAAATATACTATTAGCAATGTTTATGGACAAAACCACATATTTATCCAGCAACACAGAAAAAAAAAAAAGAGAACGCGTGTGGAAACAAAAGTCGTAGAAACAAACAAATTTGATTGAATTCACTTCAATATGCCAATAATTTTCTGACCGTGAAGAAAATAAGGCTTCTAACTATATTTCCTTCCTGCGTACCTTTTTTTTTCAGAGTGATATTTATGAGAAATTTCACCTAAAACTACAAATGCAACGATTGGTACGGTTGTGTTTTTTAATATAAAGCTGTGGCTTCTTTGTGTATGTAAATCAACACCTGCTGCACAAATAAAAATACAGTTCTTACATAACTAACTCACTCTTAATTTTCTCAACAATTGTTTTTCGTAATGCTATTGCTCTGTCAAAATTTCTTTTCTCAAGTTTCTTCAACTTAATGATATGTTTATGTAATCAACGTAAAGTATTTTTATTCTTTTAGAGTCAATGCAAATTAATTTCTATCTCAACGCAAACTCGTATTCAAAAAAAAAAAAAAGATTTATTGCCAAATCGCGTCAAGATACAATAAAAATCTAGCAAAAGTTCTTTCTAGTAGCTTTTACAGCAAACATAATCAATGAATTTCATATCTTCTTTAGTGGTAGTTGTCTTTTTTACTAATAGGGACCAGCCTGTACGGTTTTAATGTGCGTGCTTTTTTTCTATATGTTTCCTTTTCCATTTTCCTAGTTTGAGCATGTCTTCTAATCAAAAATTAGAAGGAAGACATAAAAAAAAGAGTTGCTTGGTAAGATCTTTCTATACACAACTTTAAGAAGTCCTTAAGCAAAAACAAAAACGATAGCCAAGCCTAAGTCTACGTTGTACAAAATCGCATTATAGTAATTGTTTTGGAAATTTAAAGTCTAAATCAGGTCCGTCGCCAGATTTTTCTTTTTCTCCTCAATATGGCCTATACAAGAAGTAAAATTAGTTTTTTTTTGTGTCTAATGTAGCTACGTGAACTAACTCAAATTAGCTCACAGCTTTGCACCTCTTCCCGACCCACAACGTGGACGTTCTGTCAAACTCGATGCAGATCCTAAAGGAAAGACTTTCCTTTATGTCAATGGCAGGTCTGTATTCATCAGAGACTTAGAGGTACATGACGTCATAAGTGTGGCATTTGGACTTAATGTATAATAGAACCCTACTATTGCCACTGAATACACCGAACATTCATCTCATGTTACCGTTGCGCGTTATAGCCCTAGCGGTTTTTATATAGCTTCAGCAGGTACCTTGATAAAAAAAAAAAAAAAAAACAAAGCAATTTGGTGTAGCCATACTCAGCCTCACACACCTTTTTACCCCTTCTTCTATTAGATGAGCTTGGCAATGTTCGCATTTGGGATACTGTAAACAAAGAGCACGTTTTAAAAGCTGAAGTACGCGCTTTGTCTGGTCATATTCACGATCTTTGTTGGGATGGCGAAAGCAAACGTATTATAGTAGTAGGCGATAGCCGAGGATTTTTCGCTCATGCTTTCTCGCTCGATACACTTGCCTCTGTTGGGTCTGTGGACGGTCACTCAAAGGAGGCCAATAGTGTCGCTATTCGCCCTCAGCGACCTTTTCGTGCAGTAACCTGTTCAGATGATATGACAATTGCTTTCTTTCATGGAACACCCTACAAATATGAAAAGTCTATTCGCAATCACTCTCGATTTGTAACTGCAGTTCAATACTCTCCTGATGGTGAGCTTTTTGCCAGCGCGGGTGCTGATGGAAAGATCTTTTTATATGACGGAAAGACAGGTGACACTGTGGACGAATTGATTGATGACGATCTTGCTCATGATGGTACTGTTTACGCTATCTCTTGGTCCGACGACAGTACTCAGCTCCTGTCTTCCTCTGCCGATTCTACTGCCAAAATATGGGATATCAAAACTAAAACCGTCTTAAAGTAAGCTTTGTTTATATTGGACAGCCCATTTGACACGCTTTATAGGACATTTACCTTTGGCTCAGATGATGACACCATCTCAAATCAACAGATCGGGAATTTGTGGAGAGGCAACTACTTACTCACCGTTTCATTGAATGGTCACATTCACTACTTGAATAAAGACACCGGAAAAGTTGACCGTACCTTGCACGGACACTCAAAAGCCCTCTCGTCTTTGGCTGTTTCGGACGATAATACTCTCTTGACAGGCTCTTATGATGGACGTGTTTGTCGCTGGGAATTGAAAAAAGGTGAAAAAGACATAGTGCCTCGCGTCATAGAAGGTGAAGGACATAATGGACAAGTCAGCGCTATACTGTGTCGAGGGGATGAGTTCATATCTGTAGGCATAGATGACACTATACGTGGCGGTTCCATTTCCGAATGTCAATTTAGGTAGGCTAATATGTACGGGCAACAGCTACTTACTGGGTTTTAGCGGCAAGGTAGCTCGTACAACTCCATACCCTCACTGTGCCAGTATTTCCAAAGAAGGCACATTTGTAGTTGGTACTTCTAAAAACGTTGAAGTGTTTGATAAAAATCTTGAAAGAATCGGCAAGTTGATTGAATATGACTATGACCCATCTACAGTTGGTATTTCAGTAGATGGCCAGACTATCTTTTCGGCTACAAAGGTAATTTAAGCATATCAATTGGGTTTTTATTCTGATGTTTTTCTCTTAGACAAACAAAACAGTCGAGATACGTAAAATTGGCGATGACAAGATTATGGATATAAAGGGCAGACTTGAAAAGGGCTTTTCGAATGCTTGTGCAATCGCTGTACACCCTACTTTGAATCTAGTTGCTGTTGGAGATTCGGTCGGAAAGATATATGTTTATGATCCAGACACTGAAGAGCTTGTAATTCAAAGATGGGTATTCCACACAAGTCGTATTACTAGCCTGGACTGGTCTGAATGCGGTGACTATCTTGTCAGTTCGAGTATTGACACTCATATTTACGTCTGGAAAAGAACTGCCCCCACAAAGAAGGTTGCTATCAAGAATGCACACATTTACGCTGTTAATGGTGTGAGATTCCTCAAAAACACTGAGAAACTAACCGTTGCCTCTGTTGGACAAGATGCTGCCATTCGAATTTGGGAAGTTGCCAAATTTTAAACTCCTTTTATTTTTATTTTCTAGTTGTCATTTACTAAACCATCGTAACCATCTTTGGGTTGTTTTTTTTTTTTTGTGAGTTTTACTTTTATACTTTTTTATGTTCAACTTACATGCGCAAATACCTTGCATATAGCAGGCTAATACAATACCAGCAGCTACCTGAGAGGCAGGATGCGTGAATCTAGAGCTATTAATATGTTTGCTTTGGTACTAACGGTATTTACCTCGTAAAAAAAGCCAGTACATAAAAAATCTGCCAGTGGTGTACGTGAATACTGACCGTATTTGAATACGGATTATGGGGTATGTTTTTGGTCGGTTCAGGTGTACCGTAGTTGGCTTCGTCTCCCTCGATTTTCTTCTTTGGACGTAGGAGAGATGTTCTCACCCAATTTTCATTCACCTCTTTTTTAAGCAAGAAAGACAAAACCAGGAAGAAAATAGGGATCAACAGTGCACATACATAGTAAACAACAAAAGGGAGTTGGAGCTGGCACGCTATATAAATATGAAAGGCAGCGTATGCTAAAATGACTCTACGGAAAAATATTAGCGATGAATACATATAAGGACTTTTACCCTAGTGCAATCAAAAATACAATCCACATACCCTTTGGCCAATTTTTGATGTTAGGTAAAGACGTTTTTGTAAAAGGAAGCTCTGCTATCATCCCATAGCCAAATAAAGAAGGGTAAAAAGCGACAACGGTAATCCAACTAAAACATCGTTTGAGAGTTTACACTTGTATACACATAAGTAGCTATATAATTATACATACCTATATGCATGTGTATAGTTTCCAAAAGTAAATAAAATCAAACCATAACTCATGCCTAGTAATAGATCACTACAGTGTCTGGCAATGGATTTGCTGTTCAACTCCCATCCATATTTTGCTGCAATCCATCTATAAAGAGGATACGGAACCAGTAAAAAACTCAACAGAAAATACAGATAAAACAGAGGATGAAATGAAAATAGGGCTGATTCAGATACCTCTTTGGGGTTGGAGAACTGTAAAGGATTTTGATCCATCTCAAAGAAGTTTAAGAGAGAAAAAAGAGAAAAAAAATTGCATATTTTTAATCTATTTAGGTGCCGCTTGGAGACGATCTCAAAATTAAGCAGCAACGATTTTATGAAAGTTTTTTCTTGTAAAGCGAGAGGAAGAAAAAATCGTAGCTGAAAACCAGAGTTTTTTTCCGGTGTTATTACATTTGATCAGCTTTTTCCCTTTATCGGAAGAAGCAACTTGAAACCTTCCCTCTTGAGCGCAATTGTATAAAGTAACCAGAGCAATAACTATAACTACAAAGATGCAGTTTAAATTTCACAAAGCTACACTCCTTTTTTTTTATGGACTGTATTTGTAAATGAAATACAGATAGGAAAAGCCACCCCCTATTGGTTTTTTTTTAAAAAAATAGATAAAACACATTAGTCTGAATGCTCTGTGAACGTGGCTGTTTGTGTATTATCACGAAAAACAGCATAATAATAGCAAACCAAAATGCCTTAGCATGCACTGTATTACAAGCTTTGTTTAGACTTAACCATCTAAAAGGGCTTATTATTTAAGGGGCACTAATGAACGTTGCAGTGATTATCTTTGTTACTGTCCGGTTTAAATATTTTTTGTAATACTAAGAAATCATTGAAAAGTTCACTGTGTTATGTATCCAGATGTCTAAGAAATACTCTTCCGTTTAAAAGGTGCTTTAGATCTCTTTTATCCGCTTCTAAGTCTCGCAATAATAATTTGTTTTGTAACAGACTTTTTAACTAAAATATATAGTCTACGCTTTGAATATGCTTCAATACAAGGATATGCATGCTTCTAAGAAGCTTACTAGGAACGTTTTGAGAGATACAAAAACGATCCATAGTAGTGAATGTGATGGGCTTTTTTAAAAAATACTTTTATATCAAAATTAGACCCCCTTAATTAACGATACAGTAAATCTACCAGTATAAAAGAAAACAGCCAACAGGAGTTGAATTTATCGCGAATAAGGATCGTTTCCAATATATTGCATAGAAACCACATCAAAACAACAAAAACGTAACTTTTTGATGTATTTACTCAATTGTTTAAGAAAACTTAGCTATGACTGTTATAACTGGTTTCCAATAAATAAATAAAAAAGCGGTTTATGTATAAAAATACACAACAAGTATACGGTGAAAAAAAAGATACCCTTTTGATAAAGTATTCGCTTCTCTAACGAAAAAAAAAACAAGATTCTTTCTAGAATTTACTAAACGTTTCGGTGTTTGTAGTATTTTAAAAACAGGAGACAAACAGATTGAATTCATTAGCGAAAGATTCAGTTATAAAACAGGCGTTGCGTTTTAGTTACCGTCGAGATGGCATTTATTTTATACTTTTATTAAGGTTCAACTTATGGCCGTTTTCTACTGTCTAAACAAAACACCAAGTATATGTATTTAGTTAACAGGCACATAATTTGTTTCGAAGGAGAAAACGCCCAAAAAAAAACTCTGGTATTATTCTTCACCGCCATAATATAGCGCTCTTTTTGATAGTCTTTGTCTCACTCGCTGAACTTCTCGGGAATCTTCCTGAGAAGTATGATCATACACCAAATTAGCCATCTCGTAGAAGTTTGAGCTATTGAGTACTTTTCCAAATTCATGTGGATTGTAAGGATCGTATTCTAACGTGAGAAAGTCATCTAAGAAGGTGTCTATTTCGCATTTTGAAACAATCGGAGCATAAATTGGCGGTTTTGCTATGTATGTCCCGTCTTTTCTTTTCTATATGCAAACAAAAAAAACAAAAAAATGAAAACGTTCCTGTAAAAAAAAAACCGAATTGAAGTGAGCACACTCTTACCATATGAGATCTATCAGAAGAGAAGTTTTCCAGGTAGACATGGGCAGGTATCACTCGAAAAAATCTAAAAGTTTGGCATCATTTAGCTTTTTTTTTTTCTTTTTCTTTATCCAGCGAGAAACCTTTCATATTCATCACGAAGTCGGTATTGTGGTTTAAAGGACTCCTTAATATATTCTTGGGCATCGCAGGGAAAAGGAAGTACAGTATCAAAGTCATATACAGACAAGTCGTCGTTACCTTCATTATAAAGCATAATTACGTGATAATCCTTTACAAAAGCAAGATATGCTTAGTAATTAAAGTTATCTCGTATAGTTTATTGCTTTTTTTTTTCTTTCGATAAAAATCTTACCCAAACAACTGGATCATCTCCTGTGCCTGCTTTTTGTTTCCATATAGGTATCTAAAAAATAAAAAACATTTTAATATACAAAAAAAAAACCTTCCATAGCTTACTTTTTTGTCAGGGTTGATAATAAACACGACATTAAACTGATATATCTCGTCAGGATACTCATCATTTATCATTCTGCACATCATATAGATGTTTTCTTCACAGTATTGCTTGGTGTATATGCAATCGTCTCTTTTGATAATCATTTAAAGATTGAAAGAAATGTAAACTTGACATTTTATAGTCCTATGAGTATATAAAACACAGTCACATTGCTTGTCCTTCCTTTTTCTGAAGAAAAAAAAAAATAATTGTCTTTTCAAGTCAATATGGTAAAGACCAAAAGCAGTAATGCTGCTACTTGCTTTAACTGTTTTTCAGTTTTTCTTAACCTTCTTTTGTTTTTTTTAAAAAAAACGAACATTTAAATGTTTATAGATCCGCAGAAACACTCGTCTTCGTAGAGAATACCTTTACAAAAAATCTTTAGAAACAAAAGAGCGTGCTACTTTTGATCGCAAGCAAAAGATCAAAGATGCCATTGAACGTAAGGAAGAAGAAGTTTGTAGAGAGAGTGGTTAGCTTATCAGTACGTACATTGCATAGAGGGAAAGGCTGTTCCAACTGAATTAAGAAACATGGACAAAGCTTCTAAAGAAGATTTTGGCTTTGATCAAGCACAAGAAGGTAGAAACTTTTTTTTTATCAAAAAGATATTCACTATTCTATTTCCTCAAAAAAAAAAAAAAAACTACAACAGCACCTACTACACACGAAGACGATGAATATGCTCGTGGAGGTGTATACGATCCAAAAATTTTGATCACAACTTCAAGAGATCCCAGTAGCCGATTGCAACAATTTTCTAAGGAAATGCGTCTTGTATTCCCCAACTCGCAACGTATTAATCGTGGTGGACACGTGATGAAGGAGATTGTAGAGGCTTGTAGAGCTAACGAGGTGACAGATCTTGTAATTTTACACGAACATCGTGGCCAACCTGACGGTATGGTGGTTTGTCATTTCCCCTATGGCCCGACAGCTTATTTCTCTTTACACAACGTTGTTCTGCGACATGACATTAAGGATCAAGGGACTGTTTCAGAAGCTTATCCTCATTTAATTTTCAACAACTTCAACTCGAAATTAGGCGGAAGGGTAGGCTTTGAAAATACTTGAAGGAAGGTGTGAAAAAGGCTCATATACGTACTTGTGATAGATTACCAACATCTTGAAATATTTGTTTCCTGTACCAAAGGACGATTCGAAACGTGTTATGACTTTTGCAAACGATAACGACTATATTTCATTTAGGTATAGAAAAAAAGACGGCTTGACGTATATGATTCTCATTTTAGTCGTGTTTCGTAATAGACATCATGTATTTGTAAAAACAGGAAACCAAGCAGAGCTGGCTGAGGTTGGTCCTCGTTTTGAGATGAGACGTAGGTCTTTTAATAATTCAAGACGAAACAATACTAACAATAATTTTTATAGCATACGAAATTAGACTAGGAACAGTGGATTTGACTGATGCAGATGTAGAGTGGCAGTTGGCTGCTTATACCAGAACTGCAGCAAAAAGAGTGGCACTTTAAACCTGTGTATATTCTTTTTTTTTGTACAGAAATAAATAAGAAAAATAACCATAATTTTATTAAGAGATTGAAATCCCTTTTTTTTTTCTCTCCCTTGAAAAAATGTGCTCTTGCAACACAGTTCTGTTTATTATAATAGGTATCGCCAGCTAGATCTAGTTCAAAGACTTGGACAAACATCCAATTCAACACAGTCTGAACTGAAACGGCAACTAAGGATAGGAGCTGCCAATAACATCAACATCCTTTATAGGATTCAATCAACAGTCGAGGCTGGCTTGGGGGCTTTTTTTTTTTAGGTCAATCAGAATGGATATACCTAGAGCTGAATAAATGTCAGTGATTTAAAATGCAGCTCTACGTTCTAAATACAAAGAGACAGTAAACTTTCTTTTTACCGTGTTGTGAGCATGTTGGCCAGCTTTTTTTTTTTTTTTTTTTTTCAAAAGCTAAAACAAGCTATCCTGATACCGACTACTATCTGTTTTGTATATGTCTATAGCAACACTGAATGTCACTTTTAAAAAGGAAGAACAAGCAGTAAAACGATTTTGTACAGCAAATAGAGTTGTACAATCTTTATTTGTCATTCCAATTAGTTTAACCGCTCTGCAAATAGTTCAGTAAGTTTGAAGGCTTCTTTTGTATAGTTCGCATGTTTATTACCTGAGCTTATATACTTTTGTTGCTCTTTTTCTAATCTGCTTGCAGGTACTTTTCGTATGTCTCTCCTTTTTTATTTTCTTTATTGCAATAAATACATTTACAGCTAACTTTATAACCCATTGAAGAACTCACTCGTAGTTCAAAGCAGACATTGTAGCTTTATACAGAACAACTTTTATTTGGATGATTTTGTGCTCAACCAGTGAAAAAAGAAATCAGTAAAAAAAAAACTTTATACCAGGTGATTTGCTCTTGCAATGAAATACTACCAGGTTTTTGCAAAATCCAGATTTCTGTTATGATTTATTTGACCGGATTGGTACAGTTACACTTTTGGAGGTTTGCCGTATCAGAATTTATGTAGCTAAATGTTCTTGGTCTCACTTTTGCTATGTCCAACGTTACTTTGTATACAAAAGTGGTTTAAAACACCGATGGACAAACCTAGCCGGTGTATCAAAAGAATATATGGCCAACAGTTCATGTCACGTACTCGTTAGTTAACATATGTATTTAGCCTCGGTTTGTGTAGCGATAGGATATTTTATAGAGAGAAGTTGACAAAGGCAGTATGGGTTGTATGAAAGGTTGTTAAAGTGAGCAAAACACAATGAAAATAAGGTGTGTGCTTATATCATTGCCTTTTTGGTTGAACAAAAGCTGGAAAGATTTAAAAGGCTCATCAATTTTTTATTGAAGTAATTTTTTTCTTCTCTTATCCCAATAGTTTAAAAATGTTTGTCAAGGATCTCGTTTTTGTTATAAGTGGAGGGTAAGTGATTTTTTATATAACTGAAGACTCACAAAACCTATAGTGCCAGCGGATTAGGTGCTGCTGCTGTCCAAGCAATTATTTCTGAAGGGGGTTTTGCTGCAGTAATGTGAACCAAAGCGATTGTTCTTAAAGGCGACGTTACTAACCTTAAGTAACAATTAGATCTTTGACGTAAATAAGGAAAAAGGCGATCAATTATCCAGTGAACATGGTGCCAACATTTGCTACTTTCCAGGACCAGTTGATATTACATCTGAAGTAACCCATGATAAATGTATATATGCGTGTATACTAAAGCTGCTCTCTATTCAACTTAGTCTCAAGTAGAAGAAGCCTTAAAAAAAACACAAGATCATTTCTCTGGAAAGGTGATTGCAGGCGCCATATTGGCTGGTGGCATTTTTTTCCCTACACCTTCGCAAGGTTATGGTCCAGATAAAAACTTGACAAGTTACGCTCAGTTTAAAAGTATTATAGATGTCAATTTATTGGGAACCTATTGTGTTGCACAAAAAGTTTCTGAGATTTTAATCAAGAACGAGCCTTTGAACGAAGACGGTAGGTTGGCAAAACACAAAACCTTTTACTAACGTTTACTTGTAAAAAAAAAAAAAAAAAACTAAAATTAGGTGAAAGAGGTGTTATTATTACAGTTTCGTCCATTCTAGGATTAGATCACGCAATGTTAAGCTACGGCACTTCCAAAGGTAAAAGAAAACCACTGTTAGCTATAGCTAACCAATGAAACTAGCTGGTATTGTTGGGTTTACTCTTCCTCTTGCTAACGAATTATCCCCATTCGGTGTACGTGTCATGTGTATAGCGCCAGGAGGCTTTGGTAGGGCGAAAACAGATTCAATAAAGTTTCAGCCACTAATTTTTGGTAATAGACACTCCTATGGTAGCAAAGATAGGCGCTGGAGAGGAGTCCTACCCACCTTTCCCTCATCGGTTTGGCCAAAGTAAAGAGTTTGCAGATTTAGCATTGTCGATTATTAAAATGCCGATGTTAAACGGTTCTGTAATTCGATTGGACGGTGCGTACAGAGCTAAGGCCTAACGCTTCAGGGCGACCAAAAATTCACATGAATATGTTCAAACAGCGGATCTTAAACGAGAAAAAAAGTTCTGACTAATAAAAAAAGTTTATTTCTCTCTCACACTCTCTTTTGGGCTATTTTTTCTTACATTTCGTTTTTGCTTTTGTTTTCTTTTTCTATCTTTAAACAAAATGTCTTTTATGGCTGGAGGAAGTGCCGATTGCGGTCCTGCTAATCCCATGTCGGGATTAATGAAGCAATTCCAACAAGACAGGTCTTTACAACAGGTAAAGTTTTGCATAATTGCAACAACAAGCTATCTGTTTACTTATCGATACTCAAAGGACCGTTTTGCTTTGGAACAAAGAGGAGAAGGCTCAAAGGTATTAGGACATAAGTCTATACGAATTTTGTTTCCGCCTTTTGTCTCGTAAAACAAACTAACTATTGAGTCTCTAGCCAACTTTCCGTTCTCAAAACAACAACCGCATGCATGACAATAGACAGGTGAGGAAAAAGAGATTGGTTACAAAAATTGACTGTTGGTTTATGTCTAGTTTACAGATGAGTTTTTTAGAGAGGAATCGGCGAGGAAAGTAGCCGGCCCCTTTGAGTTTAGCAAATTGAACCAAGAACTAGAATCTATCCAGCCCAAGCACAACGGATGGGCAGCTGATTTCGCGCATCATCAACAGCCTGCTGCCCATCAGCAATTCGAAGAGTTTGAAAAAGTATATCAACAAAAGCAGCCACTTACACAACAGCTTCATAGTAAGTTTTTTAATATATATAAAAAAAAAACACACACACACACAGGTATCTAACTATGCGTACCAATAGATGGAAACTGGGCAAGCGAATTCAGCGAGTTTCAAACAGGCAGTCAGATTCCAATCTTAACACAGACAGAGAGGGTTGCATTTGAAAAAGCGTTTGATGAAGCCAAACAAGTCTCGCCGATGACTTGGGAAAACGAATTTGCCGAGCAAGAGTCTTGGGCGTCTGAGTTTGCCAAAGAGACTGAGCCAGTGGTAGTTCAGCATGACAATGATGCACTCGCAAGAACTGCAGGCATGCTATTGGATTCTGTGGATATTGAATCCAACCCGAAATTCAAAAATTCGCAATTTATGAATTTAATGAGACGATTGAGAGACAGTGAGGTCAAGGTGGAGGGAAATACAATGGTAGAGTCAAAAACGTCTGGTTCTGAGGATTGGGCCTCTCAATTTACCCAGCAAGCGGGAGGCTCTCAAAGCGGAAACATATGGTCGGCTGAATTTGCCAAAAAAGCTGAACGTGGATGGACAGACGAGTTCCATCATGAGCAAAAGCAACATCAATTTCCTGGAGATTGGGCTTCTGAATTCAACAAAAAAGACATGAGTACAGAGCAAATGCAAGAACTGTTTGGAAAAGGAACAGAGACAGACGATTGGGTACAGCAATACAACAGAAACATTAGCCATTTAAAAGAGAGCCAGGATCACGAATGGGATTCTATGCAAAAAGACTGGGATAAGTTCAAGCCTGAACAAGGATTGGGATACAGAGCAACTCAGCCAGAACATAACGTCTACAATTTTGCCATCAATAACCCGTTTCTTATACATCCCGAATCAATCCAGAGCGGGTCGCGTAGTAGTCTAGCGGAGTCTATCCTTGCCACAGAGGCCAGAGTCCAACTTCAGACATCAGACTCAGGTGCCTGGAAAGAGTTGGGTCTCAAGCAGCAAGAGAATGAGAGAGATGCTGCCGCCATTGCTGCTTTGAAGCAGGCCGTAAAACTGAATCCGTCTGCTTTAGACGCTTGGATGGCACTGGCCGTCAGCTATACCAATGAAAATTGTAGGTCAGATGCTTACGATTCACTAGAGCAGTGGATTGCCAATCATAACCAGTACAGGCATCTGTCCCAAAAGCATGGTCAGACAAACATTCGACCTGAAAACAGACATGCACACATCACCAGTTTATTCATCGAAGCCGCCAGGAGCTCGCCTGGTGCTGAAATGGATCCAGATGTTCAAGTAGGTCTTGGTGTTCTATTCAATGTATCTGGAGAATACATGAAAGCTATCGACTGCTTTAAAGCGGCCTTAGCAAGCAAGCCTCAAGACTACTTGCTTTGGAATAAACTTGGTGCAACATTGGCTAATTCAAGAAATCCTACTGACGCGATTGACGCTTATTTTAACGCTCTAGAGATCAACCCCAGTTATGTGAGAGCTAGATACAACTTAGCCATTAGCTGTATCAACCTAGGTCAGCATAGAGAGGCTGCAGAACATTTATTGAACGCACTAGCACTACAAAGAAGTAGCGAGCAATTGGGTGACCAAGCTATCATGGTCGATGATCGTGGAAATAGAATCAGTGTGTCTGGTGGAATGAGCGACAATGTCTGGTCAAGTCTTCGTATGCTTATGTTGACGTAAGACAAAAAAAAAAAAAGGATTTTAGCATCTGTATCTTATATTTTCTTAGAATGAGCAGAGACGACTTGGCGCAACAATGCGAGACTCGCAACTTGGATGCCTTTCGTAGAGACTTTGAGTTTTAAAAGCAACAGTAAATATTCCCTAAAACAGAAAAAAAAAAATTCGGGCCAAAGAGGGTTTGTATGGAAACCGTCTATGATGAACTGTACTTTCCCTATGTACGATCCTCTAATATAAAGTAAATAGTAACAATAAAACAATATAAAGCCCAAAACTTCTGTTTTTGTTGAAATGCCAAAGATAATACTCACTAACCATTTCTTCGAGAGAAAGAAAGATGGTAGTATAAATCATTCTATGAATTATGTCAGGCCTGTATGGGCTTGCAACATTTAATGTCTACAGTGTAGTTGTCAAGCGTCTATAGAGCTAGCGTGGTCTCAAAGCTTTTCATCAATTCGGCTTTTATGAAGGGAAAAGCGTATCACTCCGATATATATTTTTTTTTTTTTCACCAAGTGTAGAATGAATAGGCTAGGTTTTGCAGATTTCCATGCCAAACATTTCAGCCAAGAACAACAGAACTATTGGAGTTCGATCTTGCATCAACAGCAGTTGTTAGCTGTTCAAGGTCAATCTTTACAGGAGATCAATGGCAATCACCCTGAGCAAGAATACGACCTATACCCTTCTTACAATGGTAACAACAGCTACAGTGAACAATACTGTAATAATGAGGTTGCATACGATGAGCAAGAGATTGAAGCTGCTGAAGGATTAGAAGTACAAGAGGACTATCATTTTTCTAAAGAGGCAATGGCAATATTCGAATTTTCAGAAAATTATAGAAAGGAGCGTATGTATTCAAAATATGTTTTTGTATCAAACTAAATATTGAGCGCTAGTTCAAGAAGAAAAACGTAAAGAGGAGGAGGAAGAGGAAAGAGAGAAAAAGAATTGGCAGTATGGCGAATCCTCTGTTCTTTTTAGTGGTGGTGTTGAGGCCCCAGCGACCTGTTTAGTACTTACCAAGCCTGAGAGCAACAAAGAAAAAAATATACGTATGAAAGAAGATTTGCTAAATTCTATCTATATTGCCAGTTGCGATAATCATGATAGTGATACACCTGTCTTGTTCTGGCCTGTAATTCCCCTACGACTTTAGTCGACCTTCTTTGGCTTCACACTTCTTTTTTTTTTTTTGGTTTTGCAAACTATACCCCCTTTTCAGTTTAAAACATAAACGTATGTTTTATAGTATATTTGGCACAATTCCTATTCCAATTTTACATCTAGGCGTTAAAAAAAAAAAAAAAAAAAAGGCTGGGATCGGAGGTAGAAATAAGCCTAATGAAAAGAAGTGGAGCCACTGTTGACAGCCAATGCTTCATTTTTTTTTTTTTTTTTTCAAGCTTTCTGATTTACAGAACAGAGGATTAGAACACAAGCGATACGATATGGGCTTTTTTCTTTTTAAAGGCAGTACATGTATTGAAATCACAAACAAGTTGGTAATAGCCCAAGTATGGTTTGTGATAAAGTTAAAATACCAAGATACAATTGGTCTATTGAGGCTGACTTTTTATTATTATTATTATTATTATTATATTCAATACACCCACACACTTTTAAACTTCTTTTGTTTTCGCATCTCACTCATGGAAAAAGAGTTGTTTAAAAAATTCAAAGCTCCAGCCGCAATGGAGGCACTGAAAGAGGAAGGATATGTCGATATGTAACTAGCGGTTTTTGAACAACCAAGAAGAAAAATAAAAGCTAACACACGTATAGAGAACAACCAGCAAAGTCAAGAGTCCGCCGCTCAAAGTACAGTCCTTATCGATGGCAAGATTATTTTGAGGAAAGTAAAGACATAGCGATCGACGGCACAGAAGACGTGTTTCGTATCTATCAAACGGCACCAGCTAAAGAGAATGGACCGATATTCGTTATGCATCACGGCGCAGGCTCCTCAGCACTATCCTTTGGGTGGTCAGCCAAGTATGTTTGTGAAATCACTCAAAGGGAGTGCGGGGTTTTGGCTATAGACTGTAGAGGTCATGGCGCCACCAAAGCAAAAGACTCGGACTATACACTAGAACGTCTAGCAAACGATCTGATTTCTGTTATTAAACTAACTTTACGTGTGGATCAGGATATTATTCTGGTTGGGCACAGGTAAAATGACTGAAATGGCACACCTTTTTATATCTTTTTTTTTTCTAGTATGGGCGGCCCGGTAATGGTACGCATAGCAAAGAAAAAGGTGCTGAAGAGTGTACTAGGGGTGGCTGTGCTTGATGTGGTAGAAGGGTCTGCTGTAGAAGGCTTGGCTTCTATGACAGCTTTTCTGAATTCAAGGCCCAAACATTTTGGCTCATATGAACAAGCAATTCATTGGAGGCACGTATATAAAGAAAAAAAAAAGAGGGAGGGGGAGGCAATACGCGCTTTGTTTGTTTTTTTGTTTTTTTTTTTTAAAAAAAAAAACTTGAATTAGTCTTCAGTCAAACACCATCCGCAACCCAGAATCTTCCCGGCTATCAATCCCTCCTTTACTTCAACCAGGGAAAAAGGAGGACACACTGGAGTGGATCACAGACTTGCATTTTACCCAGCCTTATTGGTCTGAATGGTTTACAGGATTAAGTGAAGATTTCTTGACTTCGGGCACTGCAAAGTTATTGATTTTAGCTGGAACAGACAGACTTGACAAGACTTTGATTATTGGACAAATGCAAGGTAAATTTCAATTAGAAATATTTCCTGAGGCTGGCCACTTTCTTCAAGAAGATACGCCTATGAAAACTGCAAGATGCTTGGTTGATTTTTGGAAAAGAAATCGTCGTTTGGTTTTACCTCCAAAAGTATCAAATCAAATAAATTAAAGCACGTACATGAAAATGCATAAAAATTTTTTTTGTTTCTCTTTTTTTTTTCTTTCTACTTGAAAATGGGAATTCACGGTCTTGCAAGATTAATTGCAGAACAAGCGCCGGATGCTTTAAAGAACAATGAGATCAAGAGCTATTTTGGACGTAAAATCGCCATCGATGCTTCCATGTGCATCTACCAATTCATGATTGCAGTTCGTCAAGGAGATGGTCAACTATTACAGAATCAAGACGGCGAGACAACAAGTCATTTGATGGGCATGTTTTATCGTACGGTTAGAATGGTAGATAACGGTATTAAGCCTGTGTATGTATTCGATGGAAAGCCACCGACCTTGAAATCTGGAGAGGTAAAAGTGCACGATTGAGACTTTTGTATTTATTCTTCTTTTTTCAATAGCTTGCAAAAAGAAAAGCGCGTAAAGAAGAAGCCGAAGCAAAAGCGCTTGAGGCTAGTGAAATCGGTACAGCAGACGATGTCGCAAAATATACCAGACGTGCAGTTAAAGTCACCAGAGAACACAACGATGAATGCAAGAGGCTTTTAAAGGCCATGGGTATTCCTTATGTAGAAGCTCCATGTGAGGCAGAAGCTCAGTGTGCAGAGCTAGCTAAGGGGGGGAAAGTTTATGCAGCCGCGTCCGAAGATATGGATACGATCACATTCGGAGCGCCAGTCTTACTTCGTCATTTGACTTATTCCGAAGCGCGTAAAATGCCTATTGAAGAGGTTCATTATGATAAAGTGTTGGGAGGGATGGAGTTTAGTGATAAACAAGTAATATTTCTCTTGAAAAAAAATTTTTTTTTGTTTTTTTTGTAACCAATCTTTGTAGTTTATTGATTTATGTATCCTCTTGGGCTGTGATTACACTGAGACTATCAAAGGCGTGGGCCCCAAGAATGCCTTCAGTATGATCAAAGAACACAAAAGTATTGAAGAAGCCTTGAAGCATGTAACTCCAAGAATACAGGCTGGTATTCCTAGTGACTGGAATTATGACGACGCTCGAGCTCTTTTTGCAAAGCCAGAGGTGATACCTGCCTCTGAAGTTGAGGTGAGTCGAAAACCAATACGGTCCATGTCTAAGTTTTTTTTTTTTTTTTTTTTTTTTTTTCGTTATTAGCTTAGCTGGAACGCCCCCGATATCGACGCTGTTTTAGACTTTATGGTGAACGAGAAAGGATTTTCGTAATGTACACTTACATGTATACACACATACATATACTCATATGTCTTTTTAGCGCTGACCGTATAAGAAAAGGATGTGAAAAGCTTGAAGCCAACCTGAAAAAAGCAACGCAGACACGGGTAGAAGATTTTTTCAAAGCAGTGCCCTCGGGGGCTAAGGTAAAAAAAGAAAAAAAGGTGGTTATAGACTTATCTATTCATTTGTTTCTATAGAACGATAAAAAACGCAAAATAGAAGCAGAAAACAAAAAAACAAAGAAGGCTTCCAAGAGGGGAGGGAAAAAATAAACTTTAGAATTACGCATATAATTTCAAAACTAAAAAGAGCTTTTACAGTTTACTATTCTCATTTTGTATATTTTTTTTTTTTAAAAAAAAAAAAAAAGGCTCCTTTCCTTTGCTCAGGCGCTCGCCTGTTATCGTCTTACCACAACACAAGTTTCGTAATAAAAAAGAAGAAATTTCTTTTGAAAAGGTTGTGGATTAAAATTCAACGCCTACCAAAGCTTTCATCATAGCAAAGGAAAGTCTTTTCGCTCTTGTTTTTTTTTTAAAAAAAAAAAGAGGAAGGGGTTCCTTAAAATCATTTACTTTTTTTTTTAAAAAAAAAGAAAAGCGTGACTGTTTGTGAAAGTCTCTGTCGTTTGTTTTTTTTTTTTTTTTGGACTGAAGGTTAAGACTTTGTTTTTTTTTTCATTGTTGATCTTGGCTTACACCAGTCGAGTTTAAGGCGTTCTGTTTGCACAACCTGAAATATACACAAAGTACCTTCTTAGGACTTTTTGGGCACACTTTGCGGAAAAGGCCTCACCGACCAGTCTAAAACATTACGTCCCTTCGGCAGTTTTAAAAAAGCCCTAAAATGACCATGGCTCATTCAAAGCAATGTACTCAATTTTCATTAAAGCCAGCAAAGAAATACTTTGAATGTATGAAGCATTAAAACAGTTCTTTTTTAGAGTGCTTTAAAAGCTTAAGGATACCAGTTTAGTGTTATTATTCATACCATGACTTTACCTAACAGCCCTCTGCTGTCTTTTTTTTTTTTTCGGAGGTCAACCTTGAAGTACTTTTCAGTACAAACTATTTGGGATACCGCATATTCGTATTTAAATTCGACCAATTAAAAAATGACAGACATAAAGTGTTCCCCTCCTTTAAGAAAACACATAGATTTTTTCTTTTTTTTTTTTTTTATAAATTAAATCATGTCTCAGTACGCGTACGACGAGCAAGGTTCTAATTTCTATTATTTCCTTCTCTCTGTACTATCGCTCTGTTTAGTGCCCGTCACTTTACAATCCTTATACTCTTTATACAAATCAGCCAGTATGAAATTTTATAATTAAAAAAAAAAAGACAATCAACTTACCTTAAAAAAAAGGGGCAAAGAGCAAAGATGTATGTCACTGTCAAACATGCGAGGATGAAAGAAAGATTACAAACAGCGTAAAACCGAGCGAGTTCAAGAAACTAGTCACTAGCCCAAAGTAAAGAAGAAGAAGAAGAAGAAAAAAAACTAATTTGCATGTGAAGGTTTTTGTTTTTAGTGATTGGTTGGATTGCTGTTGTACTTTTAGCTATACAGGTAGCTGGCATTGAAGTAAAAACTGCCACTTGGGACCCTTATGAAATCATGGGTATTAAAGAGGTATCGACGATTATAGATAGACAATCAAAAAAAAAAATAATAAAACAGAAATACTTATCACCTTGTTTAGAGCTCCACTTTGCCCGAAATCAAGAAAGCCTACAAGAAACTGTCACTTGTATATCACCCTGACAAAGCAAAGGCTGGCACCGAGAAAGAATCTGAAGAACGCTTTATTGATATCACCAAGGCCTACAAAGTGTAAAGAAGGAATAGAGAAAAGCATAGACTGATGCTTTTGATAGGTTGACAGATGAAGATGCCCGCAAAAACTTCCTCGAGTTTGGTCATCCTGATGGCAAACAATCGTTTACTATGGGCGTTGCTTTACCCAAAGCTCTGGTAGAGGGTAACGGTGCTTATCTGTTGGGTTTTTACGCCATTGCGTTTGGCTTAGGCTTGCCTTACTTTATTGTAAGTTAATTGAAATACCGTTGCGCAACTATGGACTGACCGCTGATTTATAGGCTCGCTGGTGGTATAGATCTCGCCGATTAACCAAGGACAGGATTTTGAACAAGACCATGGGTGTATTTATTAAAGGCCTTAAAGAAGAGGATCGATTTAAGCATATTGTGTGCACTTTGGCTGGCGCTATTGAATTCAAAGAGAGCGCTGACATTCGTCCTAAGGAACAAAAGATTTTGAACGCAATTAACGGTGCAATTACCGAAGAAATGGATAACCGAGTTAGCGAAAAGTTTGACCGCTTGGATGAACAAGTTCCCGCCTACAGCCGCAAAGCCCGTACGCTTATCTACGCTTACCTACTTCGTATTGATATTGCCAAAAAGGGAGCCAACAAGGCCTTGATTAACGATCAAAAGCTTATTGTAGAGAAATCGATTCATCTCATTCAGGGCTTTATGCAAATCGCCACCGTCAAGCAATGGCTGAATGTTACATGCGCCTTGATGGAACTGCAACAAAACTTGCTCCAAGCTACTTTTCCGGGTGAATCCAACATCAAACAACTGCCTCATATCAATCATGCCCTTTTGCGCCGTAAGAAGAACGTTAGCACTATCCAACAGATATCCGCTATGACTGAAGATGAACGCAAGAGTTTCTTGAAACCGTTATCTGACTCTGAATACCTGGACGTTGTTGAAGTTGCTCAACGTATACCAAAACTTTCTGTAGAAAAAGCAGCATTCAAAGTCATTGGCGATAGAATTGTAACCACTGGCGCTGTTATCACTTTTGTTCTTAAACTGAGAAATGGTGAGGTTGTTAGTGTAGAGACTACAGAAAACGAAGACGATGATGATATTTTGGAAGAAGAGGAAGAGGAAGAAAAGAAAAGTACAAAGACATTACCTTTGGCCCATACACCCTACTACTCTGGTGAAAAGAAACCTTGTTGGTGGATTTTCTTGGGAGACCCCAAAGTAAACCGTATTCTTGTCCCTCACAAAAAAGTAACTGATATTGTGGATGAACAAACCATCAAAATTCCTTTCCCTGGACCTCCCAAGCCTGGTGTGTATACTTTCTCAATGTTCATCAAATCCGATACCTATGTCGGCACAGATATTGTTCAAGACGTTCAACTTAAAGTCCATGACCCCACTGATCTTCCACCTGAGGAAGCAGTCGATGATAGCATCTCTGATCCTGAGGAGGACTCTATCGCTGGCCAGATGAAGATGATGAGAGAGCAAGGTCTTGCTTCCGCTTTGACTGGAGGATCTGGCGGAAAGAAGATCGAAGGCAACGACTCAGATTCTGACTCTGACTCTGGTGAAGAGAACGATGCAGACTATGTAACTGAATCCGATTCGGATTAATGATACGTTTTCTTTTAAAAAAAAAAAATAAAGCAAATAAAAAAAAAAAAAAGAAAAATAAAGCATCAAGCAAAACAAAAATGTTCTTAAAGTGCACACTGTAAAAAGAGTGGTGTTTTTGATTTGTCATTTGATCTCTAAAAAGCACCTTGAACAGATAAAAGGTTTTTGTTTCATGTTCTCCCCCCCCTCCCTTCCAGCCAAAAATAGTGAGCTTGCAGCCCCTGTCAATTACGGGGACTTATTTATGATAGGTGACAGGTATAGGCGTTTAGACTCGAATAGTGGCAGATCTAAGCAAACAAGCAACAAAATCAATCTTCCGTCTTTCTCTAAATAACTGAATACGCTTTTGTTTTCTTCAAACAAAGTGCAAAGTTTAAACAAAACATTTTATAAAATACATTTATTCTTCGTCGGATTCTTCGGCAAGAGTCATAGCAATACGATCCAAATCACGTTGACCATCTTGGGTAATCATACGACCACTAAACAAAAGCGTTAAAATGTGTGTTTTCTTAGAGAATAGACTTATTTACCCTCTCTTGTCCTTTTGCAAGACACCGATCTTTTCCAAAGATTGAAGGACCTTACGGTTGACGGAGCCAGAGGCATCGACGTGGTGGGAGGGGCGAGAGCCACGGTTGATAGTACCACCGTGAACCTTGTTCAAGGCACCGACACCAACGCTCTTACGGATGTAGATGTGACGAGCGACAGAGGCGGCGCGAACGTAGTACCAATCAGGATCATAAGGAGCTAATTCCTTGAAAGTACCAGTTTTGACAAGGTCAACCCACTTGGGGACTTCGAGCTTACCGGTACGCTTGAGGTAAGCAGCATAGGCCTTGATGAAGGCTATTGAATGCATTAGCTTAATGAAATCTACTTGATAAAGAGAAGCAGCTCAGCCAAGCCACAAAAACCTTCTATCCTTCACAACCGCATCGCCTCCTACAAACATCAGCTTGTTGTGACAATTCTCCCTTAACGTCTGTTGAGTGCATCGTAAATGAATAGGTTTTTGTTTGTTTGAAGGAAGGCCGGTTTCTGAATGTGCGGATCAGGAAATGAACATTGAGAAGGATAGAAGGAACATTGTGTTCTTGAAAGCGAAACTTCTCTTTTTTTTTTTTTTTGCTAATTTTTTTTTTTATATAGCACTAATAATCGTACCGTGGGCGTTGACGTCCTTAACAGTGATACCAGCCATTATGTGTGATTTGAAAGAGAGAGAGAGAGAGCTTTTCAAAAACTTACTACTTCCCTACTTGAAAAAAAATTTTCAAAAGAAATTCTATTAAACTCCGAACATGTTTTGCTAGTCACGCTTGATACTCCAAAGTTACATTGATCAAAGGCAAACTATCAAAAAGCCTTGTACTACATACAAGCAAACATAGCACTGCTTTTTCTAGACAACAAATAGTCTGAAAATTAGGCTCTAAAATTCTTAAGGGGGCTAAAAACTTAAAGGATTACTCGACACCACGTCTCAAGTCTTTTACATATATCTTTCATACTAGTAGTTCAATACAACGTTTTGTATTTGATATGAATTGTAATTTGGAAGAAAAGCGAGCGCTAATTAGCCTTAAAGAGAAAAAGCACAAGCGATATAAATATCAGACATAATAAATAAATAGTTTATTGGTTAAGAAAATAAGCTTTAGCACCTTCCTTACTCCACAGAAATAACAATTTTTCCAATTACACGATGAGATTCTAGTTGTTCATGGGCTTTAGAAATTTCTTTTAAAGGAAATACGTTATCATCACTTAAAACCATGCCAGTTACTTTGTTTTCAAATAGAGGAGCGATTTTGGTTCTGAAATCACCATGAGGTAAACCGTGGATCATAAGATATTTGTGTGAAGCAAAAAAACGTCTGTAAAGGATCTTAGAAACAGCACTGGCACCTGTTGTTAAACCAACATATTTGGATCCAAAGTGCTCAACAGGGCCCACAGCAGTAGAGTAGACACCGCCTTTCTTCAAATGAGGGCTCAGGTTCTTGTAATATGTATCGCCGCCAACACAGTCGAAAATAATATCGAAATTCTGATTGGGTCCTTGAATAAAGTTTTTGTACTGTTCCTCGTCTCTGTAATCGATGACTGTATCTGCACCCAGCTTTCTCACTAAATCCATATTCTTAGCACTACAAATCCCCACAACATAGTTTTCATGAGAAAGACTTCGAGCTATCTGGACTCCGTAACTGCCTATACCTCCAGAGGCACCAATGACTAATATGTTTCTCTTCTTTTCTTTATCAGCGTCAGCAACTCCACCGTCTTTGACTATAGCTTGGTAGGCAGTAAGCACTGCGATACCCCCAGAGGCAGCTTGCTCGAATGAGACATGACTAGGTTTTTTAGCAATGCTTGAGTTTCTGATATCTACCAAGGTATACTGAGCAAAAGTTCCATGAAGACCAAAGGGACGGGATAAGGATCCAAACACTTCATCTCCCACCTCGAATTCAGTTACTTGATTGCCTTTTTCTGCAACTATACCAGAAAAGTCGGCACCGAGAACAGCAGGAAAAGATACAAACATTGAGCTTAGAAGCTTCGTGTTTCCTCTAGCTATTTTATTGTCCACTGGGTTCATACCAGCCGCTTTTACACGTACAAGCACTTCATAATCATTTTTTATCTTTGGTAAAGGAATATCTGTGTTGTACTTGAGCACTTCGTGGGGTGGACCATATTTCGTTAATTGAATGCCGCTCATAGAACTAGGTAGTGACATCTTTATTTTTTAGTTGAATATTTAGGAAAAAGAACAGTGTTTCTTTTTTTTTTTTTACAAGGTTTATATACAACACAAAAGAAACTCAGTGACATAATCATGCTGATAAAGACACATATTAGATCAACAGACCTTACTTACACCACCGCTTCATGATTACTATTATAATATAAAGTTCGCTTTTTTTTTTTTTTTTTGCTCAATGCACAAAATGCAGCACACAGTAAATCCATATATTCAAAAAAAAAAAAAAAAAAAAAAAAGCCTTTTCCTACACTGTACATGTTCCACTATGTGAATCAGTGATAGAACCCGGCAGAAAAAAAATCTAAATTGGCTTAGTGAGCACCCTTAGTGAGCATACCCTCTTGATTTTCTGAAATTAGTACCCCGATGACCTAAATATAGCCATAACAAATAAAGATATTTTTTGTACAGTCATTTCAAGAAACCCTTAAAATATCCAAAACTAAGTTTGCGTGTGACGGAACACTTTGCTTACTTAAAAGAATTTTGGGTACCTGGTAATTGCTCTGTCTCCCTTCCTTTGTTTTTTGTAGCATTTTTATAGTATATCTATGCTAAGACACTTTCCAAAACATGTAACCAAATGAGAAACAAAACTGTTTATGCTAATTAGCTATAGACTGTTATAGGCTTGGTTGATCCTATCTATCAACGCTCTTGTTTCAAGAACCTTTTTTGCTTTGCTTCACTTTATAACTGACCAAAGTTAACCTATTAAATTTATTATGGGAATTTATGAAAGTATACATACCAATATCCTCAGAGTGAACATGTTTAGTAGAATTATAAAAAGAAGCATTATCTATGACAAGATGATATCTTTTTATTTCTGAATAACCGTCCATTTCATCAAGAGCAGTCTTTAAAAAGCTCAAATAATGCCATGATACTATTTCTATACTGTAGACATCTGTCCCATGCCCAAAATTTTCCCTTCTTCTCTGTTTTGATACCCCAAAACTAGTAGAAGATATTGCGCCTGAGGTTGATGTTTTTCTTTTTTTTTTTTTGGCTTTAGTCCTGGACATTATAACTACTAAAGAAGTGCCTTTTTTTAATCGTATCATACTTCGTTTCAAACTAATATGAAATGCAGATTCATGAAAAAAGACGCAAAGCGTCTTGAGATTTAAGTCGGTTTGTTACCACTTTTGAACCCAATAGCACCTTTTTCTTTTTTATTCTTTTGGCAAATTCTTTTGTTGCGCCTGCTTAATTGATGTATTGCATTCAGTTGCCACAAAGTCATGAACAATGCTAGAGAAGCATTAAGGTCCATAAGTTTTCGAGTTATGCCTTTTACCACATCCATTACTACAACAAAAGTATCCAAGTACCTGAAAAAAAAAAGTGAGAGAATACAGCCTTGTCTTTGCTAGAATAAATTGTATACTGTCGCTGCTTGCATAACCCCTTATCACGATCTGCTTCATCTGCAGTTGGGTGCATTGCATGATTTAAAGATTCTTTTTAATATTTTTCATCAAGAACTGAGCACGAGAGCTTGATATATACATAGCAAACAACTCCTCTTCAATAAAAATATTCGTGGACTCATTTTTATGTTCGTTAATATCGCGCCTAGCTATTTCGACGAAAAAACTAAATGTTTATTATATTTCTAAATCAAAATATGAACAGAGAAAAGAGAGTACAAAAAGTCATTCCTCTGCTTTACTGAACATTAATGTAAAGAATCGTTATTAAGCAACTACTGAAATACAAAATGTTCATTGCAAAAACAATACGTGCTATCTGTTTCAAGCAATCAAGAAGACTAATTTTAGCAATGAAAAAAGTTGCTGTTAGCCAAAGAAAAACGCTTCTTCTTTTTTTTTTTTTTTGAAAGAATTAGTGTTTTGAGCCAGTAACAGACAAAGCCAAATAGAAACCACAAGTCTGATTCAAATACATTAGTTTTTAGTCTGCAGAAAAATATCAGGGCTTTTTTGCAGTGCTATCAAGCTGCAAAAGATAATTAGGAAGATACAAACCCAGTAAACTAAGATATAATTTCGTTTTCTTTAAAAAATTAAAAAGAGAGAAAGAAGGATCTCAAAAAATTGAAACCTCTAAACCTTCTATAAATATTTATATGGTACTATTTCTAAGGAGTATTTTTTTAATGGAATCAATTCAATCGGGCTATTTGATCATTGGTAATATAAGCCTAGGCTCTTTTAGTTTAAGCAAAATGTATCGCGAAGTTTTGAACACCATTATTAAATACACAAAGGGCACTGTTGTCGCTAAATATACTGATGCTAGTGAAGACAAGAAATTTCTTCAAAGCCGTTAACGATGTTCTTATTTTAGACAAATGCAATCATGAATATCCTTTACTAATTTTATTACAAAGACCGTTTACAACTATTTAAAGGACAAGCCAAGATAGGGAAAAGTCATAGGCATCATCATCTGTACAAATACTAAAACTTAAGCGCAGCTTCGATTTGGATAGGTTATCTATAGATTACAAACAGTATAAAAAAATGTGTGTTTTCACTCGGCAAGAGGGCCAAGACAAAGAATGTATGGAGGATTCCAACATAAAGTGCCAGAAGTTAACTTAAAATACCGTACCGGTGCCTTTTAATGCGTTATTTGCGTGTTTAAAAACGATAATGAGGCTAGATATTTTACATTTTCTCATTTTGAAAACTCGATAGAAAAGGCAACAAAACAAAGACTAAAAATTTACTTGATATAGTATTTCCAATATCGATATTATATATTTACGTACGATTTGTGTTGTAACGGGTCACTTGTTTTGTGAGCGCTTTTCTCTTTTTTGGTATGGGTAAGGGTATCTATAAGAAAGAAAACAGTTGAAATTCATCTGAGGTCATCACAGAAAACAAAAAAAAAAACGCAAAATAAAGTCTCAGAGAAATTTTTTTGGGGAGTGCATTACTTTAAAGAAAAACTAAGAAAGTATACAGCAGTTTGCAAAATGAAGTCAAACCTCTAGATGCCCTAAAGCTTTTCTATGCATTTACAAAATAACCAATGCACCCAAAAAAAACCAGTAAATAATTGCCATACAGCATAGATAAACGTTTGCTTATCATTCCAAGTATAGCGTTTTTATATAATCATCAGTTCTTAGTTTGCGGATTTGAAATTCTTTATACAATTTGTTTTAAATGGCAAAAAAGATACGGCAGCAAAAGAAAAAAAACTTTCCAACAGATAAAACATGTAAACCAATCAATGTTTCTTTTATTGTCAATGGCGTTTTCAGTGCGAGTTAGTTATTAAAAACGCCAAAAAAGAGAAAAAAAACGAATGAGCAGAAAATGTGCGCACTGTTGTATTCTGTTTTATACCGTACAACAATAAGTCAAACAGCTTCAACAAAGCTTCCAAAAAAAAAAGTAGCAACACATATGCTAGAAAAGTACAGATACACAAATTTGCATTTTCAAGCAGATGTGCTTTCAAATAAGTTTCTTCGATTTTGCTTTGTTACACTATACTTTGTTCGTTCAAAACACCATGGGTAATGTCGCAGCTTTTCTAATTACTTGTCTAGTGCAATTTACAAAACCGGGTTAAATCCAAAAAAAAAAAAAAAGGAAACTTCGAGCCTCTGACACACATGTTTATGAGCTCCCTCATTAGTTTGTAAGGTCTTAAAAGACACAGCGAAAAGAAAAAGAGTCAGCGATAACTCCTAACTACGAAAGCTACACTTTTTGGCAAATATTTTTGATCTTTGGGTATTCCCCACTCTATAAAAAGCAAAGCTTTGATTGCTAATCGAACTCGATTTATTTACTAAAGGCTCCAAAAAAAATGGGTCGTATTTTGCTAAAGGTAACAACAACACACTTTTTTCTAAAAACTTTCATTATTTGTTCAGTATAGTTCAGCCAAGTGGCCGCAGTAATCATAAAGATACGAAACTGTAAACTTAAAAATT
>JAIXMR010000056.1:0-163946 GCA_025677835.1 Sporodiniella umbellata
CATGCTATTCCATAATTAGTTTATTATTTAGACCATTTGAAGTAGTGTGTCACCTTGTTTAAATGCTCTTCTAGCTCAGGGGGTATAAGAAACTCATCTACGAATTTATAAAGATCCCGCCTTCTTAATTTTTTAACGATACTGCGTGCTTTTTCAAGTGATGGTTCTTTTGATCCTTCAATTACATTCAAAACGTTATCAGTTAAATAAAGGTAATCTTCAGGGTTATCGATTTTCTCTGAAAGTTTCAAGTAGCCGTCTATTTTTTTTTTCAAGAAGAAAAAGACAAATTAATCCCAACACTATATTCACACTGTAAGCATTACCTGCTTCAAGAAAGGCATCTACTATCATAAGCTCAATAGCTGCTCCAACTCTGTGTGTGTATATCTGCTTAAACAGACTATATCGGGTGTGAAACATTTCGTATAGATTGTAAACTTCCTTGTTATGGTAGCATATTTCATTATTTATCACTCGGCTGTATACAAGAAGTCGATGAGCATCGTATGAACTTCTAAGTCCCAAATTATATGCATCTCTTTCGATATAGTCAAATTTGTCTACATCTACACTGTTTTTCTTGTTTGCCACTATGTCAAACATGAACTCTCTATCCTCGTATTTGCTACATATCGCATATAAACAAACACAGATAAGAAGTTGTGTCAAGATATTTTACCTCTGTGTTCGAGGTTCGCCTGCAATTAGATCTTTTATGAAATTGATTTCGTCCCTTTCAATATCAATGTGGTTATCATCAATCAAGTACTCTAGCATCTTCTCTGAGCCTTCTTCATGACTCCATTTCAAGCCAGGCCTAACGCATTGTTATTTTGTTTGCTCGGATTTTGTACAGCTTTACCTAGCCACGGGCATAAAAGAGTTATCAAAAACATGTGAAAAGGGTCCATGGCCTTTTAAAAGTATTCAGTACACCTCCCCCTTTTTTTTTTTTTGATATTAATACATACCCAAATCATGACAAAGCCTTCAAAGAAAAAAAAAAGCATTAGTTTTATCTTGATAAAAAAAAAAAAGGTTTATACCCAGCAAGCTTAACACATTTGATCTCATCTTCTGTTATTTTCAGCTCTGGTTGCTCTTTTGAAAAGCGTTCTATAAGTGTTCCTGCCAGATGCGACACACCTAACCGTGTTTATTAGTACCACAAGAAAATAAAACAAGAAGAGACGTCGTGTTACCAATTGAGTGCTCAAATCGATTATGACTTCCTCCAGGAAATACATAGTATAGCACACCGAGCTTTAGTGATCTTTAGAAAAACTTTCAAAAAAAAAAAAAAAAAAGCGACTCAAAAATACCTGCTTTAGTTCTCTCAATCGCTGAAACTGTGCTGTGTCTATAAAATCCACTGTATAGTCATCCAGCATAATATGACCCTGATATCTGTTAATTTTCTTTGATTTTTTTTTTTTTTTTTTTTTTTTTACATGAATAGGATCGTTTATAACTTTGCGGTCATGGTAAAATGTACGAGACTTATGACTTGTTATAGAGCTATCAAAGCTTTTTACAATACTATCTCCAAACATTGTTCTATACTTGGAAGAAAGAAAAAGAAAAGGTGTCCCTAAAAGAAACGTTAAGACTCTGACTTTTAAAAGGTTTCACAAAAACGTCAGTGCCCACTAAAATTTTGATCATGAAGTGAAGCTGATACTAAACTTTGCAAACAACTTGGGCGATAGGGTTTATCAGTTTGGTGTTGAAAAAAACAAGGGTAGAGCTGCTATACTTTGTTTTTTTTTTTTTTTTTGACTACAAAGATGTACCCTGTTATTGTTACTGTTTTCAGTACCTTTCTATGTTTCAGATACTGTTTGAAATCGATACCAGTGAACACCAAGCTGAGAAGTACAAATCAAGGCCCATTCTGCTAGTGCTGACATAATCATCGTATTTGATTAAAAAGCCAGATAAATTGCTCAGAGCTTTAGAAGATTTGCCGTTTTTATTATTATAGTAATTGGTATATGTTAAATTGCAAAAATTTCGACTTAAACATTGGCGTTTGACAACAGTCATAGTGACGCTGTAGAACATTAGCAGAGAAAAGCAAATATAGTCCATCGAACTGCAAAAACTCGGTCACGGATATCGTATCGAACAGAGCACTTTTTTCTCAAAAACAAATAGCTGAATGTTTGGCTCCAGAGAAATAATAAATATCAACTTTTGAGTCAACAAAAAGGATCGGTTAGAAAGAGGAAAAATCAAGGATAGCTTTGGTAACAAAGCTTTATTATTCTATAGTAAAATCGTCAGATGTACATATACGGGTTGTTTTGTGTGTCAGTTTGTTTCAGTTTGCTAGCAGGCGTCTGTTGAGCCATTTGTTGAAAAAATCCAATGAATTTTCTGGTTGGTCAAGGGGAACCTAAAAAAAAAAAAAAAAAAAAAAAAGTATATGAGTAACTACAAGATATCAACCAAATCAACAAAGGTACCATATGTCCAGCATCGAATACTCTTAAAAACGAAAGGTTTTCAAAAGACTTGATATTTCCAGCCAGCTTCCCTGTGATACTGTTATACCAAGGTTTTGTAGATGCCTGATTATATCCATTCTTTCCTTTCCAATTCATACTCAAACTCCATTTTAAATTGCCGATCCTAAAGAATGAAGAAGGTTGAGAACCTCTTCCTTCACAAAGCTGCTCTATTACCAATTACAGACCCAATCCATTTCACCTAATTTTTTTTTTTTTTTTTAAGAAACCAAAAAAAAAACAACCTTTACAAGATGAGTTTTTTAAAGCTTACCAACATAGAGTAACACATGTATTCCAGCGTTGAGTGTCTCTGCTACCTTTGGAGAGAAATCCAATACACTATGTATACAAAAAAGAAAAAAGAAAAAAAAATTGTTGGGAGAGAAGAGAGAGACAAAACTGTCATGTATTATTTTACCCGTCACCGTTTAAATCGAACTGATACCCAACCTCGTTACTGCAGCTTTCATAGATGGTTACCATAGGATCCACTCCCAAGTTTTTTTTTACCCAAGGATCATTTGCATAGCGCTGAACTTTTTCGATCTCATCGTAGCAAAGCCCGCTGGTTCCTTCACATTTTACGCGTATATCATAAGGATTCAAACCTGTTGAAAAAAATGGCCCGGTCTGAGTATTTTCGCAATATACATTTGCAGAAAGACAATTTGAAGATTTAGGATGTCTATAACATCGGTCGATCAATCGGTTACACTGATTGTATGTCGTTTTCATTTGACGGCACACTGTGCTGTTAAAAAGAGATGGAACTGTTTGAGGAAGAAGAGAGATTTCAATCAAACCCTTTCTTTTTTTTCTATAAAAGTCTTACGTCCGTTTTGTGCTTCACAGCCGAATGTAGAGTACTCTTTAAACTGAATACGAGGGTTGGTCCAGCCGTTGCCAATCAGCATAGATTGATAGTTTATTCGCAGCAAGTTTTGAGATGGTGTCTCACGGTTTTTCTTGATGATCTCTGATGAAATTGCAGGAAGATAATGACCAGCTGACAACTAGGGTGAGTAATAATAACGAAAAAGCTAAACGTGGCTACCTACCATACGACTCTCCTGAAATGTGGAATGGATTGGATGCATACTCTTTATACTCGTCCAAGAAAAGCTGTAAAAATGCATAGACATCACGCGCTGATTCTTGTGTGCTTTTGACTGTTGTACTTCCGTAGCTATAGCCAACATTGACAGGCTAAATAGAAACATGTTAATCACTCTCACCTTAAGTTTTATCAACAGACTTGCCTGATCCAAAAATATAACGTTGGCTTCATTGTTCCAGCTATAAGGATTTCTTATAGTTCCTGTACCGTTTTTGTTGACCAAACAAGGACTTTTTTTTTTTTTAAAAAAAAAAAAAAGAGGGTGTTGTCAGATAGAACTTAATATTCATTCAAATCTTTACCCTAGTTCCATCCATAGACCCATCATAGAGGAACATCCAGGACCCCCGTTTAACCACAGCACGAGAGGGTCTTTTTGAGGGTTGGAGCGTGATTCAGTAAAATAAAAGAAAAAATGGTCATCGGTATCGTATTTATCAATATAACCGGAATACTGAACGCTGTCTTCGCATGATGTAGGTTGTTTGATCCTCACAGTATATCCCTCTATATATTTGCTAGATAACACCCTATAACCCTGTGCCTCATATTTTTTTATAGTTGCTTTGTTTGATGTCAGTGCATGAATTGTTACAAACAAAAGGCTCAAGACTGCAAAGATAATCATTTCTGGTTTGTCTATTTTTTTTTTTTTTTTTTTTTTAGAAAAGTGGGTCAAAAATAAAAGAAAAGAGAGAGAGAATTGTTTGGAATTGTCGTTTTTTTTTTCTTTTTTTTGCCAACAAAATCAATTAGTCGAAACCATTACAGTTGTTTAAAAGGCTTTTAGGGCATTCTATCAGTTTGTAATACAAAAAGAAGATATGGTAAATTATCATTTAAATACAGCCCAATATGGGTTTTTTATTTCATAAAAAGCCATTTGTCAGATAAAGTAATGCCTTACATAAGAAAAAGGGTACGATAAAAGAGTTTGGTGTCGTCAATTGAGGGCAGTAAAACAATCGATACCGCCTTGTTTTGATAGTTGAGGAAAACCATGGCGGCTTTCCAAACACTACATGTTTAGTACAAACAAAAGCGTAGGTTGTTATGCACACCATCAACAAACTAGGAAAACCTTTGTAACAAAACGGCTTAGCGATGAGCGTAACGACGTGTACTAAAAGGGTATATATTAGAAGGGTGTATTAAGATAGATGACAAAAGGGCTTTACCTCGGAAAGGCTTTTTCCTATAAAAAAAAAAAAAAAAAAAGGACCAAGTTTGTGACACTTTTCAAAAGGTGTGATTATCAAATCTAATTTAGTTGCTTTTATCTTATCTCTATCTTTTTTTTTTTTTTTTTTTTTTTTGCTTTTTATTATTATTCCCTCACTTGTGTGATGAATGATTTAAACAAGATGGATTTAAAAGAATACTGTAATTGCCAAAGTTCTTTGACAAAGTGCTATAACTGTGATACGAGCTTTACTACACTTTGGAGACGTGATGGTAGTGGAAACCCGATTTGTAACGCATGTGGGCTTTACTATAAGCTTCATCATGTACAACGACCCCTTTCTTTGAAGAGAAATGTTATCCAGCGACGAAAACGAACGCATGGGGTTTATCCCAAGAAGATACCCAAAGAGCGAATGGATCTATTCGATACGCAGGAAACAAAACAAAAAAAGAACATGTACGCTAGGCGATTGTGTCCCCATGCTATTCTACCTCTTCCTGATTTCCAAACACTTTTGAATAGTCTGTCGGTGGCAAAGATGTGCCATACGTATACGCCTTGGACAAGCACAGAGCCTGATGTAGTCTCTAAAATACTGACCGATACATCCGAATGGTGGCCACCGAGGTCTTGAGCAGCCAACACTACCGATCAAAGAAAGTCCTTCTCACTTTTATGATTCTAAAAAAGAAAGGGTTCAATCCAATCCGATACAGTCTTTTAAAGAGGAAACCAAACAAATAAAGCAAAGTTTGTCAATAAAAATGGTAGTCAAACAAGATGTATCAACAAAAGAAATCATGAAAAGAGAGAAAGAGAGAGATTGTGTTTTTATAGAAAGTAGATTCACTCTGGTAGTATTTACGAAAAAAAAAAAAAAAAAAAAAAAAAATGGTATGTATAGAATTAATGAGTATCAACGGTCATGGTTTCCTCGAGTGAGGTTTGATTGACAAAAGGGGCAAAACCGATTTGAGGGGTGATACCGAAATCAAAGACGGTTACAAAGTGACGAAGAAACATGTTACCAAAGATGATGTGAGTATCGGAAGGAGTGAATAAAAAGAAGCAAATGCCATCGCTTTCACGTTTTGCTACGAGTTTGGCAACAGGCAAGGAGAGATGTAGATGTTTGCCTTGGCTGTCTGGAAAGAAGGCCTTGAAATGACGGGTACTTTGAGTATAAGAGCAATTGACTTCAAAAAGACCGGCAGAGTACTTTACATGGCCAGGAGCGATGGTATGCGCGAGTTCTTTAGCGAGTGGTGTGGGAAGATAGAGAAAATTAGAGCCTGTGTCGATGGCAGCGGGTGTTTTTTGATTGAATTTGAATGTTTTGGTAGAGTTCAGGCCCTGAAGCTCAAATCCCAAGGAATAAACAGACCATCGGGAACCGGAAACAAGAGGAGAATAGACAAAGTTTGGGCTGGCGATGGTATCCCCAAAGACGACTTTTCCTGTATTGGAGGCACCGATGGCAAACGAAAAGACAGGCTTGGGTATAAGACCCGCATTGTAAAGCGATACAGGAATAGGGCTGTATCGGTTACCGCCATTCAGATGTCTCACAGTACCTCCGGGCAGTCCAGCACCAAAAATCCCATCCAGTAGCATGCTGTATTCTTTCTTTTGATTGGAAATCATGCCGGTGGAGCGATTGACCATGGCCAAGGTTTGGTTCTGAATCACGTAGGGATCTCCAAGTGAAACCACATCGGTGAAATAACTGCCTGAGGCGCTGCCGGTATAATAGGTAATGTTCATCGCGTCGTTTGTCGGCTGGAAGCTAGTGGAGTTTGAAGCGTTGTAGGTATGTAAAAACTCGGGACATCCATCTAAAGGTGAGCAGTTGGCTGAAGGAACCCAAGTGTCTGCACTACCCGTATCGAAAAGGAGCGAAAAGGATTGAGCAGGTGTGCCGATATGGAGCTTGATTGCCAATTCGCTGACGTCCGCATCGTTTAAAATATCTGATTGAAGACTTTCTGATCTTTTGTCAATAGAGCTTCTTTTGACAAATTCGAGAGGCAAGTGGATCGCCTTGGGTAAATGGGTCGGACGGCATACGATTTCTTTTATTGAAAGCAATAAGAGTAAACATCCCGGGCTATACACCTTCATAGTACAAAAAAAAAAAAAAAAAAAAAAAAAAAAAAAAAACGAGAAAAAAAAAAAAAAAAAGAATTCAATTGGATTTTTATAGTAAAAGCCCATCCAAGAAAAGGAGATTGAACTGCTTTATTGTAAGTACATTGAGGGGTGTTGTCCACGTTCTGTAGACCCAAAAATACTTTAGCAACCTAAACTGATGCATCAAAAAGTGATTGAATTGCTTATGAGAGGAAACAGTGCGTAAAGAGCCAAAAACAACCACCACGTTGCATGTGTGGGGCTATTTTTAAGAAACTAAAGTCATCAAAACAGAATACTTTTTATCGTCATTTCAAAATTTAATGTGGCGCAAAAAAATAAAAAATAAAAAAAAAAAAAAAACAAGGTCAAGTCTGCCGATAGAATTTGTATGTTTGATTCAGTCAAGGGTTTAGAGTAGATTGTGTTGATGAAAGAAAACTTGGCTAGGTATTAGGATTTTCTGTCACCATTGATCAAGAAACAATCAAGAACACGTTGTTAGTAGGCACGGAGTTTGTTCTCGAGATCCTTGCAGTACCTTTTTGGGGTGAGATAACCTATAGGCACTCTTTGTTTTCTGTAGACCCATTAAAAAAGAGCCTATCCATTTATTTTATTTAGAAACAAGAGCTAGTAATAAAAAAAAAAAAAAAAAAAGGAAGGCGTTTATTGTTTGAATAAGCTCGAGATATATATATTATTAAGCCAGGGTTTAGATGCGTTGAAGTTATTCTAGAGTAGTCCACCTTGAAAAAAAAAAAAAAAAAAAAAGTTTAGGAGGATGGGAGGCACTTGGTTTGCTTTAGCCTTTCTTTGGCTAGGGGATGATCTGCGGGAGTCAAGAGTTCAAAGCTACACAAGAGTTCTTCATTCACACTCATGATAGCGCCAAAGTTATCGAATTCACCACAATAGTTTGGGGCGGAGAATACGGTGACAAGCGAACGATTTGCAAAGAACTCGTAGCCATCCTCGACAACCTAATAAGGATTAGAGGAGAGAAACAAGCTGTGTTATTACCATATGAGCACGACAGACAAGGTCAAGATCAAATTTGGCTTGAAAGTCATGAATGACTTTTTTACCAAAGACATAGGAAACGCCCCGTTCGTTATCTTCCCAATCCCCATCGATCTCAGCGGGGTCAGACCAAAGGAGGTCATTCAACAGGCCATAGTCAGGTACGTCTGTGGGTCGTTGAATGTTACGGATATCATCCATAGTCTGTAAGGCCGGACTCAATCCGCCATGGACACAGAATATTTTTCCAGCCACCAGAGCGGCGATAGGAAGGGTATTAAAGACGTCAACAAACGCACGCCACATCTTTGCACTCAGACGACGTTTACATTCGTCATAAAATCCATAGACTAAATAAGAGATATGTAAAAATCAGATACCCAGTAGACTCTGTTACCTTTGGTCACGTTAGCGCATTCATGATTTCCACGCAACAAGAAAAAGTTTTCAGGGTATTTGATTTTGTAACAAAACAAGAGGAGGATGGTTTCCAGACTCTGTTTGCCTCGGTCGACATAATCACCCAAGAAGAGATAATTGGAAGAGGGAGGAAAGCCACCCATTTCAAAGAGACGGATGAGGTCAGTATATTGACCATGCGTATCACCCACGACCTTGACAGGGGATGAAAGCTCTAGAAGAGACTGGTATGATCAATCAAAGAACGCTAACAAATAAAAAACTCACTGGCTGACCAAGAAAGATATCCATCGCTGCTCGACAGATTGCTGTGACTTCGGATGGTTTCAGGCAGAGTTGACGAGAGACTTTGGAAGCATAACCAGCGTCTAACAGCCGACGGATGTACTCATCAATATGGGTGGTAGAAGAAGCATCGCTGGTGATAGATGTGGTTGTCAGTTGATTGATAGAGCCTACCGTGTGTTGGTTCATATCTTCTTGGTGGCGTGCCGGTGGCCAAAAGTCCGATGTTTCGAGAGCCCTGTGTTGGTGAAGATGATCGACCACTTTCCCATGAAGAGGTTCCTGTTTCGCCATAGGATAGTCAGGGTTGAGTTGGGCTAATGTATTGGGCTGGGGTTGATAGTGACTTGAGGTGAGTAAAATAGAACTCACCGAATGAGCTGTGTTGGTCGAATGCTCATTCTCAACTTCGCTGCGTTTAGGCAAAGGTAGACTCTCTGTCTTGGTAGCTCTCCTGTCCTTCTTTAGGCTTTTTTTCGAAACATTATTTCCCATCAGTTCAACCACAGCTTTTTTTAAATAATAAATGAAAAAAAAAAAAAAAAAAAAAAAAAGTGAGTTCAACTTCTTAAAGGCTTTTTTTCTCTACCCTTCAATTTCCAAAAAAGGGGCACGAGTTTCCGAATCCGCTAGCTAATTAAGAACAACGTGGCAAGCGCTAAATGTGTATGTATGTGTGTGTGTATGTATGTATGTAGGTATGCTTTTTTTTTTTTTTTTTTTTTTTTTTTTTTCATTTTTTTTTTAATCAAGAGAAACGTTTATAATGACTGAGGGGTAGTAAATCATCATCCTCACTATGATTACTACTACTATGATGATTATGATGATTATGATTAGGTTGTGTTCGTCTTTTGGCAGCGTGGATCAAGCGACTCATTTTACTTTGCTTTTTTGGTAATGGAGGTTGTTGCATAGGAGAGGAGGGTTCGATGAGAGGTGTCTGCTGAAGTGAGAGATACCAAAACATGAGGTTAGAGATCATGACCTGCTGGCGTAACTGTCTTTTAGGATCTGCCAGTTTTATATGGGAGAGTCGATAGAGCGCGCGTTCGACATGAATCGGTAGACGGTTGAAATGATGATAAAATGCGGTGGATGTATACGATGCGAGTAAGGGTGGGGGCTCTAGCCTGCTGAGCTTCATTTTCTTACTGTTCGCAGCCGTGCCACTGTCTGTATTCAGCCTGCGACTGAAGAGAACCGCCAGACTCGAGAGGGGATTGGCCTGGAAAGGTCCGCTGCTGCCCTGTTTGGTCCCAAAGATGCCCATCAACCAGGAAGGCTTGCGTCCAAGGGCACTGCCTGGCTCACGCCTTGTGCTTATCACTACCGCCGGGGGACGCTTCATGCCTGGCCGTCGCCCCGTTGGCTCCTCGGCCTGAGGGCGGATAGGTGACCTGAGTTGCGACTCCGCATCATGCACACGTGAAAGGATGCCCTGTTGAGAACTCTCGGACCCTAAGCTCACATTTCCCAAGTCAATCCACTCACACATATTCACCGGCTGGTCGTAAAGCCTGACTCCCTCAGATCGATCCCATGTCTCTCTCTCTCTCTTTCTTTCTGACGTCGAACGCCGCACTGTTGGTTGGCACCTCCTGCTTCTCCCTCTTGCCGAGAACGCGGATCGTCGCAAAAGTAGTTGTTTGGCTGTCGTGGGTCTGGCTTCGTCTGGATTCAAAAACACACACACACACACACACATAGCTTGGGTTAGAACAAAACAACAACAACAACCTTCTTACCATCTGTCTTTCTTTTTTGGGAAGGCGTCCGTGCTTCCTCGTCCGTTAGATCCTCGGCTGTATACGTCTCTGATAACGATGACTTCTTTCTCTGTAAACTCGCTGCTCTCTTCACCGGTAGATTCGTTCCCTGGATCTTTAGAAACTTTGCAAACTCAATAGGCGCAAGCTTGGGATGTTTTTCAGCAGGAACCCTTGGGTTACACACAGAAATGAGTATTTTACAACCTCTTTTTTTTTCTTTTCTACCAAATCAAGTCTTCCGTTAATTCAATCGGTGTCTCTTGGTCTTTGTGTTCTTTGATTAGCTCATTGTTGTCAAGTAGATTCGATAGTATCAAATTCGCATATATGTCTTGGTCGTTTGCTATCTGTTGCTCTGTAAAGCTGTGGGTTGTTAATATATCATTCATGGTCTCTAAAATAAAAAGGGAAAGAATAGATAAAAATAAGAAAAATAAGAAAAAAAGAAAAAATTAAAAAGTGTGAATACACGGGAAAAAAAAAAAAAAAAAGAGATAGAAAAGTTTCGGTGTCTTGAAAACAGTTGTCCAATAACAGGAAAAACTGATAACACAAAAACTCCAAATATGAAACTTGGGTTGATGCTGTTCTTTTACCCGAGTCTCTTTAGAGTCGTTGGATCCAAACCCCGCCACCCCCCCCCTCCCTCACATGCAACGCATCAAATCAGCCACTGTCTAAAGGGATGGAAGGGCGAAACAAAGGAAATCCTATCCTCAAAAAGTACTTGTAAAGACTTTTCTTTGCCAAGACTTGCTATCTATTTTTTTTTTTTTTTTTTTTTTTTTTATATTAAATCAAGAACACATGGTTCCTCGTGAAGCGAATGGTTCAAAGAGTGTAGGTGCTACAAAAACAAGAGGATGTTCGTTGATTGTACAACAAAAATCATCTATTTAAGGCATAAACTACCAAATCTCTTTTGATGATGCCTCATTTCGTCTTTTTAAAACGACATGGACGCTAAAGAAAACACATTCTGAAAAATAACGATAGCCCAAAAAATAAAAACTTGAGTCGCTTATCCACTTGTTTTTTTTTTTTTTTGGTCTACTTTGCCTTTTATAACCAAAGGAATAGAATCGTTGGATGGACAGAAAATGAATTGAATTAAAGCAAGAAAAAATGGACGGATGGCTACTTTCTAGATCAAGACGTCAAAGAGTCCAACGTTGCCGGTTGTCTTTGCTGCCTACATCTTTTCAAACAGAACCCACCTGAAAAGATTTTCGTTAAAAAGGGTACGAATCCATAAGCCTTCCTATCGTACTATCTGTGCCATAGGCTGAACTATGAATAGAGCTAAACAGTAACACGTTAGCCACCCTTTACAGCAACTTGAATCCAAGAGTCGCTTATTTTGTCCAAAGTTCATCCCTTCATTTAGATTCACTAAAGAAAGCCGTTTCAAAGATCTTGACAACCATTCCCTCCCCTCCTTTATATCTATATATATATATATATAAAGGTGGCATGCTTTTCAACTAAAAAAAAAAAAATTGCCTTTACAATGCAACCAACGATCTACAAGATCGCCCTGACAGATACATCAGAAACGATAGCCTAACGCTCCGATACTCAAATCGAGTGATAAAGAAAGCAATAGTAATAGGTACAGTCTATGATATATATATATAGATACATACGTTCCTTGGTAGATTTTCACCCTAAATCTTAATACTAAAAACACATCTTGAACGCAAGATGGAAACCATGACAGTCTCTCATGGACAGGCGCTTTCACCATACCTACATCGGATCTGTAACGTGGTGGAAACACTCTATAGCTGTTGTTCTAAACAAAAGAAAATCAATTGGACTAGAAATAAGCAGCCCATCGTGTCTTTTTCTTCAAAAAAAAAAAAAAAACACTCACTCAATACGTTCTTTCATGATAATCCCTACAGCAAGAAAGATACCTTTCACGGTCTTTGCTCGAATTCATTGAATCCATTCTTTTTAGTTGATTTCTCTTTATCAAAACCACCCTGCTGATTGTCATCACCACAAAAAAAAAAAAAAGCCTGTTGGAGCTACTGTAGTATTTTTCTTATTAAGGAAAAATAGAATAGACCAATGTTTCTCTGAAATCTGTTTCTAAAGAAAGCGGACCGAAATTGTCAGCCGCACTGTATTACTTTCTATTACGTGATTCCTTCGAAATATAATATGGAAACACAGACATTATTATTATTTATGTCTAACCAAATTGTTACGCAAAGGCTCGGTGGTCTTTTTTTTTTTTTTTTTTTTTTTTATCGTAGAGAATACTTTTGTTTGTAAATTGAAAACAAATTGCTGTCGCAAGTAGGTCTTGTTTGATTCATTATTTTATCATCTGTTTTAATCTATTCTTCAGTAAATTATAATCACCAGTCTGACTAGCCGTAGATCATTGGTGTACAAACCAACTCCCGCATAGCCCAGAATGACAAGATGTAAATCTTTCTGTAACACAGCATCTTGCTAATAAAAGTAAACAAATTTCAATGATACGTCTTTTTTAACGGAGCCACTGTCGAATACAAACTTTGGTTGAATTCACTAAACCTAAAAAAAAAAAAAAAAAAAAAAAAAAAAAATAGGTTCATATCATATACAACAAAAGAAATTTGTGGTTTTATCAAGTGAAAAAGGTAAATCCATCAGGGAAGCAGGCTACAGTTTATCTTTCTCATTTCTACCAAACACATTTTCTTTCTATTTAAGTTTTAAAGTTTCAGCTAGGTTAGAGCATAATATAAAAACCACTTTTAAAAAAAAAGATTGGGAGAGTAAGAATACTTCAACTTTTTAGTTTTAGTATTGTACAACTATAACCAAACAAACAATTACACACACATATATATATATATATATATGCTTTATGGCCTTTCTTGGTGCAGTGACTATATCTCTTGACCGCAGGGCAGTCCACTTCTTTGGTAACTTGAGTGTGTTTTCACATACTTTATGTCAAAACTCTGAGGCGTCAAGCTTTAGTTGATCTTGCTCATGTTGAAGAAAAAAAAAAAAAAAACTTTTTTGTTAGGGATTTTGAATAGACCAGCCCTTGGAGCTTTAGATCTGAGAACTGCTTGTTCATCGTCGAGCATAGCTCTCTGTAGAAATAGCTCTATCAGAGCATAATACAGTGGTTACAGAGCCAATATCGCGTTTTACAATAAAAACTAGACACAAGCATATGACATCGATTTTGGAAACACAGTACTTCTCCATTTGATTTTAGTAACACACAAAAACCAAGGGTAGAGCTTCTTTTCTCTTTTTAGAACAATCGTCTAGGCGTTTGATTTACAAAAACCGGTTTTTTTTTTATATAGCGTACGTAATGAAAATCCAAAAAAAAAAACAAAAAAAAAAACACCCAGTTGTACTATTGTGGGAATAGGCTAACATTGGTTTATAATGACACTCGTCAAATTATTGGACTGCATTTGTATTCTATTTCCTTGTACTGTTTCTTCAAGAAAAAAAAAAAAACAAAAAAAAAAAAACTGTCCTGCTTATTCTGGTTTGGTCTTTATAATCTCACGGTTCAATCCTTTAAACAAAGTCAATATATAGAAGGTGCCTACTTTCTGGTTTTAAACATTTTTGTTTGTAGGACTTTCTAGTTTTAAACATGCATTTTATACCACAAAGTCTACAACTGAGTTGCAGCTTGTTTTTGTACTAGATAATCGTAAAAGTTGACGGCTATTGACATCATTTATTACCGGTTCTCAGGGGTAAATGCTTCTGATAAAAAAAAAGCCAAAACGTGTCACACTTTGGGTTTTTCAATGATTTTCAAAGTATGGATTTTTTTTTTTTTACTGTGACTCCAAATAATTAAGTATGGGAAACGACGGAGGTTCTATCCCAAGGCGTATTGAGCTCGTAAAAGAAAAAGCAAAAGAGATCAAGTTGAACCCCGATCTTGAAAGGGTAGCTCAATGGTTAACCTGTGCATTATCAAAGGTAGTTTGATCTTTTATATATAAAAAAGGAAACCGATTAACCTTAATGTCAGCTTCCACTTGAACAGCCTGTCGTATCTTGCGGGCTAGGCAAACTCTATAACCAAGACGCAGTTATTGAATATCTTTTGGATCGCTCTGCCTACGGTGATGGCGATCAGATTTGTTCCCACATCACCTCTGTCAAAGATACAACTAAGCTTAACCTCACACCCAATCCTGATTACTGCGAAAAGGCTTCCAATGCTAACCCTTCTACCATGGGCAATCTCGAAAAAGACATTAAAAGTAAATTTATCTGTCCTGTATCGATGAAGGAAATGAACGGAAAGCATCGTTTTGTTTTTTTAAGTACATGTGGTTGTGCATTTGCTGAACAGGCTTTAAAAGAGATTCCCAGTAAGGATTGCGTCAATGTAAGTCAATTACAAACCAAAAAAAAAAAAAAAAAAAGAATGCTAATCCTAAAAAAAAAAAAAACAATAGTGTGGAAAATCTTTTGAAACCAACAATGTAGTCATTATCAACCCCACTAAAGAAGAGCTAGAGACTATCAAAAAACAGTTGGAAGAGAAGAAAGCAAAGGAAAAAGCAGAGAGAAAGGCAAAAAAAGCAGAAGGAAAAAAGAATGGAGAAGAAAAGAAGAGAAAAAAGTCCAATATACCCGATAAACCCAATAAGAAAGTGGCCATGATTTCTTCAGTAGGACCTACAGCAGCGGTCATGGAGAGGGTGTCCCAGGATTTGTCAGAGAAGAAAAAGCCGCTCTCCAATGCGCTTAAGAGTATATTTGAAGACAAGAACAAAGTAGACAAAGGGAACTACCTGACAAAAGGTACCTTCAACAGATACTAAAACAACAGGAAGCTTTTTTTTTTTTTTTTTTTTTTTTTTTTTTTTTTTTTTTCAATCATTATTATTTGCTTGGTCTATTTTTTTTTTTTTTTTGTTTTATTGTTTTATTGTTTTCATGAATCACGTAGCTTTCGGACAGTTTGAAGGTATTCGTTGATAAATTCTGATTTATGAATAAGTTCATATGTTTTCATTGCATTTCGAAACCAATCCTTTTCCGACACTTGTCCTCGTTTGCCAGACTTTCGTGGAGCACACAAAATTTGATCTCGAAGGGCCAAGACAAAATGATCGAATGGCTCTGTGTATTTCTCAGCTGGATTCGGCTGTATTTCAGGAAGCAAAAATACGTTTGTATCGTTATACTTGCTAAATGAGAAATCGGTAAGACTAAAGTCTATCAAGCCTGTTGTTTTAAGTTGCGATTCTTTGTAAAGTATCTCCATGGATTTTTGAAGTTCAATGTATTTATCCTGGCCAAACTCTCTGCGTTGGCATTTATTGCATACAAAAACTATCGGCATAAAACATAAGTCTTGTGGGCTTTTTTTTTTTCTTTTCTTTCTTTTTACGGCAACATACCAACTTGTGGACAAAAGTTCGTTTCTCGTTGACCTGTCAATAATGGGTATTCAGGTATGTTGAACTTTAATAGTTCAGCTCTTTGGACCAGTCTCAACAAATCCAAATCAATTCTAGGTCCTTCACTTACAACCAATAACACATTGCAGACAGACAATAGAAAGATAAGATTGTAGATATTCTATTGTATAGCTTTAGATCAATAAGACGTCCATCATATACATCAAAAAAAGCTTTTACACCCATTTCCAACCAAACATCTGGGCTCATTCCTTCCAAAACCTCACTTCTCAATGCTTTTTCTAATACTGCCCAGCTCAATAGAGGCTATAAAAGCTGAGTGAAAGTCAAAGTATTGGCTCATGGTTACCTCTGTGTCTAATAAAATAACCCTTTCTGGCGTTACATACATATCAATTCCTTCTGTTTTGTGCCCTAATTGTAAAAATTGATCGCAGGATTGGGTTGGGAACACCTAAAGATAATGAGTCAACAACTGTACATTCCTTTTCTTTTTCTTGGTAAAAACTTTACTTTATCCGGCTGAGGGGCGAAATGGGATAGGATGGTCGATTTGCCTGCTCCTTGTTTACCGACAACGCCTATAACAAAGTGACCAGGAGATTCTGCCAATTTCTAGAGCCAACGTTAATTTCGGCAGGACGCACGCGCACATGCAGTACAATATGGCAAAAGTCAAACCTTCTGGACAGCATCTGTGTTGAATTTTCCAGGTTTTTTCATGAATGGAACTACCAATTCATCGGTTCCTTCCTCCTCTTCTACTACCGCCACCACCTTCTTTTCTTCTTGTCGTGGTGGGATTTTAACTCGTCTATCTAAAATGACAGGCGGCGCTTTGGCTTGCGATGAATGAGAGACTCCTTGTTTGGAATTCTCGCTATCTGGTTTCCAGGTTTCTCGTGGATTGTTCTGTCTTCTCATTTATTCTTATACATGTATAATCTCCAAAAAAAAAAAAAAAAAAAAAAAAAGAAAAGGGCATTCAAGAAATAAACTTTTATTATCGTGTATGTATATGTGTTTGTGGGTGTGTATTTTTTTCGTTATTTGTACATCTTTCTATCATTAAATATAGTGCTAAAAGGGGATGAAGGAGTAAGGGAGCCAACAAAAGTCGCACTGGAACCGGTGGGAGTCTTGAGTGTCATTTTTTTATTGAATTTTTGACCTGTTCTGTCTGATTCCCAATCTTCCCACTTTTTCATGGTGAGTCTTGTGGGATCAAATTTGCCTTCTGAATCGCCATGCCCTTTGTCTTTAAGGTCACCTACTACAACGCGCGTTGCACCCCAAGAAAAGTCGTCAAAGTGCCAGAATGAATAAAGAGGCAAAACAAGGTTCCATATAGGTAATGCAATAATATAGACTATATATGGACAGTTAGATTTATGGGATGAGTAATAGAAAAAAAAAAAAAAGATAGTTACCAAACATCCATATAATGTAAACAAGTTTAAAAGTAGTAATACCGATAAGAATGGCTGGAAGACCCAAGATAACGATCAATAAAGCCAAGGATTGCCATTGAGGATCACTTGAGATAGCTGTAGTTACGATCAGGTAGATAGTCATAACGATAGCTGCAGGTAATACTAAAGTGCCGATTAAATCTACAAATACTGAGAATTGCATTGATAGACAAGCAATGCCGCACAAGTCCGAAACAAGCACTAATTCCATAAGGTTATGAACAGTCGAATTAATCCATCGGCGGCGTTGAGACAATAGCACCTTGAATTCATCTGGTACAACCGTTTTGCAACGAGCCTGAGGAACAAACATCATTTGCCTTTTGGGAAATGTACGAAGCATGAGTGTAGATAGAAATCGATCTTCTCCCAAAAGCAGTAGGTTTTTCTCGTGTAGTGTAGTTACAACATTTTGGTTGTATTCAAGAATAATGTCTGGATTGGCTAAAATAGGAACCCATGCACCGTTTTTGGGTGATTTGATACGATACATACTAAAACATCCAGGCAGACAAGTGACAATACCAAAGAGAGATTCAAACGATTTAGCGTAGTGGTGAGAGATGTAGTACTCAAACACTTGGATGGCAGTTGTGACTAAATAAAATAAAAAATAATAAATACTAGAAACAAAACAAGAACAAAGCCATTAATCCTACATGAAGAAAGCTTATTGGCGATTCTCGTTTCACCACATAATCCCATAATAGTAATATCATTTGCCATGGCAGCCACCATATATGTTAGCGCATCTGGTAATACTTTAGTATCAGCGTCGACCTATATATGGACATATTGTTGTAAACAAAGTATTAGAATCTATGGTTTAATTATTTGTTTTCTTTTTTTTTTTACCATCAAAACCAACTCAAATTTATCAGGTGTAACTCCTTTCATTAGCCATGTCATCTTCCAAAAAATCTCGTAATCCAGTTCAGACAAACGGTCATTAAACAAAACGCGCTGAAAGAAACTCATCAAGATGAGCTACAAATATAGTGGCGGTATTCATTATTTGGTTTGGAGAAAACGTATGCAATTTATTTTTACCTGTGAATCGCGTTTACCACGATTTCCAGCTTTGGGGCCATTTTCCTCCTCCTCAGAGCCACATTTGACTATAGTTACACAAGGGACACCTTTGTAATGTCCCGCATACTGTCAAAACAGTTAGGTATAGGACTAAAAATAAGCGTGCGTCTTACCACTTTAGCCTTATTCAATTGTTTTTCACCATCAGCAATAGCCAAGTACGAAGAAAGTTTAGGGTTGGCCATAGTAGGGTCTAGATCCATCATATCCACTACAATGTCTGGTGTTGATTTTGTTTCTCCTGCACCTGTAATCATACCATCTGCAATAACAAAGAAAATCTGTAACGAGGAAACAAATAATGTTATTATAATTTATCATAACAAGAAAGCTAAAAGAGAAATTGTTTCTACTTTGTGTTTGTTTGAGAATGTAGTCTCTGCTAGGCTGTCCATGGTGGTTCTTAGACCTTCTTCTCCTTCAGAGTAACAAGTGACAAGCATTACGGTATATAGTTCAGTAGTAACGATATCCGTATGAGCTAAATTAACTGCAGAGTTATGTTCGCTTGTGGGGTTTCTGGATGAGTTTGCAGTTGAGGAGCCAAGTGAGGCAACTGATGGATCACCATAGTTGTTGTATGGTCCAGGCAAGTGATTAGCTGGGTCATTATTACCACCTTTGATCGAACGCCACGCAAGCCAGTTTGAGCGACCTCCTGGCTTAATCAAACGACTGGAGATAAACCATTGAAACATAAGAGCCATTGAGTAGCGAATAAGCATCATTACAATTATGACAATCAGCATAAGGTCCATGATAATTTTTTGTGCTATACAGCCCCCAGTTTCGGTCTCCATATTGCCTACTTTGTATCTAGCAACAATACATTTGCGCGCTTCTCGTCCTCCTTTAGCGTTCATCAGAGCATAAGAAAGGTCATTAGCCAGGTTTCTTCGGATTGCCTGATCAACGTGTTGTCCAAAGTCCAAACTAGAAGATGTGATGTAATCAGTCAAGTTGACAACTGGTAAACATTATGCATCCAAAAAAGCAAGTTGTTATTTTCGTGTTTCTTGTTTTTATTTTTATAACAACTTCTATACCTGAGTCGCCTATCAAGGCTAAATTGTGTCCGTCGTGGCCCTTTAAGTCTGCCCAATCAAAGCCGACAACCCCCTCATGCGATTTATAGAAGGATTGTAACTCGGCAAGCGATAAACAAGGTGCAGACAGGCTGGCTCCACCAAAAGGGGCCTCCAACTGACAATTTTTCAATATTTCTGGAAATATGCGGCATGCGCTCGAAGTATCGCCGTCGAATATACCTCCAATCTCAGTATTTTCATAGTCTGTCGTCAGATTAAGCCCCTTAATTCCAAAGAACGATTGAAGAACTTCCATAGGATAAATCTGTCCGAACACACGTGGGTTACGGTTATATACAGGGACACGTATTCCTTTGGATACCATTGAGTACGAAGTCGTTTTTCTTCCGGACGGTGCACACAAGACTATGGTCAATCCATAAGTTATGAAAGCTAATGCACAACAAAGAAGAAAAATGATATAGCATAGCGAAAGCTGAATAAAAAATAGAATAGAAAAATACATATAAAAAAAAAACAAACAATAAATAAACAATAAATCTATTTTTTGTATTACTTTCTCTCTCCATGCTTGCTGAACCATTGGGTTCTTCTTTCTCAAACAAACACGAAGAAAACAATTGGGAATACAACATGTCATCATAAAAGCCATCCATGCCCACCAGCTTGTCAGTACCTTTGGCTCGTTCACTGTTTCAATATGTATGTCTTTTGGTTGCACGGCTTCTTTGCTTTGTTTTTGTTGCAACTGATGCTGTAGTCTATTAGGCATTGGATGGTTGATAGGTCGGTTGGGTCTTTGTATACGCTGTGGCTGGACAAGGCCTTGTCTAGGTCTCTGTCTTTCTGGGCGAGTAAGGGATCGAGATCTAGGTATTTGAGGTTGATACATAGGTCTAGGATGTCTATAGTGGTGAGCCATAGGCGGCATTGGCTGTGGCAACAATTGCGGCTGTGGGTGTGGATATGGATGTGGATATGAGTGGGGATGCGTCTGGTGGGCTTGATGAAGTGGTTGTGGTTGTCTAGGTCTTGATGGTCTTACATGCTGAGGATAATAGGCATTAGATGCTCGATTAGACCGATGGTTACTCGACATTTCTTTTTTTATATACAAAAATATAAAACAAAGTTTAAAAAGAAAAAAGAAGAGAGAGAGAAAGAGAGATAAAGGTACGGATAGAAAGAATGGCTGTGTATAAATACTTGCTTCTATTTTCAGTTTTTTTTTCTTGAGGTTTATTGTATGACTTTTTTATTTGTTTACAGTTGCCTCCTTGAAATGGTTACTGTGTGTAACTTTATACAAGATGTGCTGCAAAGAAAAAAGAAAAAGAAAACATATGAGTAAAACATATAGATTAGCTTCAAATTTACCTTCTACAGGGCAAAGCAAATGTGATTTGTCTTCTACAGCTACTTGGTGCAGTCTATTTCTGTATCTATATTCCACAAACAATGTCTTCTTTTCTCCCAAACAGGGATCGTAAAATCCAAGAATATTTGTCTAAAACACAAACATGAGTATAAAGTAAATCTTTGGACAGTTGTACCTTTGAATGGCCGCCTGGGATTGTCAATCGGGAATCATGAACCAAGGTCTGAACAACAACAGTAACGTCAATTTGCTGCTCAGTATCCAAGTTGCCATAAATGGCTTTCACAATAACTAATCCATTTGTCTTGCTTTCTTCCTGTTTCTTTTTTCTTTCTGAAATGTCTTCCATCAGTGATTGTGCATCCAACGCTTCTCGTTTTCTATTTTCGAGATACTCTTTGTGCTCTTCTCTCAAGTGTTGAATTTTTCTAACAATAATAATTAGAACCTGCATTTCACATCATATATTAATATTTTTACTCTTGAAGTTTTTGATGTCTTCTTGGTTTCAATACAAATTGGTCCAATGCTACGGCCAAAGAAGCGGGAATAAAGGCTCCAAAAAAGGCTAATCGCAGATCGAATTCTGGGGAAAGAATGATTGGTAATGTTACTTTCTGTCCTAGGCGAGAGAATCTATTTTTTTTTAATTAATAACCCTATTTATTTCTACGCGTACACAGACATATATATATATATGTATATATATTCCATACCTGAATTTAACTATAACACCCGCTGCTAATCCACATTCCAAGGTTAACCCAACCCTTGCATGTGTCGTCAGCTTATGCTCACTACCAATGCTAGCAGCCAATCCTCCCTGGGTGGATACCAAACAGGATACGTTTAGCCTTGCTTGGTTAGGCAATTTATATTTATAGTCGCCTGCAATATGACTATCCATGATGCCAGTCTAAAATTGGAGGTTATTTAAAGCTTTCCTCGGCAGTGTTTGTTTATACCTGAATTTCACCACTGTAGTTTCCAGACTTATTGGCTCCTGCCAAACCAAGTGTAACAGATGACCTATCCATTTTTCTAGATATATCCCCTCCCCATCCAAAGATAGAATATTCGCCAGTGCGGTACGTGATGTACCCTGATGTAGCTGCATACAATCGACGCCCAGCCGTGATAGAGAGTACAGGTGGATCATATGGTGAGTTGAGCTGAGCTGTGGTATTGATAAAACTGTCGGATGAAAGAGAGTAAAAAGTCTTGAGCGAAAGAATTCTTGGTTTCAACAACGTTGCTGTCAACTAGTAACTCTTTTGTTAGAGATTGTTCTGTTCTTTCTTTTTTTTTTTTTTGTCTTGTTTTTATATCGTACTTCTCCTGTCAATTGAGGCGATACTGTATGACGAATTGTGCCCATCAGATTCCCTCCACCCATTCCTGATCTGGATAACATAGACCCTCCAACAACAGCCGTGGTTTGCGGTCCAATTTGCGTCTGATAAAGTTATTAAATGTTTCCCGTATTTCTGTCTTTACCTGAAATGAGTGTCTCATAAATAGCTGTTGAACCTGTGTCTTGGCTAATTTGCTCCAAGGCATTTTTCGCTTAGGTTTTACTGGGTCGCCACCAAATCCAGTGAAGGCAGGTGGTTCATAGGTGTCTAATACTTGGCTGGCATCCAGCGTCAACTGGTATTCACTAACTGAACGGACCAAATTTTCAAGGTCCTGCTCTCTTTTTCTTTTGGCTTGTTTTTCGTATTCGTCTCGCAACTAAAGATTGATGGTGGATTAAATGCATGGTTCGTTTATATAGCGTCAAACCTCTTCTGTTGATTTATATCTAGGCCCTACATCCCATGACGCCGTCAGACCTTCTTCGCCATAGGTGTCGTAGATAATTCGTTTTTTTGGATCCATCAAAACTGGTATTTTGTAAATTTGTGCGCGGTCTTTTTTTTATCATTTTTGTTTTATTTACCTTCATAGGCAGTCTGAATTACCTGAAACCGTGATTCGGCTTTCTGCTTTTTTTCAGCATCGGTGTGCTTGTCTGGATGGAAAAAGCGACATAGTTTTTTATAGGATTCTTTGATTTCCTCTTCTGTTGCCTATGACAGATAGTAAGTTTACCGCAATCTTACTTTTAGTCTACCTTTCTGGAGATGTTCAAAACTCCATAGAAATCAGTAGAGGAAGGCGCTAACTCGGTCTCTAGCTTTTTTAGCTCATCCTCTTCCGCTAGCACGTCTCCTTCGTGCCCTTGATAATCGTAAGGATCCATTTGCTGCGATTTGTAAGAAACAAGGGTCAAAAGAAGGAAAAATTACAAAATAGAAAAAAGTCACAGCCAATTTATTGTTTCAAGACAATGGTCTCCATACAGTTTCCCATCTTAATGTATAAACGAGTTATGCGAAAAGTTTGATGAACCAACTCTTCTCTAAGACTTTCTGATATTTTTGGTATTGATTTTTCAATCAATTCTATATTGGAAGAGGAGGCAATACTAGCATGAAATCTTGGAGGCTATAAACACTGAGTCTAAAGTTGTTTTTTTTCTGCACCACCTACCTGATAAAAAGCTTCTTTACTAAAGCTATGCATAACTCGATCTACTTTTTCCATGCATTTATAAAACTAGGAAACCAGAATAAGATTCGCAAAACATCAAACCATATTTTTCTTGTCTGTTCTATTTACCTCATTGTACCCTTGGCCAACTTCAAATGTCAAAAAAGCCCGCGTTTTATGATCATTTATCAGACATGACGGTTGGGCAAAAGAGAAGGTGAATTGTTTCATGGAGGATAGATTATGTCTAATCTTTCGGGTGAAGGGTTCAAGCTGAATTTTTTTAAAGAACACAGTTTTACTCAGACTTATGTGTTGTTCTGGGATTTCTTCCAAACAATCAAGGTCTTTCAAAAAGCTTGCCTTTTCGCTCTCTACGTCTACCTTAGCATACACATAAGTTGCCCAACTGTTTTCTTTATGTGGCACGGCACGTTGCCTTCCATTAGACACTTGTAAAATTGAAGGAGGGTCAAAGAACGATGAAAGCTTTGGCATTTTTTGTCTTTCTCTAGATGTGGGCCCAATAAGCTATTGTGACCGAAAAAAAAATACTACGCTACGTCTTTTCTTCACCCTCCAAGGGCCTTTTCCGGCAATTCTGTTCTTCATCAGACGATGATTCGTACTCTACTAAAGAGTTCATGTCGGGAAAGAAAAACCAGAATCCTTTCTTTTTAATTCTACTTATTTGTCCCGTTTCGATTTTTTTTTTCCTAAAAAAAAGAATGGTGGGAAGAAAATCAATCAAATAAACAAAGGGAGGATGAGTAAGTTTGTTATAGTGATTATAAGGTGTGTTGTTGGTTCTTTGGTGAGCGTACATAAACTGATATTAAACAACCGACTTTTGTCTCTCGATCCAAATATAGGAACCAATTTGTGACCGGGACTCTTTTTTTTCTTGCTTTGATTATGAGTGAAGGTATAAAGTACACCAGAAAAGAAAAGAGAGACACTGATATAGTTGAATTAGAAACAGAGCAAATCAAAGAGTTTACAAGACAACTTGAAGGTTTTTTTCTATTGAATACAAGAAGTTGCCTTTTTTAAAATAAAATAGTAGTTCATATTGAGTCTGATGAAGAAGTAGAAGAAAGCTTTGGCTACCAACAACTACCGCAGGATGAAGACGAGTGCTGGGAGCAACTGGAGTCAGACAACGAAGAATCCAATGGTCCTATGCAAATTGAGCTAGAACCTTCACATAGAATTGATTCAGGTAGAAATAATGAGGCTAGTGCGAACACTAAAAATGAAATAGAAACATGTGACTTGATTAAATCCATTATGAGTAAGGTACAGTTATCCGAACAGGCCATCCCAGGTAAACCAAATTTGGGACAATACTGAATTCTAATACGTTAATAGATTGGGCAAAACAAATTCCAGAGTCCTCATGGTTGCCTCGTACAGAGGAAAAATAACAAAGATTGTGAGTCTTTTTTCAAAAAAAAAAAAAAAAAAAAAAAAAAACTATATGTATTCCCTCGTCGAATAAAATAACAACGGACGGAATTTCAATCACGGTGATTTTCCTCTGAATCCGACCCAACGAATGGTACTGAGCAGCTATTTTTACAAAGCATTTACTCGCTTGTACTCTAGGAGCATACGGTTTTTTATGTTATAAAATGATAGTTTTGCAAAACAATAGTACTTGTTTTTGGTTTTTGGCTCAAAAAGGTGACCAATAAATAAATAAAAAATTCCACTTAAAGCTGTGATTGGTTATAGTAACGTAACGTTTTGACCCTCTTAAATCCCCCTCTTTTTTGCTTTCGCTCTTCTTTTCTTTTAGCTCTTTATTAAAAAAAATACCAATTAATACAAAGGTAGATATAAAAATACTGTCACGAGCTAATTTACCTTTTAGATGGTCAAAGAAACTACCAAGGTTACCAAAGCCATTTCTGAAGACGATAAAAAAGCCCGTGGCAAAAAAGCAGCTAGCGGTCCCAAACGTGGTTTATCCGCGTATATGTTTTTTTCCAAAGACCAACGTGCAACTGTAAAAGAGCAAAATCCAGATGCAACATTTGGTAAATCTTTCTAAACAAAATTAAACACAAGGTACTTATTGAGCTACAGGCAAAATCGGTAAGCTCTTGGGTGAGAAGTGGAAGAGCATGAGTGATGCAGATAAGAAGGTAAGAAAAACAAAAAGGAACAAGTTGTTTACGGCAACTGAATAGACGTACAATGATATGGCTGCTGCAGACAAACAGCGCTACGAAACCGAGAAGGCTGCTGTTGTAAGTGCTTAGTTGGCAGATAGCAACATAAACGATTGCTTACCCCATATTTCTTACAGGAAAAATAAATTTGCTCAATACATTTTACACTTTAGTTTTTTGTTTATTTCATTGCTTTTTCATTTTTTTAATTTTTTTTTAAGAGATAGCGAAAAGGAGAGAGCCCTGGCTGAAAAAGTCATGCACAGGAGAAGAAAAGTGAATAGCGCTAACAAAATGTAGTGAGCAAGTTTATTTCCAGTTTCAATTTTATTGAGAGATTTTTTTCAGAGATGTGTACACATTTTAAATGGTGAAATATGTTCTGATGAAAAAAAAAAAAGGAGAAAACGGAAAAGAGGGAATTTTCTCTATTCTTGTAGATTTCGGTATATTAGAACTGTTTTGTTTTTACAGACAGACAATTTTTAATGTGCCGTTAAAATCCACTGATAAACCTTGTTACCCCTTTATGTTGTACCCTCAGGTGTTAATCCAGCTATAGCTGTCTCAAAGCGGATACTAACTTATGTCACAAGTATATTGGGTTGACCGCTACTTTTGGATAAAACTGATAAGCACTCTATAGTTCATTAGCTTATACAAGCGCATATTTCAAAAAGTACTTAAGAGCATGTACGTTTTACTTTATGTATGAACAAGCAAACAGCTTGTAATATTTAAAATGCAGGTATTCAAGCCGTTATTTTTTTGGACACATATCTATATATAGCCTAAGCTCTAATATCAAAGATTTTTTTTTACCGCTGTAAATCCCTGAGTATATCAAAATGTCCCTAGTATTAAAGTTTATTTCAAAACATAATGCACAAATTGCTCTACCGAATGCAAACACCCTAAAGCATAGCCCCATTTAAATCGCTATCTAAATATTTTGCTCTCCGGATCTCAGTAGCCAAAAAATCTTGTAGAGGGGATCTAGACTGTAGTGGATAGTACTAACAATACTAGATGGAACACAAAAGCATATTTTATATCTCATAGTACAGAGTTCTTTTTTTTCTATATACATCCTAATATATTCAATAATAATTCATTAGTGTTTATTATTCTCTGTAAACTTGTTACTTTCAAAAAAAAAAAACATGTCAGCTTCATCCAGAGTTTATATTTCAGCTTTACGAACACGCTCTTCTCGTAGCCCAAGGTTCGCTTTTAAGTAACCCAAAGCTTGTTTTTGCACCTCAAGTTCGTTTTTGTATCACAAACATCCGCTTTTTTTTCATGCAATGAGTTGCGAAGAAGAGTTTGACCCTTACAGAATAATCTCTCCAATAACAGTATCGATGTCGACAGCACTAAGGCTGTTTTTTAGCTCAAGTTACGAAAAAATTGACATCAACATAGAAGAAATTTCAGAATTATTGGCTATAAAACCGCCAATACAAATATAAAGCATACTGTAAAAAGCAGAAGCTAGCTTGTTATCGTTTTGTTCAGGTCAAGGTATGGAAAGCTGTCACTTTAGCTTGAAAGATGCAAGGCAAGCTCGTACTACTCAAGAGCGGGTAAGTATCTTAAAGAGAAACATAGTAGGAGTATTTTTACCGGAAATAAACGAATGTGTCAAATATGGAGTCGTCGCAACCTCAAAAAGAGCATAAAAAGTACTTGGAACAGTTTACTGACAACTATCTTTAAGTGACCAAATAAGATGCAGTAAAGGCTATGAGGATTTTATTCTACACCATTTCTAAAGAGGCAGTGATATACCCAGTAGCGGTAAGTAATGGTGAAAAGTATCACTAATGGCTTAAAAAGTGGATGTAGACTAAAGGTTTAAGCTTTCTTAAAAGTAGTGTCTCTGTAGAGGTCGTTGATATCAATATTGATACAATAAGTCTTAGTTTACACTTACTTGGAGTTAAACATTGACAAATAAAGTAGCAAGTACCAGTGCATCTTCGTACACGACTTTAGAACCATTGAGACTCGAGGTATTGCTTCAGTTGAAACAAAAAAAAATCCATAACCCCAAAAAAATATACTTGGTTAAAGTAAAACAAAGACTACAGGTACGCCATCATCAAAACAGTGGGCAAAAGCAATACTATTGATCTCATTGAGTTGCATCATGCTGTTGCTAAAAGAAATCTGATAATGTGGAACGCGTAGACATTTGTACTTTTTGAGAACGCCTTAAGACTAGTATAAAGCCGGCAATTAAAAAAGTAGCCTTAACATAAGAAAACCGCAAAAACGTCGAAAGAGAAAAAATACTTTGTCGCTAGCTTTTAGCCTAAAGGAGTTTTTTACAGCCTAAGCTGAGACAAAAAGGGCAGCTAACATTTTCATTTTGTTTGCTTTCTAACAAAAAAGCAAAATGTATTCAAGATTTTCAATGAAGAGAAAACCATTTCAAAATGCTTGACAGTATGTACTATCATATTTTCTCACAGCTTTAAAACGTAAAACAAGATCTACTTCAGACTATACTTTAGTCTTGATGTTTTCTACTGCTTTATGTTTATTTGTAATATGGGAAATGTTTTTTTAAAATTTCTTCGTTAAGCTAATTAAATACTTAACTATCTAATAACGAAAACTATTGCTCTCCTATACGATACATAGTGGAAAACATAACTAAGCTTGATTTGATTGAGTTTCAAATTACTTCCCTTTGAAATTTGAAGGGTACTCTCTTTTAAATGTCAAGAGTCTCGGGTTTTTTTAAGCCATTCAAATACCTTTATTGACCTCTAAAAAATTATACAGAGTCGATAAATAGTAGCAGAAGTAGCTCAAATCGAAGTTGAATACAGCTTCTATCAAAAGTAGATACCCAAATGTGAGCGTTTTAATGGAAAATATATCTTTTTGAACACGTGACTGTGGTGCATGAAGATTGTTCCTTTGCTGTTTTTTTATTTCATTTTCTAGCTTTCTTATTCGTTGACATGTTTATTGAATTTGAGCCCTTTGAACCCTATGGAAAAGGGATCTTGAAGAACAGACAATTCTTGGTGGGAGACACTGATCCGGGATCTGCTCCTCCAGATTCCTCAGTATACATGTTCAGCTCAGCATTGATTAGCCATCGCATAATAGACACTAGTGATGCACTTGGTCTTGATCAGGAAGTTTATGTTTACGAAAAGACTGTTGTTTGGAGCCGAGGAGGGCATGTTGTTCAAATCATGGATTTCAGCTCAGAAAAACAGTGTATTCAAGAGATCGTCTTTGCTCAGTTTCTATGGCCTTCAGATAAAAAAGAGATCCACAGAGCCTTATGCATTGTATTCAGAAATATGATAAGAGTATGTAGAGAAGACGCGCCTAGCATTACTTGTCATTTGCCGTTTGATATTGGTCAAGTGACACCTTTAGATATTGGATTGATATTAAGCAAAAAATACCCCCTTGAACCCACCAGAAAGGCACCTTTAACTTTATCCGAGTCTTCGATAGTAACCATCACAAACCCGCTACGCGATGCCTGCTCAGTCAGATTTGAGAATATGAGACGTAAGGACCTGGTTGTGTCCCCTTTGCAAACTGTTCTTTTTGCTACAGCTGAAGCATCCAAAACCGGAAGACTTCCTATCATTGTTACACGTGGAGCCAAAGATAATAAGCACTACGTTTGGACTTACGAGAGGCTAAAGAGTGAAGAATCAGACAGCCCTTCTAAGCCTACTCTTCAGCCTAAGAGAAAAAGATCGGCTGATCCTATACCAAGCTCTATAAAAAGAAAACGCAGCAACATTTCATACAAAAATAAAGAAGAGCTATTTTCAGAGAGCGTGTCACCCGAGGAAAGCGTTGTGGATGAGGATATACCCTTTGCAATATTAGACTCTAGCGAAATTTCAATTCGATTATTGTGGAAAGAGACATTCGATAAAAAGTACAATATTGCATTTGAGTCTATTGCAAAGCAGACACAAAACTCATCTATTTACATCTCATAGGTCTGCCACAAAACTAAAACAAGCAAGTAGCATAAGGTCCGACGCGTTCTTGGTTCATAGCTTGAGTGGCGAAGAATTGATCTGTATTATGAACTATCCATTAGAGAGCCTACAGCTTGTCAACTTGGACAAAGCGGATTATTCAGCAAACCAGTGCATTGAATTTAAAGCTTGCGCTAAAGGAGCTATACCGGTTTACGCCACTAGAGACAAATATATCGACTTACTCATCTTGGACTCTCATAGCAACCTTCAGCTACTTATTGACACGCACCTCAACGCTAAAATGGCTATTCCATCTCTCCCTTCTGCCACACCAACAGAAATTTTATACCCGGTTCATGAACGCTTCACTGTCCAGTACAGTAACGGCCAATCACGCAGATACACTTTGAATTTACGTCCTAAATCTACACTTGTTCGTGATTGTTTGGTTGCTATTGACTGTGGCTCGACAAACAGCTTTCCGATGATTTGGACTCGATACTTGGAGCTGAATTTTTTGTCAAGCGTAGATACAGATATGAATGAATGGGCCCTTTTTACTATTACCCTTCTCTCTTTTTTAAAGCTCAAGCGATGCTTGGTCACAAAGGCTTCCGGAGATGAAGCCAGACAGCCCATACCCTCTCAATGGATTGAACAAGCATTTCAAGAGCGGGACAAAGAATTGAAAAAATACAAGGATCTCACCTCGCTTTCCATGATGGCCCTTGTAGAGATTGTTCATAGTTTACACGTTGTGTATGAAGACTATAGGATCAAAAAGTCAACGATGAGGCATGCGAATCCACTGGGCTATCTTTTGATTCAACTTTGCTCGATCTTGAATAGCAAAGAATGGGTAAGCTATTATCGGAATCAGGGGTTTGATACCAAGTGGGTACATCCATGTAAGAAAAAAAAAAAAAGGGGGGGATAGAGAGAGACAGAGAAAGAGGGGGGTTCTATATAGCTTTTTTAGACTGATGCATGCAGCCTAGTGGAATTTATGAATGGTGAAGTCCGAGAGATATTTAGTGAGCCTCTGAATTTTCAAACATGCTTAAAAAGAATGATAAACAACACCGTACCCAAACCGACGCTATTAAGGTTTCTGGGTGTCAATGCTTTAGAGCCTACATTATTTCACTATACAGACACTTACGCTCGTACACTTAAGAAGCTATGGCCCATCTACGGTGTGATGAAGGATCAAATTGGTGACGAGGAGGCAGTGATGAGACGAATCGTCGACGAAGGTATCACTCGGCAAGATATCGAAATGATGAACGAAGAGATAGCCTCCCTCCTTTTGGAAGTCCTTAACCGATTGAAAACAAACCCCTCACTCGGATGGAGTGTGGACTACTATAAACTGATTGAAAGAAACGACATTTATGAACAGCTAGAGATCAAGACCAAGAAGTGCGATCCCAATACAGATAGATTGAAACTATCTTTTTTTGAGGTAAAAAAGAAGTCTTGAGACTTACTTGTTTGAACGTTACTATAGAATTATGAAGCACGCATGGGGATGAACGATTTTATAAAGAATCTAGATCCTGTTCGCACCTGCGCTTATGAATCGGATAGGCTCAACAACGAAATTGAACGACTGAGATTTGGATTTGATCGATCAATTGAAAAGGTACGAGTGATGCTAGACGCTACTCGAGTACCTGATCGTTTTGTACCAGAAAGATCAGACCTTTCGTAAAGTATATGGAAAAAACGAACAGCAGTAATAACTAAGGTTGTATATTTTAGAGATGACGCGTTGGCTGAAAAGCACCAGGAACAGGTTTTGTTGGTAGCTCAGAGAACGATTGCGCTTGCTACAGGAAGAGGGATTTTTGCTTTTGGCACACATGTACCTGATCTGACCTTGGATCTGCCTACAGAGACAATGACTCTTTCTGCCAAGATCCAGCCCTTGTGTACGGTTGTTCAGTTAGAAGATGACAGTATACCGATCGAGGTGCTGGTTTGGCCTAAATTTCACAACGGGGTAGCTACTGGACTCCGTATTTCGCCCAGTAGCGACGTTGACGAATCGTGGATCAACTATTGTTTCCCAAAAGATCTTACAGTTGAGCACGGAGGCACTTTACTTGGTATGGGGCTTGTTGGTATCTTGAAGAAACTGCCAGTAGAACATTGGGTACGTTTTATCACCCACACTTGCGAACCGGTATCCATTGGATTTCTTTTAGGTGTCGGTGTAAGCTATATGGGCACGCAACATCTGAATGTAATCAAGATCCTTGCTGTCCATATTCCGTCACTGATCGAAGAGACCGACGATGATTTTGAACACTCTAACCAGATCATGGCTACCAGTATACTAGGCATGGGCTTGGTCTATATGCAGTCATGCGATCGTCTGATGCTCTCTGCTATGATTCAAGAGCTTTGTAAAAACACATATACCAACCCATCCCTTCTTGAGTCAGACTATGGCGTACGCTCATTGGCAGCAGGTTTTTCCATTGGGTTTATTGCTTTGGGTGCAGGCGGCCAGAGAAATCTCGAGGATCTAGAGTTGAGAAACACGCTCTACAAACTACTGTCAGGTCGCGATGGAGGTTCGCTTCAGCCCCCCTCACCTGCCCATGAGCATGGAGCCACGCTAGCCTTGGGCCTGATGTATCTTAAAACAGAAAACAAGGTAGTCGCAGACCATATCGAACTTCCAGAGTCCAAGCTTTATCTCAAGATCATCCGACCTGACCTACTTTTGATTCGAACTATCGCCAAAAATCTGATTATGTGGAGCACTATCTGCCCCACCGAAGAATGGGTTGATGAGCAGATACCTTATTTCCTTCGAACCCCTTCCGGCGGCATGAACCAGGAGTCTGTGAAGCAAGCAAAATACAATATTATTGCGGGCGCCTGTCTTTGTCTCGGTCTACGCTATGCTGGATCCCAAGATGAAAGGGCACTCCAAGTGCTTTTGGCCAGACTAGACCTGTTTATCCGACTGGCACAAGCCATTGATGCCACACCTCAGGAGGCAGTGACCAAAAACACAGTAAGGGCTTGTATCAGTGTACTATGTACTTCTGCTGCGATGGTTGCTGCTGGCTCTGGAAATCCTCGTGTGTTGCGTATTCTTCAGAAACTCTATGATACCCTAACGTCCAACACGTCTTATGGAAGTCATATGGCCCTTAGTATGTCTCTGGGATTACTCTTTGTGGGTCTTGGGGGATATACACTCAAGACGACAAACCAATCGATTGCAGCTCTTTTATGCGCTTTCTATCCTTTTTACCCTACTGATGCCCAAGACAATGACTGGCATCTTCAAACGTTTAGACATTTATGGGTAGTTGCGCTTGACTCCCGTTGGCTTCTTGCTGTTGACGTAGACCTCAAAAAGCCCTGCACTGTACCACTGCAACTAGAGATGTATGATGATCAGTGTAAAGAGGTATCTAAAAGAAGCCTACGCCAAGTAAGAGTAGAAGCGCCTGTGGTTGTTCCTGACTATAGTCTGATCAAGTCGATTCAGATCATGGACCACCAGTACTGGCCACTCTACATTGACGCAGCCTCTAATCAATATAGAGATTCCATCATGAACTCGGGCATAATCTATGTCAAGAAAAGGAAAAGTTCACCCAGGCTGAAAGAGGTAAATGATGATCTAACAGCAGGATTTGTCTAAACCCGAAATAGGAATCCCACAAACAGCTAGAATTTGAATTTTTATAAAAAGAATAAACACAAGATCTGATGGTGTATAGCTTCTATAAGGCTTTTTTCATCTTCGAGGTCTTGATAAAAGGGAGCATCTGTAAAATGCCCTAGCCTAGTTTAGCTTTTGGAAATAGCTATTATAGGCCAAAGCCTCTGGTTTTAAAATGAGAGAATTTGAGCCAACCATCGGAAGAGAGTGTCAAGCCAAGCATCAAGGTCATCTGACACCAAGATTTTTAACCGTTGGCTTGGCTAGACAGAATTTTCCAATGTTTACATATTTTTGATTTTCTTTTACTTTTTTACGGATATTAAAATGCTGAAATTGTTATGCTCCATTGCCCTCATGTCCCTGTGTGCAACTTTAACATGTGGTAGATCGTTTGTTTGTTGTTGAATGCACAGCTAAACTGTGTTTGCGATAGCTGCGGATGTTAACTATATTATGGCTTTAAAGTCTTCAGCTGACGCTGAGGATTTCAAGCAAGCAAAGAAAGACATTGAGTCTATGGGCGGGAAAGTTCACAGAGAACTTCATGCTGCTATGAAAGCTGTCACTTTTACCGCTCCTGAAGGAAGAGTTTCTTCGTTGCAAAACAAAGATTACACCGACTTTATTGAAGTGGACGGTACAGGTAAGGCCCTTTTTTTTTTCAGTCCATCTACCTATGATCTCTCATGTTTCTACTACAGTCCATACTTTTGACTAATAAAATCGATTTATCAGTTGGCTGTTACAGTGATGCGAGGTGTTACGTCAGTTCCCTTGTCTGTACGCCCAACCAATCTACCAAAGACTTGGAAAGGATAGCCTTTGATTGTGGGCTGACCCTTCTTTTATAGTCCTCTCTGCTCTCAACTTGTTTTTTTGTTTAACATTAATGTCTTGGCTTCTATAGCCACTGCTTCAACAGAGTTGCTAAAAGTGGCAAAAGACTTTGAACTGTTGCAGAAAACGGAGAAAGGCTCAAAAGAGATTTTCGATGTAAGCTTAGGAGAGGGAACAATGAAAAGATAGAAAAAAAAAAAGGGGGCACTGTCAGCGAGCCACTTGATTGGCCCAAAGAAAGTCTATTCGTTCATGTGGTCACACTTGGAATTTACCATTTTTAAAGTAAAAGATCAGCTTGGCCTATTCCTTTTTCAACGTTGCACTCCTTCGTTTTAATTTATGGTTACCAACACTAATTTTTTCTTTTTTCTTTTTTTCTATTATTTTCTTTAGAACAGAATAAAGCCTTTACTTTCCTTTTCATTTCATGTTACGACTCCAATAAGGGCCTATACATACACACACACACACACACACACACACACACACACACACATACATACACTCCTTTATTTCTAGTAACAACTATGCAAACCATCGTCAACAATAACACAATTCACAATCAACAAGCCAAGGTACGAAACGACTGTAACAACTGGAGTACTAACGATGTACTTAGCTGGCCTTTGACTATAACGAGCTGGTTAAAGAACTATCGTCCCATAAAATGACATCGGTTGGCTGCTACGAGATAGGAGAGACCATCGGCCAGGTAAATAGAGAGTCGTTTGCTTGGATGGTTTTTAATTTTTTTTTTTTTTTTTTTGGGGGGAAAATCTATTATTTAGGGTAGTTTTGGCAAAGTCAAAAAGGGGATTCATAAACTGACGGGAAAAGAAGTGGCTATCAAAAAGATCAGCAAACAGCATGCATCAATGATGGCTCGAGAGATACATCACCATAAACAGCTAAAGCATCCAAACGTAGTCAGTCTTTACGAGGTCATAACCACCGAGTCAACGATTCATATCGTCTCAGAATATTGCCCCAACGGTGACCTTCTTGACGCCCTTGAATCGTCCGGCGGTCGATGTTTTCCAGAACGCGTTCATCGATGGTTTTCTCAGCTGATAGATGCTGTTCACTATTGTCACTCGAAGCAAATCGTTCATCGGTAAACAAAGCTTTCGTTTGTGTCTATAACAACTCATTACACCCTTTTTATCCCTCCTGAATACTAATTAATCCTTTTTTTTTTTTTTTTATAGGGACCTCAAGCTTGAGAATATCTTGCTGGATGCTAACGATAATGTCAAGATTTGCGATTTTGGTTTTGCCCGGCATGTACAGAAAAATCAGCGATTGGAGACGTTTTGTGGTAGTCTTAGCTATTCCGCGCCCGAGATCATTTCGGGCGAAAAATACATTGGGCCAGGTAAGAGACAGATTTGATATAGGGTCTGAAAACTCAAGTTGAATAGAAACCGATATCTGGTCGTTAGGGGTTATACTCTACACGCTTCTTGCGGGCGAATTTCCTTTTGACGACGATTCAGAGATTGTGACCCAGCGAAAGATTGTTCAGATCGACTACCAGATACCCTATGACTTTAGTGCGAGTCTAACGCACCTCATCCAGGGCATTCTTCAACGAAACCCTTTAGAGCGTCTGTCGATCGAAGCCATTCTCCACCACCCTTGGCTAGAGCAGTTTGAGAACACGTCCAAGAATAGCAGCCTGTCCGACCTCCACTTGAATACTCGCATGGACCCCACTTTTGACAATGGGATTACTGAGGATCGCCTTGCACAGGCGTTACAATCAGCAGGCTTTGATCGCCAGGTATTGGACAAGATGAGGTCTGGCCAGAGCGATACCTACAGCACGCTTTGGCACCACCTGCTTCAGAACATGACTTCTACTCAGCCAGCCAAAGCGGTTTATCCCACAGCCCAACCCGCTTTTCCTATCCAAACGGTCGGCTTTGGCTCTGGGGATGTGGTACCTAAGCCAGGCTGGCTTGCTTCCGTCAAGTCTTGGTTTGGTCATCGACCGCCGTCTTTGGCCGTGGACCTCCCTGTGTCACCGGAGACGGTGACTCCTTCTCGGGCCGTCTATTTGTCCGGATCGCAAAAACATCGACCCACCCACCTACCGCTTTCCGGACCGGTCGTGAGCGAACTGGAGCAACTGAACTACAACGGCACCCCGCGCCTGACCCGTCGCCCCAGCCTGCCATGCAAGCCGCTGCGTAGCCCGGTGGCCATCCCGCCGGCCGCCTTTACCTCACGCGCTCTTGCCGAAACCTACATCCTCGACGCACTCTCGCACCCCAAAGAAGTCGAGCTGCACCCCTGTCCACACACCCCTCCGCCTTCGCCTCCTGCCAGACTCCCTACGCCACTCGACCCACCCCGTCGTGACGTAGGCCGGTTGGGGTTGGCGCCCCGAAGCAGACAAAATGAAAAAGGGCGGTTGGGCAGTCGAACGATTTTAGAAGAAGAAGAAGAAGAAGAATGAGCATGTACTTTGCATGCCTTGTTTATAGAGAAACCTCCCTCCCTTTTTCCTTTTGTTTTGATTGCGTCATCCATGCTTTCATTGTTCTGTTTTAACTCTCTTTGTTTGTTATCTTTGTACGACGTTTCTTAAAAAAAAAAAACAGACATGACATCTTTGCTCTCGTCTTTTTTTCTTTTTCTATTTATTTTCTATTTTTTTTTTTTATTTTTTTTTTTTTCTGATGAGTTGGAGCCAAACGTTATTTTCTCAAGGAGTCAAAGTCAACTATCCGCTTGTGCAGGCACCCTGTGCTGGACATACCGGTGTTGGGTTGATTGCTGCAGTGAGTAACGCGGGTGGATTGGGTTCGTTGGGAGCAGGAACGATGGCGGTGGACCAACTACGGGAGACGGTGCGAGAGATTCGGCAGGCAACAGGGAAGCCTTTTGCGGTCAATCTGTTTTGTCGGCCGATGGTGGCGACGACAAAAGAGGCGCTTCAGAAAGAATACGCTACGGACCAAGTGCTGAACAAGATTCGAGAGGAACTTCAGATAACGATCCCCAGCCGATTTGAACTTCGCTCGCCACCGCTGGAAGAACAGATTGAGGTTTTAGTGGAAGAGAAGGTGCCGGTGGTTTCATTTACGTTTGGCACGCTCCCTGAGCCGGCCATGCGACGTCTCTGGGACGCGGGTACTTATTTGATAGGCACAGCCACCACGTTGGATGAAGCGTTGGTTTTGGCAGGCGCTTCCGATGCCAGCCGCAAAGCTGACGCCATCCTGCTGCAGGGACTCGAGGCGGGCGGCCACCGGGGCTCGTTTTTGAAAAGCGAGAGCCAGGAAGGACAGCGACCGCTTCTTACGCTGGTGAAGGAAGTGAAGGCAGCGTTGGGTGAGCGTGGCATGCCTTTGGTGGCTGCGGGAGGGTTGAGTACGGGCGAGGATGTGGTGGGGGTGTTGAAAGCCGGGGCGGATGGCGCAGCCCTGGGTACGTTGTTTATGCTGGCCACCGAATCCACCAGCCCAAAAGCCCACCGCGAGAAGATGATCCGGGCCAGTGCTGAAGAAAGCCCTGAGCTGGGCCGAGGATGGACCGGTCGATGGGCGCGTGGGATTCCAAACGCACTGAATCGAAGGGTAGAAAGCTCAGGGCATCCCATCCCAGCTTACGATATCCATTCTTCAAAAACCAAAGACATTGCCGCTCACTGCGCTCAACAAGGCATTGCGGATTACATGCTCCTTCTCACCGGTCAAAACGTACGCCAGGCCTCTGCCTATTCCCAACAAGGCACTCTCTCTGCCTCTCACTTGGTCGCTCAGCTCGTGGCGGATATCACCCGTGTCTTTCCCTGATGTTTTGTACCACGCAGTGATCTCATCCAAAACAAAAATAATAAATAAAAATTTTTAAAGAGGGCGGTTACACGGTTATCTGTTCTGTAACTTTTTCAAGGAGAAAATCAAATAAAAAAAATAGGGTAGATTTGGACAGACAAGATCAAATCGGTGCAAGATCCGAAAAAAAAAAAAAAAAAGCAGAGGCCTGTGGCAGTTTCTTTAAGAGATTAATAATAAAAAGTGAATTCAGAAAGTTTTGTTGATAATGTCGATGAGTGTACAAGAGGTGATAAGTAAGATGTGCTCTAACAGATCACAGCGGGATCCACCCACCAGGTTTAGCACTTGACGCTGTAGTGTGATACATTCCACATCGTCTGCGTATTCGAGCAAGAGTTTCCAGCGTCGGCATGTTTTATGGTTGTGATGGTCGTGATTGTCGTCTTCTTCGTTTTCACTGTCGCTATCGATAAAGTCGTCTTTTTTGACGGTCTGGTTTGAGCCAACCTTGATCTCACAGGTAAAGTCGTTGGAGAGCAAACTCTGCCGCTTCCAACGCATGAACGAGCCTTGGAAAAACGTTTCGTACTCAAACAGGACGCTGTTGTGAGACGTCTTGATGAGGTATTCGGCTTGTCCTCCCTTTGGTTCCACCGTCAGATGGTCTTTGAAAGCCTTTCTTCGGACATAAGCCAGCTTCTGGCCTGACTGGGCGTCGCTCAGTGTGTTTTGGTGGCTGGTCCAAGAACGGGAAGACCCTTTACGATACACCAACGACCGGTCGCAGTCAAAAATCTCCTTGTTTTCCATCACAAAGTACTGTAGTACGTCCACAATCATACTACGCTTACGGCGAATCGTCGCATTTGGATGCACCGCTTCCTCTAGCTGGTGAAATGACATCTGCGTTGTGGGTGAAGACTGGCTTAGAAGAGAGGACGTCACTACCTTGCCTAGAATAGAAGGCGTCATGGTTTGGAAAGAGGGCTTGGGTGAGGATGGAGGCGAGGTATTGGGTGTTGTGCCTTGTGAAAAAAACCGACTCGAATAGCTGTCGGTTGTCATCCGACTACTACGACTTCCTTGCCGGCTTGCAGTCACCACCATTGTCTCGTCGTCATACGCGTTGGGTTTTTCGTATCGCGGTGTCTCTACAGCGTTTGGCTTTTGATACATTTAAGAAAAATAAAAAAGGGGAAAGAAAAAAGAAAATAAAAATAAAAAAAAAAAAAAAAAAAAAAGGTTATACAAAAGCTGTCTGTCATGGTTTAAACCAAAATAGTCAACATTTAGGGTTAGCCTTCCTTTTGAAACAAAGCTTGATCGGCTGTTTTCTTTTGTCTGCGGAAGCTATTGAAATACTCAACACCATCTATCTTGAGCTGCTGTTAGGCAAACAAAGATTTTTCGAAGCCTGTTTGCTTTTCTTGATGCATCTTTGTTATCCGCACACATTCCTCAAAATAACCTCTCGCACACCCACAATACGTTGATTCAATGACGCTACCTTTTGGGTATCCAAAAAAAAACAAAAAAAAAAACAAAAAAACAAAAAGGGTGTGTGCAAAGCATCGGCTATTGAAATAGCCACTGCATAAAAATAGTTTAATCTCTCCTTTTCTCGGGTAAGCTTATTTTTGCTTTGAATGGACACACCCCAAAAGAGAGAAAGTGTGTTGTTCTATTCGAGCTGGAGCTTTTAAAAGGTTTAGGGACCCAAAAGGTCTAAAAAGGCCTGAGCACCTTCGACAATGATTTTATGTTCAGCAACATGGATGCGTTCCTCAAGGTCTTGTAGAGTATCGGTGGGCAAGATAGGCACGATTTGTTGAAGGATGACCTCGCCACGGTCAACGTCAGCAATCACTTTGTGAACCATAATGCCCGTATGGTCGATTTCTTTTCGCTGGTAAGCCTCAAAAGCCCTTTGGATCGCATGCGCCCCATCAAACTGACCAGGCAAGGCTGGATGTAGGTTCATTACGTTATCTTGGAAATACGAAAGAAACTCGGCTGACAGAATATGCATAAAACCCGCTAGCACAACAAGGTCCGGTCGATAGTCCTTTTGGATCCTTTCTGCAACATGGATATCGAAATCAACACGCGTCTTGCCCGCATCTTTGAATTTTTTGAGCGAAAAGCTTTGGGTGGGTATATTGGCCTTCTTGGCTCGCTCAAGTCCAAAAGCGTTTTTTCGGTTCGATATCACGCCTACAATCTTGCCTTTCAATCGACCGTCTTGGCTGGCATCCATAAGCGCTTGAAGGTTCGTACCAGACCCGGAAATAAGAACGACAATCGTTGGAACCTCTCTCATGTCTGGGCGGTGCGAAAAATAATAGAAAGAAAAATGAAATAAAATCTTTCCATCTCTCTCTCACTCTCTCTCTTTCTCTTTCTCTCTTTTTTTTTTTAAACTAAGCACTCTGCCAAATACACGACCACCCAAAAAAGTGTCATAGATGTGGCTTGCGGAAGATCAGATGATACCCTGTCACAGAGATTAGCCAGCCAAAGCATACAGCCTTGACAAACAAAGAAAATAGCTGCACTCAATAAGACTCTCACGGATGCCGTCTTGTCCTCTGTTTTGAAAAGTTGCTTAGAACAAAGAAAGTTGGCCTGACTGCTTTCTTTTTCCACCCTGTTGATCAAAAAGTACACACCGTTTAAAATGAGATTTACAAATCCTTTGAACCGCCTTGCTTAAAATCCCATCCTTGATTCTGTGTTTTTTTTTTTTTTTTGCAGCCTATACGAGGCCTACAGAACCCATGGGTAAGGTCAGGTTTCATTTTACGTGGCGGATCGTTGCTTTGGGTCCAATCATATGGCTCAAAAAAAAAAAAGGAGTGATATTCAACAAATGGTTTTATTTAGAAAATCAAACGTAGCCTAGGACTTTTCTTGCCCAGAGCTCTTTTTGGGCACTTCTGAAGTACTGCTCTTGTTGGCTTCAGTAGGATGGCTCTTGCTGGCTTCAGTAGAGTTTGCTGAAGCAGATCCATTTTTAGTAATAGTGATACTATCCACAATATCACCCATGGCACCGCTCTCCAGCGTCTTACGGTGAACAATTTCCATTGTGGTAGGCGTGATTCTAAAAGTAGAGAAACCATAGCCTGAGTAACGGAGTGCAGAGAAATCAGGCACCTTCTTTTCGTCAAACTTATCAGCTCCTTCAGGTTGTCCTCCATTACCAATCACCAACTGGAACATACTGGGAGGGTTATCGTAGGATTTGGACGTGACTTTTCCATTGGCCACAGGATAGGTTCTCTCGTAGTTGTGAACATGGCCACTATCAAACAGATGAGAAACAATGTCTATAGAGTTTATCCTTCTTTTTTTTTTTTTTTTTTTTTTTTTTTACCTCATATAAAGATCTACTTTATGTCTCAACAGAACTTCCTCTAATCCTCCCGAACGATGGAAAAGACCAGGTCCTTCTCTAACTCTTTTGGCTTTCAAACTACAATCCAAAGAGGGTGTAGAGCAATAAATAGGGTGGTGGGTCAAGAAGATAATCCAGGGTCTTTCGTCTCGGTGCTTGTTGGCTTCAATCAGATCAGCTTCTAACCAGTTGAGACCCGTCTGAATTTCGTCCTTGTTGCCTGTAAAATAGACCTCGGTAGAGAACGAGATCAAATGAAGGGACTTGTAGTTGATCGAGTACATCAGTGAGTTTTCGGATTTGGATTCTCTGTAGGGAACGATATCGAATCTAGAGATGGAACACAGCCAAATGAGTTTTTTTTTTTTTTTTTTTTTTTTTTTTTTTTTTATGGGGAAATTCTAATGGTGATATGTACCTGTTTTTGTAGTGTGAGAAGTTGTACCAAAACTCATGATTTCCAGCAGAACCCAAGTAGGGAACATTAGCAAAGAGGTCCTGCATAAAGTTCATGTATTGATCTCCTTTGGTTCCTCCAAAGTCGCTCAAATCGTAACCTTGATCACCTGCGACAGTAACAAAGTCGTATTTCCCTGTCTTTCCATATTCCATCATATGAAATGCAGAGACTGCATTGCATGCTCCCTATAGAAACTTAGTATTCAAAACAAATGGTCTCATACTTACAATGTCTCCTGTGGCAATAAAGCTAAAATCCTTCTTTAAAGAGGCAGAGCGGAATTCATAGGTATTGGACCATTGGGTATTACCGTCTTGTTTGGATCCAACTTGATAATAGAATTTAGTATCGGGTTTCAACGTATCCGTCTTGATGTTGTGAAGGTAAAGCTTGCGTCTGAATAAACCTCCATCGACAAAAATAGAATCCTAAAAGATGAAATTAAGCCCATTGCTTTCTTCTTTCTATTCAAGTACTTACCTCTCCAGTAACAAGTGTCTTTTTGGAAGAATCAAGACCGTCACTCTTGGGCCAGTAAGCCAAAACGCTTTGACTGATCGGGCTCAAGGTAGCGAATTGGACCCGGATAGCCTTGGAGTCTTCCAAGAGAGACGTGTGGACCTGTTGAGGTTCTGTAGCTGAATAGGTACGGTTCCAATCGTGCCCTAAACTGTTATAGGCATCAGGATGGCATACAAGCCCAGGACTTCCATTTCCTATACGGGGAAGACCGACAGCTGAAGACACAAAGAGAGTCATGAAAAGCCAAGAGGCAGTAACAAGAGCAAAGTTGGATATGTTTACTAACATAACAAATCACTCTTATCTGAAAAGGAAGGGGTAGTGAGAGATAATTAATTCAATTGATAATGAAAAGAAGAAAACAAAGAAAAACTGAAAACAGACAGCATGTTTTATACACATTCAGCTTGAACGATTTATCTCAAAGCTAGCACAGCGGGGTATGTATATATATGTGTGTGTGTGTAAGGTTAGACAGGTGTAATTTACCGAGTTCTTGATACCGATTGTAATCATGCATGAACACAAGTAATGAATCTGATTGGCTCACTGTATCATATTGTAATTAACAGTAGTAGCGTTTTATTATTTGGTTGTGATAATTGTTAATTTTTTTTTTTTTTTAGTCCATTCTGATAAGACCTAGCTCGTTCACCAAACCTGCCAATAGACCTTCCTCGGTACTCTTTAAATCAATTGAAAGTGTAGCAAGCTTGGGCTCAGTTTCAACCTGTAGTGTGTATTTCAGGAGGCCAGCTATCTGGGCGCCCTGTATACTTTTACCGTACAACGAGGCAGCTCCAGGAACAACTTCAACCACGACAAGTCCACTGGTGGCTGTGACTCTGTTTAACGCTTTGATCAAAATTTGCTCAATTGAGGTTGTGTCGGAAGGCAACGCAAGGTCAATAGAAACATTTTCATGGTATTCGAACTCGTCTCCATGTTCAGCAAGAAGTGTGGCAAAATCAGTAGGATTCATTGGTTCTTTACTGTTCATGAACAAGCTTGCGGGAATAGGGATTTCAAAAGAGTGTTGATGTAGGGCAGAGGATTCCTGTACAGAATTTAGTCATCACAAAATATGAAAAAAAAATGTACTACACACCTCTACGTCGTAAAACAAGTCCCCACGAAGACACAGACCTTGTCTTACATTACAAAGTATCTCAAAGTATGCTATCGATTCGACTTTCTCATTCGCTTGAAGTTCAAATGTCTCAGTCGCATGGGCTGTGTTGGTAGGAACTTGATCTTCCCTCAATTTCAAATCAAACGACTCTGAAAATTCCATATGAAACTTTGGAAGCATCTTTTGCTGATCCACATTTTGAACAGCAAAGTGAGCAATCGCTGTTGGAAATTCATTGGCCTCTGTTTTCAAAATAGCGGTCTGTCATGCAAATAGTGTGAGTAAAAGATTCTTTTTTTAAACAAAAACGCATTATAAAGCTAAAAACAGATGTTACCAATCGCACATGATCGCTTTCTAAAACAACAACCTCTTTGTGTTTCGTTGCTTCTTCTTGCCCATCTACAAGGGCGTCTCTTACATCATCGTTGATAGGGACAAACTCTTCCTTTGCAAGGTTTTGTGCATCTAAATCTTCCAGTGGCTTTTCCTTTCGATATCAAATCGGTTGAGTACTATTTTCTTTTCAAAGCTGGTATGCAACGTTACCTGTACCTTTGATCTTTTCGAGCCCTTCTTCTTCTTTTTCTTTTTGTCACTCGGGCTTTCGCTCTTTTTGCTGGCTTTTGGATCAGACGCGAGCATGTCTTTGTTTTTTTTCTATTCCAAAATAAATAACTGCCTTCTACAATATTTCGTATACCTGAAGAGCCCTCATCTCTCGACGCTCATTTCGGTATTTGGCCTCCTCTTGAATACGCAATTCTTCAGGGCTTAAATAAGCCTTGGTCTGTTGGAACCTCTCATTTTCTTTTAGTGGTGTAGACAGGTCCACATTGTTAAGCCCCGATTCTTCTGTACTCTCAAAGATATCTCTTGCAGAATTTTTGGTGTACATAGCCGTCTTTGACGTCTGTCTCTTACGTCCATCTTTCTCCTCTTCAGAGTCAGCGGCATTTTCAGGCATTTCTTCTTCCGCATAAACAGGAATTTTAGGTGCTGGCTTTTTGGTTCGTTTTGTTTTTCGACTCTTTTTTAAACTGTCTGCACCTATAAAAGACCGTCTAGATGAGTCCTATCGAATGAAATATGTTGAATCAAACCGTACGAGCATTGATCTCTTCCATGTTCAGTTCAACCACAGGGATCGCATCCAATTCTTTGTCAAAATCAGCTGAGTGAGAGCCCTTCTTACTTTCTGACATAATATAGTAAGGATCGTTTTTTCGAGCTTCTTTTCTAGCTGTACGACGCTGCGTTTGTGAAAAAAAAAATTAGAGCGTTGATTATCTAAATACATCCATTCAGTCAAATGCTTACTCTTTCTCTTTCCTCTTCGTCTTCACTGGGGATGTTTTTGGATCTTGATTTAGATTTCTTCTTTTTCTTGTTTGTCTTTTCGTACTTGATTAGATCATTCAAGGAGTCATCCGATTCCTCTTCGTCTTGTACCAAGTCTGGAAGAGGCTCATTAATCCATGCGTCCAGATCCAGTCCCTCAGGCACTGGCACCTTAGCCTGAGCCTTGGGTGCCACGGGATTCAATTCATAAATAAAGAATAGTTCAGGAAGACCGTGAAGTATGAGTGGCACATCTTCTCCAGAAGGATCGTTGGTTGCATCCAAAACAATTTTGAATAGAGATTTTACATCATAGGCTCTTTCCTGTACTTCAATATCTGGGCTACGCGTGAACATGTCCATCTTCTCGTACATCACTTGGGTCACCTTGACAAACTCGCGTTGAAGCTCCGAATCCCATTGCGATACTAGTTCGCTCGTCCAATAGGCATAGATCTTTATGACACTATGTACATAGACTGTTTGAACCTTAATAGGAAGGTCTATAACCTGAGGCAGCAAAAGACATTCTAAAGTCAAAGGAATATCCTCCAAATAGCTATGTATAAAATGAAACGTTAGAGGACAACCTATTAATCTAATGCAGGCTTACTTACTTGCAATACTCGCCACAGATCCAAGCAGCAGCTGAGAGGATATCAATGTTGGAGTCCCTTTTCTTCGCAGTCTCAAGAAAGTGCTTGTCTTGTAATATGTGGTACTAAAAACCAAAGAAAAAAAGAAATCAGTTTTTGATACTTAACCCCTCCTTCAATCTTTTGAACAACTTGCCATTTGCTTAACGGAAAATTCGCGTACGCTTTTAACACGCACACTGACATCCATCAATTGGTTTGTGAGAAGCTCTCCAACATTAACGCCAGCGGAGTATGCAATGTTTGTTAAAACGGTGATGTACCATTCAAAGTCGGCCAGGTGATGGTAGTGGTTTTGAGAACACATAAAAACTATACGGTTGATAATATCCATACGATAGACAGGGTCAAAGATAGTAGAAGGATCGTGTAACGAAATAGACACCGATTTTTTGGGCATGATATGAGTAATGAGTCTCTTTACAATGTCAACAATATTCTTTCGATTGACCATGCCGACTACAAGATCAAGAGCGCGAATACGAATACTAATATCTTCGTCATCAATACACTCTAATATCAGGTCTTTGTGTTCGGATACTAGTCTTGAATGTGTTGAAAGTAACCTTCCCATTGCCAAAAGTCCTACATATTTCACTGAAAACAAAACAGTCAGCTATATTGTATGCATTAGTGCACATTTCTCTTTTTTTTTTTTCTTTTACGGTTCTGATCGGGATCCTCTAGAAACTTCCTCAGTTTGTTTGTACAAGTTGCTGCTAAAGCGTTGCCGGATTCTCCTGCTGCTTCCAAAAATCCCCCAGTGATAACCGTGTATATACATTCATATAACAAAGACATGGCGGGTGTCGTTTGAATAAGTGAAGTTAGAGGCGGGAGCAATTTCTTGATTAATCTTGGTTCAAGAGGTGTCAATGAAGCAAACTAGTAAAATATTAGATTCGGCTATCAAAAGTCTCGCTTTTTATTTTGCAATAGGGTTCCAACCAACTTACCAATTTGATAATTTTGATCAGCATCCAGTTATTTGAAGAGGTCGTTAAAATTTTAAACAACTGAGGAGCCAAAGCCAAATAGTTCTTTGGATTTTTTCTAGCCAGCTCGCAAATAACACTAACGGCGGAAGATGTAACCGCTAGGAAGGCAAACATTAATATCACTGATCTCTTTCTCAATATCCTTTCTTTTTTCTTTTTGGTCTACTTACATGGATCCGGGTCCTCCAACTTTTCTTTCAAACGAGAAAAACTCAAGCGCAATGCCTCAGGATATTTTAAAAATATTTTGTACAAGGCTAAAACGACCTTCTTTCGAATGTACGGTCTAGAATGATTCAGCATTGAAACCAAGTCTGGAGAAAGGTCTCTAGCCAAATCAGGTGTTACGATATGAGATAGCCCATTCAGGGCAATGCCAATATCTATAATTGATTGAGATGCCAAGTCCTAAAAAAAAAAAAACGTCAGCAAAGGCGAACAATCTCCTTACCATCTCTCTCTCTCTTTTTTTTTTTTTTTTTTTTTTTGTTATTGTTTGCCTTTTTTATCAGGTTGGTTGTTAACATGAGAACGTCAGTATCTTGTTGGAAAGACAGTGTTGCTGCTAAATAGCCTGCACGTTTGTGAAGGAATTTCGCGCTAGACATAACTTCCACCATGTGAAATGAAGCCCATGACATGTCATATCCAAGCATATGCAGCTAATTTAAGCGTGAGTTTTTTCGCAGTAGCGAAATAAGTGAAAAGTTACGTAGGTCAGCTTTGCAATAGCCATGGCTTTGATGTCCAAATCGTTCGTTTTCACTTCATTACGGATTTCTTGTAGACAGGCAGTTATATATTTTTGCTCGTTTTTTTTGTTTGCGCGGATGCCCCGAATGAGATCGGTCAAGGACTTCTCAAACATTGTAAAGCAGTGTGATGTACAGAAAAAACCCTTTGTGTTCTAAAACTCAAATTCCCCTTCCCTTCTCTGGGCGGCATTTGAAAATATACACATGAACATAAAGCTGATATACCTACAATTTCAAGATGCGCATAGCTACTGCCGTTTAGAAAAAAGTACTTAAGATTACAGCAAGTCTCGTTTAAAATCCATTGCTCTAGTTTTACGCAAGTTTCTTTTTCTGACTTACAATCTACCGAATCACGAAATGCATCCTTTTCTCTTTGGACTTTAAAACGTTTTATTATCTATACAATCGAATGACGAAACAACTATCATAAGGTCCAATAAAAAAAAGAGGTATCAATTTCGGTTTATTTATAAGAAAAATCAGCTTTATGACAATAGTTTTCGGTCCACTGTTAAAGTAAAAAAAAACAGAGAGGTATGGTTTCTGTATAATCTACATTTACGCTCGACTTACGTAACTACAACAAAAGAGAAAACAAAATGAAATAGAAAAAAAAACAGAATTAGAAGCTAAACCACTAGTTTTAGGCAGCATACTTTAGTAACAGCTTGCGAAAGCTTTAAAAACACCCCTTTATTGTTAACGCTATAAAGATAATTCTTTTGAATGACAACAGCCGTATCAGTGCCTTATTAAAAATAAAACTTTACTAAAAATAGATACTTCATGAACAATCATACATAGTAGGGGGATATCTAAAACAAACTTTCTAAGAACTTTACTATAACTAAATTTTATTGCATCCAAAAAGTAGTTGATAAGGTTTGTGAGCAACAAGACAAATTTTCCGAGTTTGAAGTAATAAAAATAAATATCAAGCAGACATAGCTCTCACTTGGTCATACATTTGAAATAGTAGCTCTCATGTATAGCTTCACAGGAACTGCAAATTCTCGAATGGCAAATCTTGTGTTTATCTTTCAACTATCTAAAAATAGCCCTATACTACAGATTTTTGAGAGCATTACTCAATGTACGTATATACGTTTTAGTTGTATAATCTATATACTATGTTTTATGACTATGTTTAGTTTTTTTTTACATGTCAAACATCCAAAAATGAATTACACTTATTTCGCGTAAAGAAAATATGTCAATATGCATAGCGGTGCTCATGCGTTAACATGAGTTGGCAATTTCTTAAGTTTTATAAATGACAATAGCACTTAATTTATTTATTACAGCTCCAGTTTTTTTAATAGCTCTGCTATTTTGAGTGAAATGAAATTGACACTATAGTTTTTATGCCTTTAGATTACAGAAAGACGGCCCAATTTTTTTTAAAAGAAAACACACATCTATATATAAAGGTATATGTTTTTCCAACTCATTTTTTTTCTTTCAACGTTTTTATTAGAAAGTTTTTTTTGCACGATGATAAACATTACCATTGGCAACTATCTTATTAATCGCCTTAAAGAGATAAACATTGATGTCGTTTTCGGTGTCCCTGGAGACTTTAATATGGTAAATATAGTTAATTTTAAATTTTTCTTTTTTTTTTCAAAAAAAATTACACTGTATTAACAGAATTTTTTTAAGCCTTTGCTAGATATAATAGAAGACGATCCTGACATTACTTGGGGAAATAATGCTAATGAATTGAATGCTTCTTATGCAGCTGATGGCTATGCACGTATACGTGGGGTCGGAGCACTAATTACCACCTTTGGCGTGGGCGAACTTTCCGCACTCAATGGTATTGCTGGGTCTTACTCAGAGATGGTTCCTGTGATTCATATTGTGGGAACGCCTTCCACAAAGCTTCAAGACACTAAAACCGAGGTTCATCACTCATTAGGTGATGGAGGATTTGATACTTTTTTCCAAATGTCGTCTGCCGTTTCTTGTGCATCTACGCGCTTGACATTAGAGAATGCTGTGGAAGAAATCGATCGCGTAATATCTAAAGCGATTCTTTCTAAACGTCCTGGCTATATTGCCATTCCCATTGATTTGATTAATTCAGAGAAAAAAGTTCCTAAATCCCTCATTCCTTTGCCAACCCATCCTTTCAAAGATGATTTAGAGTCTCAAAATATTGTTTTAAACATGATACTAAAGAAGCTTTCAAGCGCCAAACACCCTATAATCATTGTAGATGGATGCGTCACTCGACGAGGTATTCAAAAAATAACTCAAGATTTTATCGAACGCTCAGGTCTACCCGCCTATGTAACAGCCATGGCAAAAGGTTCAGTAAATGAGTCAATAGCAGAATATCGCGGCTGCTTTATTGGAAATGCAAGTTCAAAAGCTGTCAGAAATGAAGTTAGGAAGGCCGATCTGGTACTTCGGATAGGCTATGTAAAGTCCGACGTAAATACAGGAAATTTTAGCAACAGTCTTAACTGTATTGAAACTATCGAATTACACTCTCGTTATGCCGTTATTTCTGGAGCCAAGTACCCAAAGGTCTCGATGATGGAAATCATACCTCTTTTGACTAAGGCGCTCCCTGAAAATAAGCGCAAGCTAAATATGAGTCCACGCTTAAAACTGAGGCCGAAAAAAAAAAACGGAATACTGACTAGTGAATATTTTTGGAGTAAAGTTCCTGAATTTATAGAAAAAAATGCAATAGTCTGTGCTGATATGGGTACAGCCGCATTTGCTACTTTAAACATGGATGCTCCAGATAATACCACCTTTGTTTCCCAAATGCTTTGGTGTTCTATTGGCTATTCCATTGGCGCTGCAGTAGGTGCTGCAATTGCCGATCGCAGCAGACAGGTGTATTTGTTTGTAGGTGATGGGTCGTTTCAAGTAGCGTGTCAAGAAATTTCAATCTTTATTCGCCATAAATTAACACCTGTTATATTTCTTTTGAATAACAACGGATATTTGATGGAAAAAATGATGAATGGTCCTACTCGATCCTATAACAACATCAAATCTTGGAATTATCGCAAAACTCTTGACTACTTTGGTGCACACATTGAAGACGACCACTGTAAAATGGGCAGATCTAAAGTTGGTTATGAGGGCAGAGTACAATCTTACGATGAATTCGAACAGGCAATGAAGCAGGTGAAACGCAATAATGACAAGATCCATTTCATTGAAGTCATTTTACCCCAGTTTGAAGCACCAAATACACTTGAGTTATTAGTAGAAGAATTTAAGAAACCAAAACATATAATATAGGCTTTTTTTTTCGTAATCTGCTTATTAAATGTCAAAAGTACAAAAGCCAACTTGTTCTATAATAAAAATTTCTTAAATACTAAGCATTGTATGACGTGTGACCTTAGTTCCTGTAAACTCAAATGGTATCAGCACCGAGTGACGATGAGAAATTAAAATAGTATAAATCAATACAAAAGATAAAACTGTATGAGAACAAATCTACATATGTTGTATGCAAACTAATATAGAGAGTCTATCTAATTTTTGAAATCGTTAACTCTATTGAAAATTAGTATATATCAATCTTTTCTTTCTCATGGTATAGTAGACAGATATAAGATAGCTCATGTGAAAAAATAATACTCAACGTTTCTTACTATTTATCTTTGAAAAAAAAAATAGCTGTAGCCGTTTTAAATCTTTTATGTTTGTTTTTCGTAAAATTACAGTAACTTTGGAAGGTACACACTGGTGTTATAAAAAACCCCCATGCTTTGTAGCTTAACTTTTCTTTTACTAAACTTTTTTGATTTTATTACTAAAAATCAATCTTTCTCGATACCCAAAGTCGCAACAAGTAACTTAGATATACTACTACCTTTTGGTCTAGTTTAGATCTCGCAATTAATAGACCCGTAAGCGGATAATGTATAATGCTTTTCGTTGTATTTTTTCTTTTATGTAGTAAAAAGCAGTGACAAAACGTATTTATGCTGTCAATTCCAATAAGCAAAAGAAAGGCGTTTGCGGAAAATTTCTGCTAATGGCTTACACTTTCCTGTCGCCTAAGGTCTTTCGAATACAAATAGTCTTTGTGTCCAAGCGATAGGTTCTAAATACTTGATTCCGCTTTTAATGGCATTTCAATACTTTTCACTTAATGCTGAATAAACAGCCGTGAGCATTAATTTGTTTAAGAGTATCTATAGTATTATTTTTATGTTTTACCATTAAAGCTAGCAACTGGTAAAGGTTACCAAAAAAAACACCCTCTTCCGAAAAGGTTCAAAGCCCGAGAAAGAAAAATGGTATGAACACATGTTACTTCAAAAAACACCCAATGCTATTCTTAGCTATGATCTATAACACAAAAACGTTCAGAAGAAGGTTATGCATAAAAGTCTTAAAAAAGCCTCTAGTCATTTTTACGCATATCTATTTTCCCCATATAGCCCCTTTTGTAATTATAACCTGACACCTGAACCCGAAATACACTCTAAGTCTTCATATGCGTATATTGTCAAAAAGCAATGATGTTCAAATTCGGTAGAAGCGATTTACTGTTACTATAAGTTGTGTTTTTGTTTGTCTTCTGATCTCATATGACGTGCTTTTAAACCCATTTTTGGGTAGCTTACATCTTCATATTCTTTTATCTGGGTTTTTATAAACTGTCAGTAAAACCATAAAGGCTTTAGACCCTTTATAGCTATATCAAAAAATATTTTTGTGGTGTTTTTACATCGAAACACATGTACATACTGGCGGTAATAAACTTATTTATACAATACGGGTCTGCTCTAGAATATATAAAAAAATGCCCTATTTGTAATGCCTGCATTAAAGCTTTGGGCTTTTTCGGTACGATTTAAATACAATTATACAGGTCATAAAATCCCAAAATTTTTGGCTATTCTCAACTTACCCCAAATTAATCTGTTACGTCTAACTTCTTTATGTCATCACTTGTTGACTATGTGAAGTAATAAAAGCCCATTAAGTTTTTTATAAATACATTTTCCACAAAAACATTTCCCATTAAATTGAAAGCTTTGCACGAAACCGCAAAGACAACCGTAATATGGGATATTAACTAACGGTTTTTTTAGACACTATATGAATATATTCCTAGAGTTTACTTTTCATCTTATTTGTTTAGACGCTTAATATATCGTTACGTAAATATCATCGTGTTTGAACGAATTTGAGTCTTACTATTACTGTTTCTGTGTATGGTTAAAGCTTTACATATTTTCTGACTTCATCGGTATTAGCAGTAAAAGTCTTAATTTTCTGGTTTTTTTTTTTTTTTTTTTTTTGAAATACTCAAAAAAAAAAAAAGAAGAGAAGCGTAACTCAACTAAACCAGAATGTGTATACACAAAAGATTTATATATATCAGTACATATTACTTGAAAAAAAAAGCGTCAAATTAGACGATTTTACGTGTTTCAACAAGAAACAAAAAAAGAGTAAAAAAAACTTTCCTATTCCGACGCATCAACTGAATACGTACGTTACTACAGAATAGACCTTATTAGATAATGACGAACCGAGATCAGTTTATTTAGCACTATCAAATTTTTGTCAAATTTTTGATAGATGTCCTAGATCAGCATAATTATTAAATCCACCTAAATTTGTATAATTTAGATAATTTTGTTATCTTAAAAAACCACACCACATTTAAATATTGTAGCAATCTAGAGTCTATTAGAAACCACATGTATGGATACATACTAAAAGGAAATAAGAAACCAAAGGTTTTGTAATGAATGGACAAACAGATATGTTTTATGGATGAGAATATTTTGAGAGATTTTATGAGGGATCAAAGATATTGGTATTTTATATAAGTTGAGGCGTCTCTCTTTAGATAGACAGCACAAGCATTTACTGAAAGCTGAAACAGTAAAAGGCCAACTACAAACCCCAAAAAAAAAAAATACTGCAGCCTGCAAATTTTTAACACTTTCAAATCAAACACAACTTGAAGCTAATAATTTTTTTTTTCATTATTACCAGGTTCCGTCTTAATAAAATAGTTAAGAAATCAACAAAAATATAGTATACAGAACTTAAAAAAAAAGATTTACAGTGATAGATAGAGCAATGCAGTCTGTAAAGCTTAGATACAATAAAAAGGCAAAAAGTATTTATTTTCAATGCGCTCTTATTATTTTCTAGAGGATTTTGCTTTTTATGTATATTGTTAAGCAACAAACCTCAGATCGCATATTCATGACATAAAGCTCTGTGCTTTTAAGCTTCATTTTAAAAACTCTATAACAATTTGTTCTCTCAAAAACACGTATCAATTATTTTTTCGCTTGAAGATTATATGTTTTTTCTTTTTTCTTTTTTGGATTTTCGGATTGCAGCCTGTTGCGAACTAGCACTGCGATCATTACAATATTTAACTATACATTCATGAGAACCCTTTATAATAAAACAGGCAAGTCATCTACTTCAACGCTATGCTAAATAAAAACTTTGCATACAGAAACAGATGTATTTTCATTTGCAAAGTCTCTACTGGGTGTGTGTACGTATTCATGTATACTCACATAGTATTTTTTGAAACGTCAGGCATTATAAATCAGAGCTGACAGCGTACATTTATCTTAATTTAAGAGTGTTAAGCATTATAGTAATCATATATTACAGACACATTGAAGTTTGTGATTTTATTAATTTATATCATCCAATGTATCGATTTATATAAAATAAGCAGACAAGTTTCTCTTTGTTGTTTTTGGCTTTTTACTTTTGTTTTATTTTCATAAAAGCTACATCAAACAAACAAAAATAAAATGACTTGTATCACAATTGGCCAATACCTCATTAATCGTCTTAAAGAGATAGAAATTGATGTAATCTTTGGTGTTCCTGGAGATTTTAATATGGTAATTTTGCCTTCTAATATGTTTTCAAATCGTATTGATGTATCACTTTTTTCTTTTTTTCGTTCTGCTTTAAATAGACTTTATTGGATATAATAGAAGACGATCCTGACATTACTTGGGGAAATAATGCTAATGAATTGAACGCTTCCTATGCAGCTGACGGCTATGCACGCATACGTGGGGTTGGAGCACTAATTACCACCTTTGGCGTGGGCGAACTTTCTGCGTTCAATGGTATTGCTGGGTCTTACTCAGAGATGGTTCCTGTGATTCACATTGTGGGTGCACCCTCAACAAAAGCTAAAGCTTCGGGTGGTATTGTGCATCACTCATTAGGGGATGGAAATTTTGATGCTTTTTTACAAATGTCGTCCACAATAACATGTGCATCGACCCTTTTAAAAAGCGAAAGCGCTATGGCAGAGATCGACCGTGTTATTTCCAAGGCTGTTCTTTCCAAACGTCCCGGTTATATTGCTATCCCAGCTGATCTAATCTGCCACAAAGTTGAAGTACCTGAAACAATAGCACCCCTTCTAACAGAGCCACTTAGAAATCCTCCAATAGTCCAGTCACTTGCTCTGAATATAGTAACAAAGGCTATTAGAAATGCTAAATTTCCAATTATAGTAGTAGATGGATGTGTAGTTCGCCAGGGTGCGGAGAAAAGTGTTCAAGCTTTCATTGAGCGGTCCGGTTTTCCTACTTATGTGACTCCTATGGGAAAAGGGGCCGTTGATGAATATATACCCGCTTTCCGCGGTTTATACGGAGGACAACTTAGCTTTGAAGCTACAGATGAAGAAGCAAGAAGAGCTGACTTAGTAATTGAAATAGGCTCTATTCGATCGGATTACAATACTGCTTTTTTTTCCACTCCTCACAGTCCTTCTAAAACCATATCACTTCATTCTTTCTCTATCATTGTTTTTAATACTACATACCAGAATGTTTCAATGAACGAGTTTATTCCGCTTCTTACACAATCACTTCCAAAAAAGCCTCGATCTTTTGACCTGGGCCCGCGTGCTATGCCAGATCCTATTGAAGAAGGTACCCAAATAACACATAATTACTTTTGGAACATACTTTCTCGATTTATGGAAGATGACGGAATTGTATGTACAGAAGCGGGCTGCACTCTGTTTGCATCATTAAACATGGAAAGCCCCAGAGGCACAAAATTTATTTCTCAGGTGATTTGGTGCTCTATTGGTTATTCTGTTGGTGCTGCTGTTGGTGCTGCGATGGCTGCTCCCGATCGTCGTGTATACCTTATTGTAGGCGACGGGTCGTTCCAAATGAGTTGCCAAGAAGTATCTCTGTTTCTCCGACATGGTTTAACACCTGTGATACTTTTATTAAACAACAACGGATACCTTGTCGAGAAACTTATACACGGTCCTAATCGCTCTTATAACAACTTTCAGATGTGGAATTATGGAAAATCTCTAGATTATTTTGGTGGCCGTCTCGAGATCAACGGAAATACAGATCCCTTCAAAATAGGGTTTGAAGGACTCGTATCTACTCGCGACGAATTTGAAGTAGCAATGCAACAAACCAAAGAAAATCCCAATCAAATACACTTTATAGAAGTGGTAATGCCCCAGTTTGACGCGCCGCGAGAGATAAAACGTCTGATTGGTAGTCCGAGCTCTTAAGACTGCTGACGTTTGTATTTAGTGTATTTTGAATAAACTTAAAGACAGTGTGTACTTAGGTAGCAATTGTAGTTCATCTAATGCAAACAAAATAACGAAAGCTTTTATGGTCGTTTGCTTCGAAACATATAATAAAAAGTCATACAACATCACTCAGCGTTCTTCTAAGGCTGGAAGCTCTGGCCCCTATCGCTTATGTTCATATCTCTAGTTACTAACGCAGGAGCTTAGTAATGTTTAAATAGCACATTTATCTTGGTTGAACATGTGTTTGATCCCGCTAATCTTTGTAGCAGGTTGGCCCCCTACTTCCAGCTTTTCAATTTATATATGTGGTAGTTTCACAAAATAAAACATGACAACGGACCAAAAGTCTGTATAAAGTATACCCTGTGCTAGCTCAAACATACAGAGTGGTTTGTTTAATATATGTTTAAGGACCCGAAACCAACAGTGGGAAAAAAGCGTTTTTTGATGTCAATCATTTAAAACAGCTACTCGTTTATTTCCTTTTTTCTAATACAAGAGCCCGAAGCCATGCCGCTTCTCTTTCTAGTTCTATTAGTCTTTCTTCCAAATACTTTGTTTTTGATTCCATTTCTTTGGTTTTTTGGTCAAGTTCTTGCTCTTTTTGCTTTTTCTTTTGACGGAATCTAGCAGATGCTGCTGTATTTCTCTTTCTTTTATCCTCGTCTACTTCTATTGTTTTAGACCTTTTTCTCGTAGGCTCTTTTGTAGGCTCAGAAACTATAGATGTAATGGGTGTGTAAAGATCGTTCATTACAGGTTTTGAACCCGACCCTGGCTGTATGTCGTATGTGAATTGAGCATTGGTCCACAATGCAAGCTCGTCTCGAAGTGCCTCTTCAGAGATGTTGTTAGACGAAGGGTCTTCTAAGAGGTTTAGTGCTGAAATGTATGACATGAAAAGTATAAATAAAAATGACAAAAAAAAGAAAGGCAAAAAGAAAAATTGTCAAAAAAAAAAGATAAATTTGGAATAACCAATAAAATTCCTTTTCTTTTAAAAAGACAGTGATAAGGGTATTCCGGGCTCAATGAGGTTAGGAATAGGCCACGATTTTATCCAATAGACATTGATCTACGCAGACCCCATGATATTGAGTTGTAAACCCAGCCCTCTTTTTTTAGCTTTGCAAAAAAAAAAAAAAAAAGCTCACTACAAAACAGTAGCAATTGAGTGAAAACCATAGCTTATACCTGCCGCACTTGAAATGTACACAACTTTAAAAGATCTTTTCAGTAAATTCTTAAAGCAGATCTTTTCTCAGATAGATAAAGTAAGATAAGAGTAAGATTGGAAATATGGGATAGGAAACGTATTTATACATTATTGTTAAACTAAAGCACCTTCCCCCCTCCCTTTTTTTTCAAAAAAAAAAACTCGTATACTGAAACTGAGGCGAAATTTAACTTTACCAATGTACTGTTAGCTTGGCCATAAATCTAGTTCCACACTATTACAAAACTGATGACTGAAAATTCAGCTTTATTTTTATTAACTATAAGATAAAAGGTATACTTTTTAACTGTATAGCTAAAAGCGGTATTAGGTATGTTGGTTGTTATGTTCAAAACAACTACTTCCAAGCCTTTTTGTATGCTTTTTTTTCTACTTCATATTCAACGTTAAATGCAAAAATCAGCAAGTGAGTTTTGGGTATTTAAATCAAAGTTTACAGCCTACTTAAAATAAATGTTTCTATTCAAAGAACCTATTTTGATGGGTTGATAGCATTATGACCAAAAAAACTGTCATCAACCCTATTTGATTAGCTCCAATAGGCCTAGAAATTCCCAAGGGGAAAATCTAGACTCACTGTTTAAAGCGCCGAATCGATGCTGTCAACGAAGTGTCGCATTTCATTTTTTGAGCAAGTCAAAACGTTTACGACAAAATAAAAAAAAATTTATAGTATGAACGTCAACAGTATAGTTTGAAAAATTTTTGTTATTTATATAGTCTTTTCTAGCTGTTTTTTGCCTTTATTCACTGTTAGTAAATTTGTATCCTATTTTGAATCACGAGAACCTCAGCCCTTACATAAAAGGTTATTATATCCCACCATATTTCTATGGCTTCACGTCAACTACAGTGTGAACCTGTTTTGAATGAAGTTAATGTTTACACGACTGTCAATTTGTTGAGAATATATGTAATGTGGAGGTTTGGAATTCTAAACGCCATTCCCGCACGCGTACCTCCTAAAGAATTGATTTGTTAGTTCACTGTACGCCTAAGCGCCATTGTTGTAACTGAAATTTAAGGCACACACATGCATACAGAATAGAATTGCTGTTTTAATAGCAAGTCGACTCATTCAAAACACAGTTGATGAAATACAAACTGGACTCTGCTCAGTCTCGAGAATGGTAGTAAAAGGAAAACAACAACAAACGATAGAAAAAAAGTGAATTCAAGGTACAGTAATTAATGGTTTCATAGACTAAAAATGCTGTACTGGCTGTACTTTTTTCAAACTAGGCTTTGTTACAAAAACGCCGATTGCAGACGCTCACTTTTCTACATGACTATATACAAAAACACATGTGGCGCGTATCGTTTATTTTAAGGTCATGGCGGAAAACGCGTCTACTATAAATTCCTCTGTACATTGTACTTTTTTATTATCTGTCAATATCTATGTTGAAGAAATAAAATTATTGGATAATTTTTCAAGAGCAATAAATAGCACGTTTGGTGTTGTTTTTTTTTATTTTTTAAAGAGACGCTTTTAATGACAGACCAAATAAAGGGGGAGGGGAAGATTGGGAGCGATCTGTTGATAAGCTTACAAGCCAATAACAACGAAAAGAAGCAAGTACATACGTTCATAACGAAGTAACACCAAGCATTTTAATTTTTTGAGTATTTTTGGATTTTATTTAATAATTACAATAAATTGACCCTCTTGACAATCAACGGTACTAATGATGATTAATGATATCACCTTTATACAGACAAAAAAAACCTCAGCAAAAAAAAATAAGGGCCAGACAATTTTTTGTTTTAAAAAAAAAACAGGGGTGCTCAGGGTTTTTCTGAAAGCAAAAACAGTTACATTTTTTTTTTGTAAGTTTGACACAGTCTCAATACAAAAACATAAGCGTATTTAGGCCAGCGCTTATAGCGCTTTATAAATATACCTGCTGTTACTTTGTTTAAAAAGACAGGCTAACGAAGCGATTATTTGGGAGTAATAGTTGATTGGGCTGAACAAGTTCCGCATTTGCACATACATTGAAAGCTTTTTTTGGAGATGAAAAGAATGTTGATTTCAAGCTTTTATCAAAACATATCAAAGAACAATAAAAAGTGTATCTTTAAAACTACCAAATCAAGATAAATAGTAGATAGAATTCTAATAAACAAAACCTTTAGTATTTTGTGGGTTTTTTATAGCACGCCAGCTGTGATGTGTCAGTTAGCTTATTGTCTTGGGCCTAGAGTAGAGACCATGTGGTCTGTGATAGCAAAACGGTCTCTGTGGGTGGTGTTTGAAATTTATTAGTGAATTTTGTGTTACTGTAAATCTATATAAGGTATAGTACGAAAAGGCCGTACTATGGACTATGATACCGTTATGATACGATTGTTATCCTCCCAGCGTCTCCCGCCACATCTTGTATTTTTCTTTCCATCAGTTTCTTCATGTAGTACGAAAGAACTCTTTGTTTATTTTCTATCCCAAAAAAAAAAAAAACCTTGTCCAGGTCTTATCAGTATCTTACTATACGAAATATACACACACAAATAGAAATGTCACAGCCAGGATATAAACTCCTCTTTAGCCCATAAAAACGCGCTCTAAAAGTCTTGTTTCTCATAATGTTTTGCCCATTTATGAGCACAGAATTATCGCATAAAACAAGTTTAACGACGGAGTTTGATAAAAATACAAATATTTTTAATATAAATAACAGGATTTCCTTTTATTTTTCGTTTCTTTTTACTCACAAGAAAAAGAAAAATGTCCTATTCCCGAAAGCCCTCCTCTGTTGGTAACGACCGTCATCATCCTCACACTTTATCTACTCTCGTAGGTTATTGCTTTTTGTTTTCATCTGCTAAAAAACAAATATTGATTTTCTTTTGGTAAACGTGTAGGATTTTCAAGGAGCCAGTTCTGCTGCTGCCGCTAAGGCAATGAAGTCAGAACTGAGCAAATTAGGCTCTCAAATTGAACATGAGGAAGACAGAAAGGTAAGCTCTTTATTCTTTTGAAAACAAGACACAATCAAAAACTAAGCGCGTTTTTTATAGTTTTTTACTCAAGAAATGGACGGTTTCTATATGCTCTTTACACGTTACTTGGACGAAAAGGCCAAGGGCAAAAAACTGTAAGTATTCTTTTTAAAACACTAAAAAAGGCATATTTGGCTTACGTGTCATATGTAGTGAATGGGAAAAGATCCAAACACCCTCCAGCGAACAAATCGTGCCTTACAATACCATGTCTGAATGCTCGTCTACTGAAGACCTTGAAAAGCTGGCTGTGTTGAAATTGAACGGTGGTTTGGGTACTACTATGGGCTGTGTTGGTCCCAAGTCCGCTATTGAAGTACGTGATGGAATGACCTTTTTGGATTTGAGTGTTCGTCAAATTGAGGTAGGCACAACAACGCACGAAACAAAACAAACCTAATGTATTTGTTGTAGTACTTGAACAAGAAGAATGATGTCAGTGTTCCTTTTATTCTGATGAACTCTTTCAACACTGATGAAGATACTAAGCGTATTGTTCAAAAATATGCTAGTCACAATGTAGACATCATCACATTTAACCAAAGTCGTCACCCCCGTGTCAACAAGGAATCTATGCTTCCTGTTGCCCGCTCTCCTAACTCTCCTATTGAACAATGGTACCCTCCTGGTCACGGAGATTTGTACGAGTCCATCTATAACTCCGGCCTTCTGGATCAATTGATTGCCCAGGGCAAGGAGTATCTGTTTGTGTCTAATGTAGACAATTTGGGTGCTACAGTTGACCTGAACATCCTTCACCATATGGTTGAAAGCGGTGCTGAGTTTATCATGGAAGTCACCGATAAAACCAAGGCTGATATCAAAGGTGGTACCCTTGTAGATGACGATGGCCACATCCGCCTTTTAGAAATTGCCCAAGTACCCGATGAGCACGTGGAGGATTTCAAGTCTGTCAAAAAATTCAAAATCTTCAACACTAACAATTTGTGGATCAACTTGAAGGCCATCAAGCGCGTGATGGAAGAAGAATCCATGGATTTGGAAATTATCGTCAATAACAAGACTACCCCTCAAGGTGAAAAGGTCATTCAGCTTGAAACTGCTGTTGGTGCTGCTATCAAGCACTTCAAGAACGCTCATGGAGTCAACGTGCCCCGTACCCGTTTCTTGCCCGTCAAGTCTACCTCAGATCTCTTCCTTGTTACCTCCAACCTGTATTCCCTTTCTCATGGTGAACTTGCTGTTAATCCAGACCGTATGTTCAATAATGTCCCATTAGTTAAGCTCGGAGATCACTTCAAAAAGGTCAGTGATTTCTTGAACAGATTCAAGACCATCCCCAAGATTTTGGAATTGGACCACTTGACTGTTACTGGTGACGTCTCTTTCGGATCTAAGGTTGAGTTGCGTGGGACTGTTATTATTGTTGCCAACCATGGTGAACACATTGATATCCCCTCTGGCACCATCTTGGAAAACAAAGTCGTCACTGGCTGCTTGCGTATCCTTGACCATTAAACCTTCTCCACTTACCACTGTCATTGTAAAGGGGAGGGGAATTGGAAGAAAAGAAAGGGAACTGCTCCAAAGGTTTTTCTGTTTTATTTCACCTTTCACTTTCTTCTATCTTCCTTTTTGTTATATATAATTTTAATCTTTTTTTCTTCATATCCCAAAAATAAAACAAAAAAAATCGCACATAGTCGCTTCTGCATGGTTTTTTTTTCTTTTGGAGAAGGCAAATACAGATTGAGCCCATCGATGTACCTTTCTTATCAGTGAAAGGATACTTGTATTTAAAGTCAATATATGTGATTGGGTATCTCTCATGGAGCATTCATACCTGTGTTACAGCTCTGAAAGGATCTATGGGAGACGAAATTATAGAGCTTTTTTTTTTAAAAAAAAAAGGATCTCAACAGCACATATAATTAGGATGATTGTTTTCTGTTCTCTTTTATCACTGCTTCATAACAAATATATACATGTCCTATCCCTAAATCTCATATCTACCAACGCTCAACTTTTATCAATAAATATGTTACTTACACCTATCTCCTCTCTTGAGATATGAACAAAAACTTTAGATCGTTGTCAAGTTGTGCATTTGCAACCCCTGATGCTTCTCGGAACTATAAACCAGAGTGGTCTTACTAGTGACAACGCCTTAGAAGATGTCCTCAGAGAAGTAGTCAAAAAGCTGCACCAGAAAACGGTTGAGTTAAAGGCTGAGTTAGCTGTCTTCCCAGATGATGTTGCTCAACATAACGCTGACACTGAAATCCGTGCCAGAGAAGCCAATTGGCCTACTGTGATACCCTTCCAAGAAAAAGCCATTTTTTGTTTTTTACTGTAACAGAGATACCCTATGTTAAGAAGTGGCTTTATTGAACAAACTTAAATATGATCGCCACAACGTTTGAGCTTGGATATCACTGGGTTGGATAGAGTGCATAACGCGAATATATTTGGAGAGCTGTTTCAATTTGGGCTTAAAACTCCCCAAGATCTGAGTAAAACGGGCATTAAAGATACATACGACTTTATGGACTTGAGAGGAGGTTTTAACCACTGTGCCGTATCTCTTTTCAAGATAGATTGCTCCAAAATAGGGAAGATCGTATTTCTGAAGAAAAAAAAGGAGATTTTAAAAAGGAAAGAATCAGATTTTTTTGCACAGCTTTTTATATACTTTTCTTTGAAAGCAAAAAAGTACAGAAGCCTGTCGGGACATACCTTAGATGAAGCTAATACATCTATTTAGCACTGCTTTATACCTGGTTTAGAAGACGGCGAAGTAGACGAATACGGTATGAAATTACTTACTGGTAGACTCTAAAGGTTTAGATAGCATTTGTTGGGTTAAACCAAAGACAGGCACATGTAAGTGATGAAAGGTTACAGCCGTCGACTGCCAACCTCCAGCTAAAGGCAGATATCCTCTTCTTTCCTGTTTTGCACCCAGATATAAACCGTCAATAAAGAAGTAAAATATTTTCGAAACCGTTTGTAAATGTTTTTTTGTCTTGTTGTGGTTATTTATTTCTTCATTTGGTATTTTGTTCGCTCTTTACAAACTCTATATTTCGCCTTAATCGAAGTCTAAATACAGTTGCTTTATTATGTCCATAAAATGGTAATACTGTTTCGCTTTACTTTGTTAGATTATAGAAATTTGAATATATAATGAATACAAGTAACCAATTTAAAAAAGGCTTATTACATCAATACATTATATAGCCCTTAATATCTTTTAAGAGTGGTTCGAGGCCAAGACTACCAGCAAGCGTTTGACAATTGAGGAAGTCAGCCAACTTATAGTAATGAAACAAATATTTTATTAGCCCTTCTATATTCTCTGTTGGGCACCATCCAATTTCCAAGCTCATGAACATATCCAATAATTCTACCGTTTGGGAATCGGTAGGCGGCCCTCTGGAAAGAGTTTTTGCAGTTGCAATGGGACATCAGCTACTTTTATCGGTGAGATACTCAGCTTAGAGTAAGGTCATTACAATATTCAAGAACGGCGCGAAAGGCTTGCTAGATTCAATAAAGCAACGAAAAAAAAAAAATAGAAAAGAAAAAGAAAGATAATCCAAGCTGCAAAAAGAAGTTGATTATTTATCTCGATTTCATGTTTTTCTTTTTTTCTCTTTAAACGACTAGCTTTTGGTTTGAAATATCTTTCACATTTTCAAATAACGTTTTTTTTTTTTTTTTTTTTTTTTTTTGAAAAAAAGGGCAGATCCAGGTTATAGCCAAACAACGTTTAGAGGGTGCGCTTGTAGATCTATTTATTACAACACAGACTACTTCTAAAAAAATATTTCTACACATCGGCTCTTGAAGCAAAGGCAATAAGAACAATTTGTAAAACAGAAGCGATATGCTCCGACTCTTCAACTACATAAAATAGTCGTTTTCGGCCGCTTTGGCCTTCTAAAGGAAAGCCAAAAAAAAAAAAAAAAAAAAAAAAAAAAAAAGGGGAATGCAAGACAAACGAGTATTGGTATTTTAGTTCTATAAGAAAACTGCCTTCAGATAAACAACCTTTATAGTTATCAGTGTGCTTTCCCAGTACTACAACACTGTTTAAAAGTCATCTCTACGACACTTTGGGAGATAAGGAGTTTAGAGAACACAACATAAAGCTCAAACCTCATACAGCCGTGATATAAGAGATTTTCTGCCGACGATACGTTGATTTTTCTTAAATATCACTATTATCCTAGCAAGTTAAAAGTGTACCTGAGTAACTATCAGCTGATATCCAGTTAGAGACTCAACTCTAACAAAGCCGAGTCGATCTTTATGTTTATAAAAGAACACGTTTTTTCTGAGGAATAGCGAAAGTAAATTCTACTTTTATTAACGTACTGAGGTTTGTTCTTATGTCGATTTGCTTAAAAGCGAAAGAACCCTGGCGGTATCTCGTACGTAGCTTGAGAGCCTCACGCTTTACAGAAAACATGTTACTCTTGGGCTATGAAAAAGTAGCACAAAAGATCTCGCCTTTCGCTAGTTGGTACATGCTAAATTTATGTTCTTAGCTGCCAACAAGTTTATAAAACCTCACCCAAAATTCGTCAACTGGCCCACGGCCAATAACCAAAAAAGAAAAGTGGAGGGTTTCAAGTGATCAATATCCTTGGGAATCAAGCCACTCTCTACTATTATTGGATTAACCCTTTGATAACAATAACGAAAGTCGACGGTAATAAAAATTAGTGAAAAGTTAGAACATGTTCAGTCAACGCAATAAACTCTGCGCGCCTGAAGCTCAACTACTATTCCAAAATACACGAAAAAAAAAAATCACTCAATTTAATAAGTAAATATAGTACGTACGCTATCCTGACATATAAGAAACTTGCTAAAGACTTCTAAAAGTCTCACAATCTGCCTTTAATCCCTAATAAAAGGGATTTATATGTCTGATTCACCACTTTTCAACCTACATAGCATACATACAAGTATTCCTTTGGCAGGCATGCTCTACTGCGACACATAGCTTTCAAAGCTATATAATTCATCCCCTTTACCTTTTTTTTACCAGGCACATCGCTGTCGTTTTAGTTGGAGAATAAAAAAAGGTATAATTTGACGGATTGAATCAAAGCGACCGCCTCTGCTGTTTGGTGCAAATACACAATAAAATCTGAGGATTATTAACATCGAAGGATGCTTCTTAGATACAGCTAGTGATTTCTTGCGACTCAAATTATATTAAAGAGATGGTTTTACAACAGTTTAGCACAAGTTGACAAAAAAAACTGTACTGTATTAAATTTTGTAGTGTAAAGCCGTTGCAAGACCTCTCTATGAATAACCTAAGCTCTAGCTTCTAAGAGGTTCCTCTCTAACAGCTCGAACAAATGGCATCCACGGAAAGAAAAAAAAGGGACAATATTGAAATTGAAATCGATCCAAGAAACCACAGACCAAAGTCCTGGTACTGAATGAAGGGCCTGCTAAATGTTTTACCATTTCTATACTATTGAGGTTGACTCTTAGCAAGCTTTGTAGTTCAATCCCTCTCCTCCTCAAAGAAAATTCATAGCATATAGCTGGTCATATACATATATATACATATATGTGTGTGTGAGTGTGTGAGTGTGTGTACTTTTATATATCCCAAAAATAAAATAAAAACACATGTAATATGTAGCACTAAAAATACATAAAAGAAGTCTGTATTCATGTAACTCCGTTTTTCTTTTTTATTTAGTTTTTTTTTAGTATGAATTCACTGAGCAACTTTCAAATTCCTGATGTTTGGGAAGTTAAAGTAAGTAGTGCAATAAACGGTTGTACTCTAAGACTTGGTGAACTCATTTTTTGCTTTAGGATGCCATTAACAAAGTGTAATTTTCTTTTATATTTTTCCAGTTTTGGATACTAATGCATAACTCGTATGCTAATAGGAGAAACGTGGTATTGAATTACACTGAGATGGAAGCCAAAGTTCATGAGGCAACCAACAATGAACGCTGGGGCGCTTCTACAACTCTTTTGCAGGAAATTGCCAATGGCACCCACAATTAGTAATTAACTTCTAGATTGATAAAGAGAAAGGAGGCCTTACTCTTGTTGTTTGATAGCCAATATTTTAATGAGATAATGCCTACTATATACAAACGCTTTACTGAAAAGGAGCCCAAGCAGTGGCGACAGATATATAAGGTAGAGGGCCAATTCAAAGATATGCTGCTAAATAAAATAATAACAACAATAACGCCATAGGCCTTAGTACTATTAGAGTACTTGATCAAGAACGGATCTGAAAGAGTTGTAGACGATGCTCGGGCCCACGCCTCGGTGATTAAGATTATGAAGAACTTTTATTATATTGATGACACTGGAAAAGATGAAGGCATCAATAGTAGGATTATTTTTTTTTTTTATGTGAAAACTAATCAAGTTCAAGTTCGAAACAGGGCTAAAGAGGTTGTCGAGTTGCTGTCTAATACTGAAAAAATCCGAAAGGAAAGACAGAACGCCAAAAAGAACCGTAACAAATACATAGGTGTAGGATCCGAACCTGCTGGATCGAAATTTATGGGGTTTGGAAGCGACTCTGGTCGGGGTATCAGTTTCAATGGAGATGCTATGGATTTTAATGAGCATATGGCATATACCTCACCTTCTGAGCGCTATGATGAAAGTAATGACTTTGACTCATTCTCCTCTGCCAACAACGCAAAAGAGAGCCCTCAAGAAAGCGTTACAAAGCTTGGTAGCGACGATGATTGGGGAGAGTACACTTGGGGAGGCGTGGCTGAGGAAAAAGCACCAGCAGCAAACTTGATAGACGACGATTTCGCTGACTTTCAGAGCGCTGTTCAGCCCACAAAGACAACGCAAAACGATCTTTTTGACCTTTTAGGTGGAAGTATAGCACCAACACAGCAAAAGCCAATACAAACCACACCAGCTAAACAGGAACAACTTCAAAATTCGAATGTGGGCATGTGGGCACAGGCCTCCAACTTTGTGTCCCTGGACTCATTTGGAAAAACGACTCCTGCCGCTCCTACCGCCGTCACCTCAATGAACTCTATGAAAAATAGTAGTGCTCAAACGAATTGGAACAGCTGGGCTACCAATAACGCAAAGCCTTCATCGAGCGCTGCATCAAAATCGTCTCCTTTTGACGATCTTTTATCTCTATAAAAATTTCTGAATATATAAAGTGAGGATATTGTTAAAGTAGTTTTTTTTTTTTTTTTTTTTTATGAAAAAGACGTTAAAAGTGCATTTAGAATGAAGTTCGTTCACTATAAGATTATGTTTCTAAGAACCAAAATTTTGCCCAAGTGGCACATGAGACAATGATGTCCTTACATTGTACGCAGAGAAAGTTCTGCTTATGGTGTACAAGAGCGGGGAAGTTTCTTGAGACCTTTATACAATGGGTCTCCCCTTTTGGTACAATCCCCTTATGATGCTGTGTTACAGTTTCAGCCATTGAAATCCTAACCAATCATTCAAAACAAAATGCGTGAAATAAACTCAATGAGTGAAAAATCAACGTTTTGAGCTCTAGTTTTTGTTTTGTTTTATTTTTGTCCATCGGCGATTACGTTTTTCTTTTTCCAGTTGGCGGACTTTAGATGATGTTGTCCATCAGACAAAGTATGAGTCTTGGTGGGCTTTACAGCCATTGAGAATGGATTAGGCCATTTAGGGTACAAAAACAGCTAAATTTTGCTGGTTCATTGATATTATAACAGCACTCGAAAGCAGTTTATTGTCAATAGCTAGACTTACCTACTTTTTGTATGATTCTGACTGGTGCCTAAAAACAAAATAATAAGTTAGGCACTGAATGCCAAGTGTGACTGTGGTACAAGGAACAAATCAGTCTGCTACTTTTTTGATGTTTTTTTTTTTTTTCTACTTGGACATTTGAAGGAAAATAAAGAAAAAAAAAAGGAAAGGGAGAAAAGATAATAAAGAAAAGGGGACAAAAGCAATCAGAAAGAAAAGAAAAGAAAAAGAACACAGAATACAACATGAGTAGTAGCAGCTGGATTACCATTTATAAAAACACTCCTTCAGCAAAAGTGGTTTTTGTATCCGATAGCATTACAGAAGTATGCGGTTGGGAACCTAATGAAATTATCGACCAACTAGGGTCTCGGCTATTTCACCCCGACGATCTAAAGAGCTTGATAAAGATACATACTGTGAACATTGTGAAAGAGAGAATGGCGTCTCTAGTGATTTATAGATTTTTACGAAAAGATGGTAGCTTTGTAGTACTGGAGTCTGTAATCAACTACTGTTACGACCTACTTATTACAAGTAACTATCTATACGAAAACGACACACTTGAGCACGGCTTGAGAACGAGCACGGTTGATGAAATATTTATCTGTCGTCCTACTGGCCAGCTTCAGCTTGCGGGTGCCTGGAATGAAAGACAAGAGAATATCTTGAAGATTATAGAAACAAATCAAGTGTGGAAGGAGGATAAGCTAGTGATGCCTCTCGAAAAGCGTTTCTGCTTGGTTCTCAATAGATTTACAGAGTCACTAAGTATTGTCTATGCTACCCAATGTATAAAAGAGTTAGTTTCTATCTCCTCTGAGGATGTGATCGGGCAGTCTTTCTTTAGCTTTGTACATAAACAAGATATACCCTCTCTTAGAGCTCAAATTGAAATGGCAAAAGAGCATGGCTCAGTGGTCAGACTGCGATTCGACTGGTTGATAGACCAGAATACTTTGGAGCCCGTAGAAGGGATTGTCAACGGCACATATGATGGTATCAGTTTAGTCATACGATTATCGCCGCGCTTAATCATGGATAAACAAAAAAACTTATTTTAGCCTCTATTCTCTCTCTCTCTCTCTCTCTCTCTCTCTTTCTTTCTTCTTTTTCCCTTTCTCTTTGCCTTTTACCATCAAGAAAAATAGTCATTAAATCAACCACTATGTACCTTCATCAATTGATACTTTCGCCTTTTTAAGCAGTGCTTCACCATTCAATCGTATATTTGGAAATAAAGCTGAGCCAATTGCCATCAGTGATATTTGAACGAGCTTTAGAATAAAAAGTCTCCCATTTAGGATTCACTGTTTGAATTTATCCGATTGGTCAGTGTTCAAATCACCAAAAACAACTAAAAACTGCCATTGATCTTGTAAAAGGCAATAGTTTGGCGATGATGATTGTTGCTATAGAAGTAAACTAGCCATTTGATTGGTCTATGAGTCATCATCGGTCTATTAAGGTCGATCCAAAGTGTTTTAAAACCAGCCAATAAAATAAGATAACTGTCCCAAGTCGGGAAAACGATTGTTTAAATTGGTTCTTGGTCTAGTGTAAGCCACATGTATGGTGTAACGCGGTTGATTAGGAAGATCTTTTAATTGCGCCCTCTCCTTAAGGTGGGAGTCTGTCAAAGCAAGTTAAAAGCTAATTTTTTTTTTTGTTCTTAATTTCCATTTTTAACATTTATTTGTTATTAGCTTTGTTTCCTTCTGTACGTTTTTCAGTATATTACAAAAAAAAAAAAGCTGTTACAATGTAACCATGGAATGTTACCATGGCAATTAATATTCATTATGTTAATCACCAAACACTTTATTATTGTGAAAATATACATGAATATGAAAAAAAAGGGGGGGAGTGTAGATACATATGTACATATATATTTGAGTGAGTGAGAGGTTTTATTGTTCAAACAAAGCTTAGCAAGTAAACGGTTTATAAAGAGGTAGCCGAATCTTGACCCCAAGAAATAGGCTTGGCAGCCAAAGGTTTGTTGATGAGCTGTGCCTTCTCTGCTGGAGTAAGCGAGCTACCATTTCTTCGGGTTGGGCGGCCTGTACGATGCACGCGCAGATGGCGCCTCATGTTACTCTGTACACTAAATTTACGATGGCAGTCTTTTTCAGGACACTCGAACGGACGTTCGCCGGTATGGGAGTAAGTATGTATACGAAGGGAGGAAGGGCGAGAGAAGCCCTTGGAGCAGTAAGAGCAATAATATTTTTTACTGGGAGGCAGTCGTCGCTTCCGACCAGTGTGAAGGTGGCCGGACGGCTCGTTAGATCGGCCATTTTTTTTAGGCTTGTGCGATTCAGAATAGATAGACCCTCCACTACTACTGTTATCATCTTCTTCTTCGTCATGTTCCGCATCTTGTTCTTCGGCATCTGCCGAGTCCTCTTCAGAGGGCAAGGTGGGGCTCAGAGGATGGGAAAGAGTGACGACGGAGGATTGAGATGAGGTAGGAGAGCAGGTGCCATAGACAAGAGGGGGGGTGGCGTTGTTGGAGAGGTGCGATAAAGGCTGGAGCAAGAAATCAAAGGTGTTGGTGGATACAGCGCGACGGTGATAAGCCTGGGCCTTTGCAGGAGCTGTGGATGGGGGATAAGGATGGGTATAATCCGAGTAAGAGCGTGTGTGCAGATGACGGGGAGAGCGATAAGAAGAAAGATGGGGACGGAAGGGTAAAGGGCGGTATAAGGAAGCCTGATTCTGTGGCTCGTCTACTTTGGGCTCGATGGGGATGGGCTGAATTGAAAGTCTTTCCAGCTGTCCAGACATGCTGGTCTCAATGGCTGCCTTTCGATCTACAAAAGGCTTGAAAGCACTCGAATGTTCTGATGCATGACGTCTGTGTCCTTTAGGTTTGGCTACAAACAAACTGTTTAATTCGGCGATTTTTTCTAATAAAAGAAACCTCACCTTCGTTCAAAGATACTCCCTCAAGCATGGACTGAATAGAGGGAAGCTTGGGCCATTCTTGTGATTGCATGTTGTGTTGGGCGTGTTTATGTAAGGAACGGAGATATGGCGTAGCAAGAAAGAAAAATTCACAAAAAAAAAAAAAAGGAAGAAAGAGCAATAAATGAAAATGAAATACTATTTACAAGAAAAAAAAAAGCAGAAAATTAGGGTTGATCCCCTTTTTATCTTCTATATTTAACTCGTTTCAACCACCGAAAGTGTAAACCATACCTTATTTGTAGCGAAGTCAGGCTTGCAAATTTTGTCGGTCTGCCAAAAAGAATATTATTGGAAATAGCAGCAAAAACCATCGATAAATGCTAAACGCTGTTTGTATCCTACATTTGACGTCACTCTGACCTCTTCCAGGCAGGGTAAAAGGATCTATTGGTCACGTGAGCTGATCAAGACCACTCTCCCTCCCCCTCGGATGAGCCCATCAAAGATGAGACGATTCTGCTGGACTGCGATCGCCATCATTTTTTCTTACGCCTTCAAAGAAATCTAAATCATGACATAGGGCGTTTGAGCTCGTTCTTGAGCTTAAAAATCTTCTTTGTCAATAAAAAAACTGCTCTTAAATTCCCTTTTGTTTGCATGAAAATGGGCCTCCGCCTTGTGTTTTCGGCTCACATCCTCAGCTATTTTTGAGGTGTACTGTTAGGTGATACAGCTGGGAATGCCACTGCAAGCCCAGGTAAAGAGAAGTAGACAAAAGAACAAAAGACTTGCTCAGTACCGTTTATTTTTCTCTCTGAAAGTCTGGACACCATCAAGAGCACTGTGTTTTGAAGTGTTACTCAATTCAAAACTAAAACCGCTGACACTAGAACGTTTCTTTATCCCAAAAAAAAAAAAAGAACACATTTGCTTCTTTGACCTTCGCTTTGAGATAGAACGACAGGCGATTCTTAATGTATTAAAGCACCCCTCCCCCTTTATATATATATATATATATATATATATATATATATTCTTTTCTGGGTATATGATCTAGAGTGGTCAGATTATTTTCATGAAAAGATGCATAGACGTTTTAGCAGTTTCAAAACTTAGTAGAAAGGTCAAGATAAATTAAGATTGACGGTTTGGAAGAGAAAATAAGTTCAATGTTTAACAATGACAATGAGAGAATGAAAAGAGCTTCAGCAAATTTCATTTCATGTATTGTTTGCATAAGGCTACTTTTTCTATGTGCTCGTTAAGAGCTGCTAATCTTTGCCTGTCATGTCTCACAAAGAGAAGATCATGAATCGGCTATTGAATGCCGCGTGGACAACTAAGCGAAAGACTTAGTCTGTCGGCACATAGGTTGCGCTTTGCCAGCACATTTACCAAAACCAAAGCCAAAAAAGCTAAATTGCTCCTGTAATGTGTCTGTCACGCTTTCTCGTTGTTTTCTTGACTCAAAACGAAGCAGGTTAAAAGTAATGGCTGTTTCGTTAAATTCAAGGTATATGGGCGGGGTTGGTTCTGGGAATGAAATCAGGACCGAGGCAAGAGCCCAGATTAAACGTGTCTGGAACCTTTTGCACATGTGGGTTATTGAAAAATGACGATCCAATATACTAGCAAGTAGATTGCTTCGTAGGATAGTAAAGATCTCCTTTTCTCTCAAGACCTTTTTTGCGCTATTTTTGGTTTTCTAGAGTTCAAGTCAAGTCGCATTTCAAAATATGCTTTTCTTTTTTTTTTTTTTTTTTTTTTTGTTTCATTTTTCTTCAATTTGTTCTGTTTTGCAGAAAAAAAGGTAGTCCATTCAGAAACCTGTGGGAAACAGAACCAGCCCGCGGATTTCTGCGGTAATTTAAAGTAGGACGGGTCTACAGATTTTAGTCTAAAATTAGACAATTTCTAAATGGACAGTCTTTCATTTCAGTCTACTTTTTCTTCACATGTTCAAAAATCAGATCAGACACTTTCGAACCAGACACTTGAAGAGATTTTTTACCCAGAATCAATTACTTTATGAAGGGCAGTTTATTACTTTACTCTTATTCAAGGTTCATTCCTTTGTTCATGCATCTATACCAACATGTTTTGGTGTGTCTGATATAGTTCTTGACATGAGTCCCGAGTTCACGTCTAAAGGATTTCGTTTGATATTACTTTTAGCATTCTCCAATTGTATTCAATAATGGAGAGAGTATGGATGCATTAAAAGAGGCTTATAGCCTTGTTTGTTGATAGCATTTACGACAAACGCTGAATGATGAACTCTACAGTTGTCAATAACGATAAACATTCCCTTTCTGCTATGTTTATCAAGAGCATTCATGAAAGTTTCGATGAATTTTACAACATGGTATGTGATTACGCCTTTTTAAGAGGTTTTGACTTGGAAGTTTCCAAAATGTCAGCCTTTCCCTTCTTAGTTGTAGCTTTCTTAAATTCCTTCTCGAGCTTCTCCATATCTGACCGCCCCAATGGCTCAAAAAGAGAAACACAGCCGACAATTGTAACATTTGCTCTACATCTGCTATGAACCTGTATAATAGCAGGATCACCTTTTTTTTTTTTTGACCATGTACGACCTCTCATCATTTGAGTATGAAGCCCCACCCATCATAGTTCTTTTGAAAGTTAACACCACTTTCTTTCCATTAGAAACAAAAAGAACTTGTGCATTTTCCGCATATCAAAACAAATTCCCACATAGCAACGAGGGTTTAAAAGAGATGAGCCAGGCGATAAAAACAAAGCGATAGGCCAGTGATCACGAATAGTCCTGTGAATGTATGGTTTTCTTCTGACACCATTCATACTACGGTCTTCTACAAAACATCAGTAAGTTACTTTATTGTGTTATTTTAGTTCTCGAAATATGCCAATGGCTTTAATTTTTCAGAGCAAACTACTCTCTATTAGTATGCTATAATCTCCCACATCGCTTGATTCAAATATATAAGGTTCATGAAGAGAACCCAATGCAAAACATCATTATAATTTAGAGAATATGATTGACAAAGTTAAAGCACGGTGAGAATTTCGACTACCATATGTTTACCTCTTTTGACTTTTTCTTCAGTTAAGAGACGCAGAAGCTTACAACTTCAAGAAAGAGATTAAGCGCTTTTTTTCATATTACTAGACTTATCTGACTAGAATGACTAAATTCAAGTTATAACCAAACATAATTATGCGATGGTTTATTAGCATATAGAGCTCTTGTATTATACGTAGGAGTTCAACCGTGTGACACTTTATTGTTCATTTTCTTTTAAATATGTTGTATCTAAAAAAAGGCTGCCGCAGAGGTCAAAGTAAAAGATTGAAAACTCGAAAAACATGGCTTTTTATAGTTTTCTTGTATTATGGCTACTGTGTATCTATGCATCCATAGAAATAACGCCTTGTTGGTGCATTTTTGCCGTTTTATTTAGATAATCTTTTGAGGCAATTTTTTTTTTTCAAATTGCTTTTCAAAAGACAATTAGACAATGTTTTACGGACCGAAAGCTCTCTGTGACATTAACAGGAATTATTCCTATCAATACTGCTGAAAACGTTGAGACGCGGCTCCGTAGTCTTAATCTGGATGAACTTTTTGAACATTATAAGCCCTTTAAAGATAAGCAGTAAGTATTTAAAATCATAGAATCTCAAAGTGTTTGTCTCAATGGTCTCACCTTATACTGTTTTAGATATGGGCTTTCGCATTTTGCCACGAGATATGACACTTCCAAGTTTTTTCAGAAATACAGGAACAAAAAGCTTGATAAAGGAAAAAATGTGAGAGTAATGGTGAAATGGTTTAAGTTTTAAGATGGCAAGAATGATGAGAAGTTAAACGAGACTCTGAAAGTTAGATGGTGTTTTTTTTTCGTGGTCATTGGGAACCTTTTATATGTTTTTAAGACCGAATCATGAAGCTGACTTAGAGTGCGATGAGTTGTTACAGTCATCAATAAAGTGCACATCAGCACGTGGTGAACGCTCTAAATTGAAATAGCGTTAGCGGTGCTAGACTATCATATTTAACAGCTGTTACTATGATTGCTTCTTTGGCATTAAGTTAAGTGTTGGTAAAGACTAAACACGACAAGTGGGTTCTATTGATTGGAACAAAAACTCAGTTTCTTGTAGTATCGGTTCAAACCCACTTGAAACAAACTTATTAGAGGCAAATATTGACAACCTCTATAGCAATATTCATGGGTACAAGGTAGCTATACACCTGTTAAAAGCAGAGATTCGTTCCAAGGAAGGCAAAATTAAACAGCGTAAAATAAACCTTTAAAGATGTAACTTTATATCTTCAATACCCTCACCACTCACATGCTTAAGCATTTAATTACACATAATAAACAGTCTACGATATCGTTTAATGTATGATAAACTGCCCTTCATAAAGTAATTGATTCTGGGTAAAAAATCTCTTCAAGTGTCTGGTTCGAAAGTGTCTGATCTGATTTTTGAACATGTGAAGAAAAAGTAGACTGAAATGAAAGACTGTCCATTTAGAAATTGTCTAATTTTAGACTAAAATCTGTAGACCCGTCCTACTTTAAATTACCGCAGAAATCCGCGGGCTGGTTCTGTTTCCCACAGGTTTCTGAATGGACTACCTTTTTTTCTGCAAAACAGAACAAATTGAAGAAAAATGAAACAAAAAAAAAAAAAAAAAAAAAAAGAAAAGCATATTTTGAAATGCGACTTGACTTGAACTCTAGAAAACCAAAAATAGCGCAAAAAAGGTCTTGAGAGAAAAGGAGATCTTTACTATCCTACGAAGCAATCTACTTGCTAGTATATTGGATCGTCATTTTTCAATAACCCACATGTGCAAAAGGTTCCAGACACGTTTAATCTGGGCTCTTGCCTCGGTCCTGATTTCATTCCCAGAACCAACCCCGCCCATATACCTTGAATTTAACGAAACAGCCATTACTTTTAACCTGCTTCGTTTTGAGTCAAGAAAACAACGAGAAAGCGTGACAGACACATTACAGGAGCAATTTAGCTTTTTTGGCTTTGGTTTTGGTAAATGTGCTGGCAAAGCGCAACCTATGTGCCGACAGACTAAGTCTTTCGCTTAGTTGTCCACGCGGCATTCAATAGCCGATTCATGATCTTCTCTTTGTGAGACATGACAGGCAAAGATTAGCAGCTCTTAACGAGCACATAGAAAAAGTAGCCTTATGCAAACAATACATGAAATGAAATTTGCTGAAGCTCTTTTCATTCTCTCATTGTCATTGTTAAACATTGAACTTATTTTCTCTTCCAAACCGTCAATCTTAATTTATCTTGACCTTTCTACTAAGTTTTGAAACTGCTAAAACGTCTATGCATCTTTTCATGAAAATAATCTGACCACTCTAGATCATATACCCAGAAAAGAATATATATATATATATATATATATATATATATATAAAGGGGGAGGGGTGCTTTAATACATTAAGAATCGCCTGTCGTTCTATCTCAAAGCGAAGGTCAAAGAAGCAAATGTGTTCTTTTTTTTCCAGAAAATTTACATTCAAAAGAAAAGAGAAGGTCGAAAGAAACAATAACAGGGCAACAAAAATATCTCATATTTTGGGTGGTACCTGGATGTGTAGTACAAAGGGTAATCTTTTTATTGGCACTCGTACAAGAAAAAGGGGTAAGGACAAAAAAAGAAAAAGATCTACGAAGAATAGGTTCTTTTAGAACCGTTTTTCTTTTGGGAACCACATGGTCTACAAGGGATGGTGCAATGAATTCCCAATTTTGGGTTAGGTTGACACGGGAGACAACAGATACAGTTGCCAGTCTCTTGTTCCTTTTGGCACTGCCATTTATCTAAACATGCGTTCTTTTTGGAGCAAGATGGATGTGCTTCTAAACTTGAGCAGTAGGCCGTGGCAACGAAACAGAGAAGGATTAAAGAGACGCGCATTTTGATTAAGAAGTCTGTTTTAGGGGTTAAAGCTATATACCATGTAATGTTTTGTACTTACTTTTATAAAAGTGTGATTAGTTAGGATTGTTGTTTTATATAAAAAAAAAAAAGAGAGAAACCACAAAGGCTTTTATACTAATGCAAACCTCTCTTGGTAATACGATGTAGGTGCTATTAAGTTATGCTGGATCAAAAAAAAAAAAAAACTAAGGCTCACTGCCCCTTTTTTAGAGTATTTAAAAATAGAGATCTACCAAAAGGAGAAAAGCGTAAAACAGCTTGCGTTTGTGGAAAGACCCGTCGCTATTATTGACAAAAACAGCCACACTATATTGAGTATTATTCCTTTTTTTATACAAAAGAAGTTGATTAAAACCAAACAAGTAACAATCGCACAAAGAAAAGTAGAGTACAAATGGTAGCTTGCTTAAGAATTATAATGTCTCGAACGCGAGTTTTCTCATGCTGTCAAGCACAACGACTACCGTTTTTTGAATACAAGTAGGATCTGTGGTACATCTCATCTTACCCCTGACTCTTTCTAATACTGTCTCATGAGTATATCATAGTCTAGGTTTAAACCGTCTACATGTACTTATTTACCCATTCAAGCTAATATGTTATTAAATTTAGTAAGAACCTTCATGGTTTATCAAAAACTAAAAAGAAAAGCTCCTGCACTTAATAATCCCCTGATACGTAGTGTCACTTCGCTAAACCAGAAGTTAGATGTAACATCGCGAGACTTTTTATTGCTAAATCGGTTTAAAAAGTTTGAGTGTGCTCAAAAATAATGATAATAGCACTAAGATATGTTTTGCATCGACACTTTGATGTCTAAGGACCTTTTTCTTGACCAGAATTTCTGAATAACGTTTAAGAGCCTTTTTTTTTTTTTTTTGGAATCAAAAAATGGACTCAAAAAAAAACAACTCAAATTTACTCACGCCATATTCGTCAGAGTGAGACAACAGTGGCCCTGTTTTTACCTAGTCGGTTCGTTGAAATACTTTCTTGTACCGTGAATGGCGTTGAGCTTTCTACAGTTTATAAAAGACAAATATTTTATAATCCTATTTTATCGTTCAACGTAAAATTGTAGTTATCGCGTTACGCTCGAATATATTTATAAAGTCTTTAGCAGTTGCAAGAAAGACCTATAACCCTGTATCTGAAATATATGGTGTACAGAATGTTAAAAAAAACAACAAAAAGGCCTCGAAAGTTTGTAGCTATCTGATTTACACGATTTGACAAAAAAAAAAAAGTATGGTTTGACTAGCATCTAGCCAGTACTATACCCAGAAAAAAACTTGTATTTCTTTTCTTTTTTCTTTTTCTTTTTTTTATTCTTAGAAAGGCTTCGGATCTGAATTGTATACAGTAATACACTTGTATACGATTTTTAGAAATAGTACAAATGTCTAACATTGTTCATAGAGCAGTTACACCATAATTGTTGGGAGCAAGTCGAGAACTCTGATCCGGTCAAGTTTGGGTCCTTTTTGTATATAATATTTTGTAGTAAAAAAAATCTAGGGTGAAGTCAGGTTGGTTTAGGGTGGCTTCAAGAGCGAGGCTAACTTTCTTGACTTACTTGAGATTCAGCTATGTATTTATCTCTTGAGACATAGGGTAGAAGTAGTAAGCTTCACCTGTCTAAATTTAAGTATATGATACGTCTTAGGGCTTTCTGCTAACTGTTGTATATTTTCGGTTCTGTACGCCTTTTTCAAGTTATATACACCAAGCCAAAAGTAAGCATTAAACCAAACAGAGGAGTCTTGGCTCAGTTGTTAAACCTCTTGAAAGAGCAGACCTTTTGTAACACTATTTTCATCAAAAAAAATATTTTGAAATTGAGTTTTCTCAAAGTGATCCAATACTTGCTGTTTAGAATAACAACGAGAATCGAATAAATATTTGATTATTTGATTAGGACGTCGTTTTAAATTTTAGTAACCTTAGTATACTGGTTTCTTTTGTTGTTTAAAACACGATGCTCTGTTTAGCTTTTTTTTTTTATCGACGATAAAACTATCCAATATATCTCAGCACGTAAGAAAAAGGGGGTACCTGGTATAATCTTTTGACAGTCTAGAGTCTTGATTCTTGGTCAAATAAACCTTTGGTTGTTAGTAGTATTGCTATATATGGTGAAGCATTTGACTGTATAATGATTTCCTTGTTTTAAAAGTATAGTGTTAGTCAAAATAAAACGTGCAATTATAAGACTTTTTGATTCGTGCTTTGTTTTGGTAATATACATTTGATCTATTGACATGTCATAAACATCTTTGATCTTGGCAGCATCTATTTTTTTTATTCATGTTATAGTATCTCTCTCTTTTATGAGAAGCTTATCACAGAGAAGAAACCTACTGAGCCAACTTTGAATTGATATGGTAAAGAGCCATACCGTATTTAATTATATCTTTTTACAGTCTTTAATTTCACTATTGTAGACGCACGCATGTTGTTAAAGTCTCAAACCAATTTCTCTTTCAGAATTCCTTCTACAGATATGTAGCATTCACAATCTTTGATAGCGTTGTTTTCTAGAACTCAAACACTTTTGTATATAAGACCGATAATGGAGTAGACACCCAGTAAATAGACCTAAAAAAAATCTGGTCCTTTTCGATTGACCACCCAATAATTTTAACACGGCATTCTACAATTTCACCACTAAATGTGGCTTAATCTTTTCAAAAGCTCACACATCGATATAAATGTTGAGTTTATATGTATATTATTCCTAGTAATAGTTACACTAAAGCCACTGAGGAGTTTTGATCTAGCTAAGATTACAGAGAATAGTATAGAACAAAAAGTAAAACAAAAGGTTATCAGTGTGCAATTGAGTTGGTTTAAAATGATTAATATAGCCCTTGTCAGTGATGTCTTAGCACGCTTGTAGCTCAAAAGGTAGATGGATATAAGTGCAAAGAAAGCCTATATCATGTTGGCTACTTTTTTTCCTGTTGATATGTAACTCACTATCATGCTTGTAACTATTCCAAAATGTTAGCGATAACTATCAATTGGTGTTTTTGTTTTTTCTTTTAAGTCCTACTACACAATTCACTAAAGCCGCGCACGGACATACTATTGTCGACACTATATAGTCCTATTTTTACTGACCTTTTAAGGCTCAGCGAAGCAGAATAAATAGGTGCGTCATCCAAGATATCTTGTTGGGGGCTACTTTAATTTATCGATATACGTTGTTTTATAAAATCTCTTTTCAGGTTAAACTAACAATCAAAATTGAGATGCTTTAATATGTTGGGTTGGTTTGGGGAGAGATAGTTTAACTACAGCAAAAAAAAAAAAGGCCAGTGTATGCATTGACTGCTTCCTGTCTACAGCAAAAAAAAAAAAAATAGAGTAAGTTTATCAAGCTGAAAATCCCATGTGATTTAGAGTGTGTTGTGTACAATATTGTGGTTTGTTTTGTATTGTCTAAACTTTTGCATTTTAGTTTCGTTAGGTTGCATGCAGTTATAGATAGTTTTGGTTTAAAGTCGGAAACACAGTTAGTGTGATGGAGTATTTTTTACCCATTTTTTTTTGTGTATCAACGATGCTGGTTGAATGACTGCTTTCCTATCAGATAATAGACAGTACATAGCTCTTAAAAAAATAGCAAGCACAGAATTAAACTGCATTAGGTCAAAAAAGAGAATTTGAATTCATAATTACATCACTTGTATTTGTTTACGCTTCTAAAGGGCTGTACCCAAGAGAAAGTTTTGTTTTTTTGTTTTTATAGCTCAAAGCTTAATGCGCTGTAGCTCAGATCTTTCTTTGGGTTAGCGTTCCGTTCCGATTTTCAAGATCTCATCTCGTGTTTTGTTTTGTGACTGACTTGTATGTGGGAATTAAAAACAAAACAAAACAAAAAATCAAAACAAAACAAAACCAAGAAAACATATAAAAATAACGCGTAAAACGAGTCAAATTGTTTCCTTTCCTTTTCTATATCTAGAAAAAAAAATCATAAAACACAAAATGTCTGCTACTGTTACTCTTACCCATGGCCATCGTTTAGGAGGCGAAGAATACACTCCTGAATTGAGTCTGGAACATTTTGATAGCTACAAGTTTGCTCCTATCCGTGAGTCTCAAGTGAGCCGTGAGATGACAACTCGTTATATGAACGATATGCTTCATTACGCCGAGTCCGACGTAGTTATAGTAGGATGTGGCAGCGCTGGTCTCTCTTGTGCTTGGGAGCTGTCCAAGGATCCAAGTTTAAAGATTGCTATCATTGAACAAAGCGTGTCTCCTGGTGGCGGATGCTGGTTAGGTGGACAGTTGTTTTCCGCCATGGTGGTCCGTAAACCTGCTAATAAATTTTTGGATGAACTCGAGATCCCTTACGATGAAAAGGAGAACTATGTCGTGGTCAAACACGCTGCCTTGTTTACTTCTACCATTCTTTCTAAAATCTTGCTGCGTCCTAACGTGAAACTCTTCAATGCCACTGCTGTTGAAGACCTTATCGTCAAAGATAATAAGGTGGCTGGCGTAGTTACCAATTGGACCTTGGTTACTTTGAACCATAACACTCAGTCTTGTATGGACCCTAACGTCATCGAATCTAAGGTGATTGTTTCTGGAACAGGACACGATGGACCTATGGGGGCCAGCGGTGTCAAGCGTCTTCAATCGATTGGTCTGATCGATAAGGCAAAAGGTATGCTCTCTCTTGACATGAATGCTGCTGAAAACGACATTGTAAACTATACTCGTGAAGTCGTTCCTGGGATGGTCGTTACTGTAAGACCTAAAACCAATATGCTGGCTAAAGATTGTTAATCAAATCAAAATAGGGAATGGAACTTGCTGAACTCGATGGAGCACCCCGAATGGTATACCACTAAAAGTAAAGCAAAAACTAATACTCTTTTAACTACAGGGTCCAACCTTCGGTGCTATGTTAATTTCTGGACAAAAAGCCGCCTACGCTGTCCGCGCTTCTCTTGCCAGACAGGCTAAAGAGGAAAAGCAAGCCAACTCGGCTTAGCTTTTTCATGAATGGGCTTACTTTTGTTAATTTTTTTACAGATTTCTTTCAAAACCATGATTTGTTCTCGCCAATGGATTATTTCTTGAACACAATCGGAACTAGGGGTGCTTTGTATATAACATATACTTTGCTGAGATTATACCCTTCGAACGTGATTTCTGCATAATAGCAGCGCACGGAAGTTTGCCCATTGTTTTTCTTTAGCAATAAAAAAACGTATAAAATACTGTCTTTATATTTATTTTTTTGAATTGTACTATAACCAGCGTCCCAACACGAAACTGGCGCTATACCTAGTAAAACCTTGAAGTTACTCAAGAACAAAAGGAAAAAAAAAAAAAAAAAAAAAGCGTGACGCGGTTTCTATAGAGATCATTTTCTGAAAATTGTTTATTTTGCCGCGTTCACCTCTTCCCATCTTTTTTTTTGATTGTTTACTGATTATGGATACCATTAAAGGAAGCACATTGGGAGTAAGCCCACTTACTAAGTATGTTACTAGCTTTGCGCTTACTTTGAAACGGCTTTTTTTCTTTTCTTTTTTTTTGTAGTCTCTAAATCTAGGAGGATTCGGATCTAATACGACGAGCTTTTCTACACCCACACCAGTTCAATCTGGCTCTGCCCTAGCACCTGAAGGAAATGCCACAAAGAATGCAGCAACTTTAACTACGGAAAACAAATCTTCAGACAAATCGACGGCATCTATTGCGTCTTCAACTCAAAAACCAACAGCACAATCAAAAGCGGAAGGCATGGCTGCTCGGTTTGAAGACATTTACCTTCGTGTGTCTAAAGATATTGAAAAAGTAAGAGATACAAAGATTCAAAGAGAAATGCAACTAACTAGTTCTTTATGCTTGAGTAGGTCGCTAACATGGGGAAAAAGCTTACTGATACAACCAAAAACGAAGGAGCTGATACGAAAACGATTGCTCATTTGACCAACTCTAGTGCTAAATGGGAACTTGTAGACATCAAAATGTTTAGAGAGCTATTAGACGGCCTAAGCAAAAATGTTTCAGAAGACTATCCAAATATTGAAAATGCAACTCAAGTTGTGCGACTTATTATAGCAGAAACAGCGAAATGTAACAAAAAAAGTTTACGCACTTCTTTTTTTAAGCTAATTTCAAATGCGCCAATAGTTGTGATAAAAAGAGAGGAGACCCAAGGCGTCTTGGAAAATAATGAAGACCGTACCAGCAATATAGCAGATCAGCGCTCATTGAGTGAAGAGACCAAGTTAGAGCTAGACTTGCTTGAGCATCGAGCTGCCGCTTTTAATACAATGATTCAGTCGCTGGAACTAAGTGTTTTAGAGCGTGTAAGGCGTAGCGCGTTTCTAGAAGAGGAGTAAGAAATTTACAATACAATTATGCTTTCAAGTGTATTAAAGCGCTCCTTGGTTAGCTTATCCAATTACTATTCGTTCAACAAAAAAATCTGCGAAATCCAAAGTGAAATAAATACAAAACAAAAGAAGTTAGGCAACCTTGAAGAGGAGGTTGGTCATATCAGAATGATGGACTCGAGTAGAAAAGCGCTTCAAAACTCAAATGGATTTTCCTGCATTGACTTAAGCGACAGTGATGAAGAGGAGGACATGTCGGATGCTATATTATATACCACAAAATATATTCGTCGCTTCAACTTTTTCAACACGCTCTACAAATCAACAGGACAAAGGGCACCACTTTCTTTTAAAAAGCAGGAATAGGTTTATTATTTCCCTGAAAATAATAATAAAAAAAAGTATTGTACATAAAGAGCGATGTTCCTTATTGATCCATCATTTCCTAATAAGAGTCAAGTCAGAATACATTCTTCAAAATAAAACTGTATGTAGTTACCTGATCGGCTTGCTCTTGTTGAGGAGGTTGGTTTTGTTGGCTTGACCAATCAATAGTATATCTAGAAAAAGAGTCAGGCGTTTAGGTCATACTTAATTCAAATCAACTTACCTAGTCACCTTTGGCTTGTCTGCCAAAATGTTTCTTTGTAGTTTTTCAATTATCAGTTCCTCGGGAGGTGTTTCGCGTAACTGCTCGTCAGCATATTCAGTGTTGACATAGTATCCTACTCGAACAAACTCCTTTTCTCTATAGAAGCAACTCAACAAAACAACAGTCACTTCCAACAGATCTTTCTTCGGTAACAGTTCAACTTTTGGTGCGTCAGCCTATCAATAAACAATTACTATATCGGTGTATTATCTCCAATTACTTACAGCAAAAACGAATTTGTTGATTCCAGTAGGTATAGGTCCAACAAGGATGGATTCAAGAACCTGATCGTATTCTGAAGTTTCAGCTGCTCCTACGTACACCATCTTCCATTCAAGGTCTTATAATTGAGAGTTAATACTGTGAAGCGGATCTTATATCAACTATAATTTACCATCATCGAGAGGCGCATTGCATTCAAAAGTTATTTCGAATTGAAAAGGGTTGGTGAAGGAAGAAGGATTATCCAAGACTTGGATGTTCAAAATGTTGACAAGCGACATAAAAAAAAAACACTAAAAGGCGCGTATGAAAAAAAAAGTGAAAGAGCAAATATTAATGGCTAACAGCCCGGTCCGCAGGTTCAAATTTTTTTTAAAAACGCGTTCGAAAATCTTGCAAGAATAGGGATCACTTTGAGTAATGATTCAACCTGTAGATTTTTACTTAAGACAACTTAGAGGGAACAGATAAAACCAAGCTTATTTATACCCTTTTAAAGGGCTGTTACAGTTAAAATAGTCGCCTGAGTTATCTTTCTTTAGTAAAGCACCTACCTTTGTAAAACTACGCAAATAATTGATGTCTATTCTTTTATTTTGAAACTACAATTACTCAAACGATTAAAATAAACCTCATAAAATATATAAAAATTAAAGGGACAATTCAATTGTACCATCGTTCTATAGGTTGGCCTTTTAGTTTTTTTTTAAAAAAAAGACAAAGGCCCTGGCCCTAATTAGAATTGAAAAGTATAAACTAAATTAGTAGAGCTCTGTTACTGCAAACATCTTAAAAGTGGGTGAATGGCTCTGTATAAGTGTACCTTGATTGCTAGAAATAAAACAGTTTACTTTGTGGTATATATATTTTTTATGATGGACATCTATGATATTAGTCAAAGACGCATTGCTTAGGAGTAAGCATCTCTTTCATAAATAACAAAAAATTTGTCCAGCAGAGATACATGAGATAATCTATGATACCTAAAGGAGTATTTTAACTATTTATTATAATACTTGACATCTATAGAGCATGCCATTGAAAGCGAGAACTAAATTCAAGAGCATTATTATAAGGGTTTTTCGTCCGCTTTAACATCAACGCAATGGTTTTCTGTATTTGTATACGGTTGTTTTAGTAACTCATTCTGAGTACTTCTATCAACCTCCGCGTTATACGATTTTGAAAGTGCATCGCTATAGACAACTCGGTAGTACCAAAGACCAATAGACATTACAGCAATTGCAATGGTCACAACATAGGGCACTAAAAAAGGGAGTCAGTTTTTTGGGCTCCAAAACACAAATTCTTTACTCACACCAATAAGGATATGGATTGCTAAAATAGGTCGGCGGGATAAATACAAAAGCCAAGGTGAATATGCAAATACCAATAAATAAAATTGATACGGCTACATTTAGAGTAAACTATTGGTGTCTTTTTTTTGTAATATTGTATACTTATATTATATATTCATCACTAACCTATAGGGGCTTTTATAGGCCTTTTGATATTGGGTTGTGTTTTGCGCATAATAAGCAAACCAAGGACTGCCATTCCAGAGAAAAAGTGATTACCATAGCCGGAAAATGCAACGATAAAGGTAAAAACCGCTCCTGGAGGAGGAGCCAGTAGGAATATAAGAGATATAAAAAAAAGCAAAATTAAAGAATGCATGGGTGTTTGAAACCTAGGATTCACTTTACTAAAAAAATGGTCATACGGAAGGTAACCCTTACGAGCCGCTTCCAGGGCAATTCTGGACCCAGCGTAAAATGAGGCTCCCATTGCTCCGAATGAAGATAGGCCGGTAAGCATAGGTAGTATTCGACTGCCAAAAACACCACCAAATGCGGTACTAAATATGTTGGAAGCAACTGTTGCATTAGAGTGTATTATCGTATCTATAGAAAGAACAGAGAGATATGCTAAAGAATTTTTTTAGTGCTGATGTAGTTTTTCTGTAAAACGAAAATATACCTACCAACGTTGGCTAGAAAATACAACAGAGTAACCAAGCTAACTGCGGTAACTGCACATCTTGGTAGATTCCTGATAGGGTCTACAAGCTCGTCCATAACAAAGTTAAGATTGGACCATCCAGCATACGCAGATATTACATAGTATATTGCATTTGCATAGGATCCCGGGTTTTTTAATGTGCCTTTAAATGAGAAGTTCAATGAAAGATCTGGCTGATTTGGAATATGGCCTGAAAGTCCAACAAATCCTACACAGATCAATAGAATCAAAATGAGGACTTTGAGAACTGTGAATATATTATTGGCTCTTATAGCATTCTTAGAAGAAACGACGTTCAGCACTAGCCAAAACAATAAGCAAAAAACTACAAAGTATATTATTTCATCTCGGTTAATAGAGGTACAAATATACATATATAAAATTACCAGCAAACCCTCTAACAGCCCAATCATTTTTGTAATCTGGCCCACCGATAGCGTACACCATATTACTTCCAAATACAACAGAGCCCTAAATACAAACAAATAGCTTGGATTAAACCATTGTACTGTCAATTCTAAGAAACCTACTTGAGCCAAACTAGAGCTGCACCCAAAAATGCAGACAATGATCATAAACAAAAATGACATAAGCTCTCTAGGTTTTGAATATTGATAAGAAAGATACTCTTGTTCTCCTCCACTGGGAAATAATTTAAGCGCGTTTTTTGTTACCATTAGTATTCGTTTTACCTTCGTGGAATCTATAATTATATTAGCATACATACAAAAAAACACATATAAACGAGTATTTGGGTCTACCATTGTTCCAAGTTCAAGATAGTTCCATACACCAGCAATCGCAAAAACTGCCCCAAATAGCCATAGTAGAAGCATCATGCCCCCAGATCCGCAGTTTAATAAAACAAAAGATGAACTAGAAAATATCCCAGAGCCGATAATTTGACTAACTGTACATATGAAAATAATAGGAAACAAAAGAATAAAAAAATAGTAGAAATACAAAAAATAATCAATACTAACCATTTAACATTGTACCACTAAAGTATCCCAAGTGACGGCAGAGTTTCTGATCTTCGAAGTTTAAAGACGACACATGTTCGATGTGTTGAACGCTGTTTTCATTATCAGTCTCTCGAGGTTCCCTTTTATTCATAAAAAAATGTGTACAATCAAAGAGAAGAGCATTTTTAACAATTATATATAAAAAAACCTTTTTCTTCTCATTTTTGCCAGTCAATAATGGAATAGAGCTTGCATAATACGTAGTGGTGATAAACGCTTTTACATCTTTTCATGGCGACATAGCTCTTTATTTATTTATCTTTATTATCAAGTATAAGTATCATTTGGTTTAAAAAAAAAAAGCAGTATCTTATATAAGGCATATAGCTAAATGGTCAACAGCCAACTCGGTTTGACAGTTAGGGCTGCATAGCGCGCAAGAATAACGTGTTTTAAAGTTCTGATACTAGCCTATAATAATACAAGCAAACACAGTGTTTCTAAAATCAACGCCATATTTTATAATGCAAACTATACACAGGTGTACGATATCGATTTTGTAGAGGTAGCAATTTAAGTTGCTTGCTTGTTGATTGGATAATATGAACCTAGAGTATATCAGCTCACCCTTTGAGGTATTAAACAAACGAAAAGAAAAAGACGCATGACTAAAGATCTTTCATACCAAATATTTTGATTTTTGCAGAGTTGGTTACTTAAAGTAAAGTGTATGTATAACGCTCTTATATATATTCTTTTTAATTATTACTGTATATACAATTTCTAAAATACAAGTAATGTATACTGTTTTAGAATTACAAAGAAAAAATGTTATATAAATGTAGAGAGAAGTTTTAAGCGTCATGAAAACTGATGTTGTACTTTGCTGTCAGTATATTTTATTTTACAAAAAGATTAAAAGAACAAAATGATTTTTGTAAACATAACACATACTATTATTGGTTCAAAACACTGGATAATCATGAAATCTAAAGCAATTGTCTTTGTAATTTTTTTAATAAAGTGCTAAAATCAATCCAAATATTCTGTTTGGCGAAGTACTGAAAGTCTACTTCAAAAAGCGTTCGTTTGCTTGCAATGCCAGCCATTGAATATATCTATCTATCTATACCTCATCAAATACCCTGGTTATTCCCTAAAGCATATCGGATTCAAATTGAGGGCTTAGGTAAACGCAGCTTGAAAACGGCGCTAGTTCTATACAGAGTGTGTCCTAGATGATAGGAAAGTTTAGAGAAAGATTTAAACAGACTAGCTTTTAGCGAATCATTCATTCATTAAAATAGTGTAGTACTACTAGCAACTACATTATAATACCCGTTTTTTTTTTTGACATAATGTCAATCTCAAGAAGTGTAAAAAGCCGTACAACAGTATTACCTACCCAAAGACTCAGATCAACCATTAAAAATACCCCTTACAACTAGAAACTCATTTGACAACACAAACAAATCTGTGAGCACCTTCTACTCTGACTCTTCGGTTTGTATCTCTTACATGCGGTCTGACTTCAAAAGAGATGAGGATTGTTTCCAAACATCCAACAATAGGTCTCTAAAACCACAACACAGTTAAACAACTCTCTCTAAAAAAAAAATGACTGTGCTAAGTTATTGCTGCGTCTTTTGCCTTATCTCCTCCTTTATTAGATCTGTTACAATTTTTATTCTTTCTATTTTTTTTTTTTTTTTGATATATTGTCATTTTATTTCAGAAAAATAAAAATGAGGTTTTTTGAAAAAAAAATATCGTCTGAATTTAAAGTATCAGTGTGCCATGGGGCTCCAATATACTGGTGTTGTTATATATGTGTGTGTCTTGTTCCTTGATTTTTTTTTCTTTCTCTTTTTCTTTCCTTCTTTCACTTTTACCTTATTTCACGACGAAAAAAACTCTAAAAAGGCGATATACATATGTCTAAAGCAAATTCCTTTGTCCGAGAATATAAGTTAGTTATGGTCGGCGGTGGTGGTAGGTTGAAATAAAACAAAGAATTCAAAACTTTTTGTCATTGTTTCACTCATTCATCCTTTCAAAAAACACACACACACAAAACACAAAACAACAACCAAATAAAGGCGTCGGCAAATCTGCTTTGACCATTCAGTTTATACAATCGCACTTTGTGGATGAATACGATCCAACGATTGAAGGTATTGGTTATATGTGCTATGTTTCAGAATAAATAAAATAAAATGAAAGTAGTGACACAAACATATTAAATAATTTAGATTCTTACCGCAAGCAATGTGTAATCGATTCAGAGACAGCTTTGCTAGATGTATTGGATACAGCTGGTCAAGAAGAATATAGGTAAAAATAGATAATTAATTAATAAAGGTGTACTAAATACAATTGATAGTGCTATGAGGGAGCAATATATGAGAAACGGTGAAGGTTTTTTGCTGGTTTACTCGATTAACTCGACAATGTCGTTTGAGGAGATCTCAACATTTCATCAGCAGATTTGCCGTGTCAAAGATCGTGATTATTTCCCTATGGTCCTAGTAGGCAATAAGTGTGATTTAGAAACAGAAAGACAAGTACCAAGCCAAGCAGGAAAAGATTTAGCTCGAAAATTCGGCTGCCAATTTATTGAAACATCAGCTAAACAAAGAATTAATGTTGAAGAGGCTTTTTTCGAGGTAGTGAAGGATATTAGGAAGTACAACAAAGATCAAGAAAACCGAGGGAATGATTGCGATCCAGGCTTTGTTCACGACAACCAAGAAGTAACTGCCGACAAATGCTGTATTTTAATGTAACTATCGAAGTGTAATAATAACAGTGCTGGCTGTTTATGTATCCTATTGACACTATAATGTGTACGCACGTGGAAATAAAATAAAAAAGGGTAAAAGGCACAATAGAGAAAAAAAAGCTATTTCTTTAATAAGAAAAAATAATAAGGACTATAAAGAGAGGGGATAAAGAGGACTAAAAATGGTATGAAAAAAAAAAAAGAGATGAGAATAGCTTAAAGAATAAGACATTTAATTTTCTTCTTTGTTTTGTCTTTGGAAGGGTTTTGCTTGTTAATTTGTCTAACCACATCGTAAAACACTTCATCAACATTGATCTTAAATCTTGCTGATGTTTCATAGAAAGGCTTTCCTCCCCACTGTTGTGATAGTTCCATTCCTTCATTTCTGGTGACAATTCGTTCGTTTTCCAGGTCGCATTTGTTACCTACCAACACCATAGGAACCTATAAAAATCAAGTGTGTAAATATATATAAATGTTTATAGAATCTCCTTACATATACACATATAATAATAATAATAATAATAATATGTATATATGCGTATATCTCTCCCTTACATTATCAGAACCCTTCACTCGGATTATTTGTTCCCTAATTTCGTCAAGATCAGTCAGGGTAGATCGAAGAGTAATCGAAAATACAAGTACAAAGCCTTGACCATTCTTCATATAAAGGTCGCGCATTGCTGTAAATTGCTCTGTACCAGCCGTGTCCAGTATTTCGAGCATACATTGATATCCGTCTACCTCAACCTGTTTTCTGTATGAGTCTTCTATGGTGGGATCATACTTTTCTACAAAAATGGCTTGGACAAACTGAACCGTCTAATAACAACAATAGTATAATAATAACAGAAGGTCAGCAATCGTCCCTTTGTTTTCTCCTTTTTCTTTTCTTTTTTATATATTACCAAAGCTGACTTTCCAACACCACCAGAGCCCAAGACAACAAGCTTATATTCTCTCATAATATACGCTTAGATATACAAATGTGGTAAAAAAAATATATATGTATAGTATATATATATATATATATATATAAGCTAACAAAAGAAAAACAAAAAAAAAAGTAAAAAAAAATAGAAAAAATACGAAGACAAATAAAAAAAACTGAACAAAAAAGGAGGGATGGGGGCTGGGAGGGGAAAAAAACACGAAAGGTAACGCTAATGTCGCACAAGCACAGCGGAACTTGCTTAAAATTACATACACTACAAAAACGCGATTACATGATGATATTGAGTATGAAGAAGTTTGATCTCCAAAAAGAAATATATAAATACACAATATTGAAAAAAAAAAGCTCAAACATTTCATAAAATCTTGGGCTTACTCGATTATACTTTGGGTAGAAAGATATCTATATATATATAAAGGAAGTTTGTGTCGTACGTTTTTTTCTTGGAAGAATATCTAATGTAATTAAAAAAGATAAAAGGCCACGGTAAAAGCTCTTAAACAAGCGAACACGACTCTCCTCGAAGTAACACTTTCTAATGATTTTCAAAGAAAAACAAACTGATTGAGCCTATAGACAGAATAACAAAAGTACCCAATTTGGTTTAATTGATCTAAAGCTATCATTGTATCGAGCTTACTAGACAAACTTGTATTTGTTCATGCAATCTTTTTTATACGATGAGATAAATACATTTATAAAGTTTAGCTGTATGACTCTAGACTATTGAACAAAAACAATTTTATTTCTGATGCCGCCAGTTTGGCAGATGTCCTATGAATTGATTGCATAATATATATGGAAAAGGCTTATACAAAGTTGGCTGTAGCTCGATGCTGATCTCAATATATCCCAATAATAGATTCGTGGCTATCACGCCCTCCGATTTTTTCTTGTGAAGCTACACTTGCGTAACTAACTCCTTTGGTCGGAAAGGAGCAAAATCAAACCCAAAACGTCAGCGAATATCTCGTAGTCTGAGTGAAGTTGCGTAAATAGTACCTACACTCAAACCAAGCGCTACTTATGAGAGTCTTTGGTTTCAATATCTCTGTCTCATGAATGCAGGCAAAAGCGGGACCAATAAAAAAAAACTTAAAGTGGAGCGTCTACCTATACAAGTCTTTGGATCACGTATTTATCCAAGAAATGTATTGCTTTTTTTATCTAAATCGCCTACTGCTGACTAGTTTCTCTAGAGTAAGTTTGTACAGAAAAGGCTTTGAGGCACATTTTTCTTCGTAGAGATACTACTCTGTTCATGTGCCTGATATAGGGCGTTACAAAGGGCTTTTTTTTTGTTGTTTTTCATCCACTCTTGAGCGAAGATTTTGCTTGAAATAAGCCAAATCAGGGCAACCTTAGGTAGTCATTTTGTTGACAAGCGTATCAGTAGATGGCAAAGATCAGATCACGATATTGAGCTTTGGTTACAATTTACTAAAGATGTTTATACATACCTGCTAAACAGTGACTCGTCGCTTTCCAAGTTTTCTTTGGTCATGATTCTGTCTTGGATCGGATAAAATTATTTCTAAATTTTCTATTTCAGGTATAGCATGTATACAAAAACTGAGTTTATCTGCAACTACACCAAAGGTGCATATATCCTTTTATAGTGGAAGGTTTTAATCAACAGACGGCGCCCTTGTTAGTAGCTGATAAATTAAGCTCGGGTGTAGGGCAAATAAACATTGATAGCAAAGCTTTCCTAGAAAGACCGTCCAAAACGTCTACAAGCAGCTTGTTTTTTTTTCTATCAAAAAACTGTTCATAACTTTTTTTCTTTCAATAAAAAGAAAACAATAAAAGACGGTGAGATGGCAAGTAATAAATGTAATTTTTGTTTTTGCGATAATGCGACTTTAAGGCTATGGCCGGTTTTTAAACTTTGTGTACATATTTCAAAACGCCATAAAAAACAAAGCACTATATAACAAGGTCAACTAAACCAAAAAGCATGCCAAGTCTACGACAGCAATAACAACAACAATACTGCGAAGCCTTGCTTTTTTTTACTTCTCTTTTTTTTTTCAAGCTTCAAACTATTATCGTTGCTAAAACTGACACTGTTACTCTTGATCAAGTTCGCTAATAAACGTTTATAGGACACAGGCTACCGAACCCTTATATTCCATTGCAAAGTTTTTAGTACATCTTATTGGGAAGTACTCTGCATCTGGCTTTGTGTATCTGTACCTTTTACTGTACATACGATATATAGCGAGGTAAAAGGATATCAAAGGAATATATAGTATATATAATTGACAAATACACTTTTTACAAGTAATTATGAGCAAATGAATACAAGTGGGTTGTTTGCTTTTTTTTTTTTTTTTAGAAAAGCTTCTGGGCATAGTCATATAAAAAAAACAACGGAACAGGGAGATCTTTTGTGGCAAAATAAGCCAAATCAGAACATACGGTATACTATAATAAGGCTCATTTACCTAATTAATAATGTTAATGCTATCATAAGAAAAGCCGTTAATAAGGTCAAAGCTCCAAAAGTGCAACCATTGCCCCTCTTAATGAGCTTATTAAAAAACACTTGGGTTCAAATGACCTTGATAGAATATAAAAACCAACATTGGTGTCATCTGGCTTTAATACTCTTTCAAAATGTATGTCGTTATAGCAATTCTTTTGTTATTATTTTTTGCTTCTTGTTGCCACTATGTTATCGTCACTCCAATATGAATAACAACAGTTTTTCAGCTCTGATCAATCTACCCCACGAAAAAGATCAAGCGTTTATCATTAAATCGTAATCTGACTGAAAGTTGTAAAACTTTTTTTTTTTTTTTTTTTTTTGGAAACAAAAAAAATACACGGATTGGTAAGTATTTAAATAAGGAAAATTTTGGTCTATTTGTACAGCTGAACAAACTTTATAAACTGCTTTTGGTTTATCAATTTGGTTGAGTTGTACATTTGCTTTATACATAAAGTCTGATATTTCAGTTTGATTCGTTTTTGGAGCGGCAGATTTTAGCTTTTTCAGCAAATGTTGTTTTTATAAATACTAAAGGCAAACGTTATGATGTCTTTGGAAAACGGAAGGTGATCCTTTTTGTATTTCTGGTTTTTCCCTTCGATTTTTTGCGTTTTTTGTCAATCGTCTTAAGTATTAATAAAAAGAGCGTTATTAGGTCAAAACGTAGAGACGATGGAGCTAAAATAGCAAATGTCCGTTATTCAGATGCTTTCGCTGAAAAAAGAGAGACAGAAACAAAAAACAATAACGAAATTCAAACGCATTTACTTGGCACAGACTTATGTCAGAATATTTAGGCGAAAAGTTATCTTGACTAAACTGGATGTATACAGTTAAGCATACGTAATATCCATATTTATATACATTCGTACTTTTGCCTATCGAATAGTATAAAAAGGATTGAAATTTTTCAAGACTGGTTAGACTGGATACAAACTCCGAGAGTTTTTTTTAAAAAAAGATATATACAGTTATAAAAGTAAAAAAAAAAAAAAAAAAAAAAATACAGTTATAATAGTTAGCAAAATATGGGAAATCTCTATATGTTTCAATTCTTTAAAATGTTGAAACTCATAGTACAGATATGAATTAGAAGCTACATAGAAACCCGAAGCTTACTTATGATTTTTTCATAAAAAGATGTATTCAATGGTACATCCCCTATTATTTACATGCAGATACGTCAAAGTCGGCAACATTTAATTTAAACTTGTGTCAGTTTGTCGACTTTAGCGATGCGTAGACCCCACAAATAAAAACTGTTAATTAGTCTACTAATATCTGGTCCATAAATGCTATCCTCAGAACAGAAAACTTTATGATGTCTATACAGCTATGATTTTACAGAGATAATTTTGGATATATTTGCAGCGATGATAACTTTTTATTAACAAGGCGGTACAATGTGAAGTAAAACTACATAGATAGTTTGTCAATATAAAAAGACGTTGTTACAAATGTAAATTTATTGCGGGTAGTTTACTTTCGAAATGAGAGAAGCTAATCATGCTGTTGAAGGGGGTAATAGTGTTTGAATAGGATATGGATTAGGACTGCTGGGTATACTCACAGGGCCATGCTCCGCTACAATACTTATGTGCTTTCTTTCGCTCAAGTGAAGCGGATTTTATCACGCTATTGCATTTTTTTCTCGCCATCATATGTATTTCCTCTTATTTTTTTTTTTTCAATAAAAGGCTATTTTACAACCTACAATCAAACAAAAAAAAGCTGTAGTAAATAGTTTACACAATTGATTTATTGTAAATGGCCAATTGCTTTCGAAAAACATGACCAACTGAGACTCAAAATATCAACTAATTGGGAGCTACAAAAGCGTCTAGTTGAAATTTAAAAAGCGACCAAGCTTCTCAAAAAAGTGGACAATTGACGACGGAGATAGTATATCAAGTTCAGGCAAAAAAAAAGGAGATCGCTAGTATCCAAACTACGTAACGGTGACATGAGAAGCTGGCGTAAGTTTTCAAAACTCTGTTTGTATGTACGTTTATTAAGCTATTTACTGAGTGATAGACTTACTATGTTGCTTTTAGTAGATGGTTGTGCTTACTAAACGAGTATGCAAGGAGGGAAAAAAAGAGTCTGTATTTCTCCATAGCCGAAATAAAAACTTAGTTGATGAAGGATCTGCATTGAAAAATATAGACCAATTGAAAACAACACTTATCATGTACAACCTTTCGAAGAAGGGGTGACATTATTTAAGACTTGTACCAAACAAAAGTACACTTATAAGCATTATTCAATCACGGTGCTTTTATCATTGAAAATGAAAGGAATGTAAGACCATCAAATACAGTTATTGATAGTCTAATCAAGTGACGATGTGATAGAAAGAGATCTCAGGAGAGTGCCACTTGCTTTTAAAGTTCAGACATTAAGCAACGTTTTCTTTCCCTTTTATTTTACTTTATTTTTTTTCGTATTTTTCTCTCCAGCTTCATTCCAAGAAAAAAGAAACAAAGATTTCAAGCAACATAGCAAAGAAGAGAAGAAAAAAAAAAGAATAGAATATCAAAGCGTTCCAAGCTCTACAGCCTTGTAATAAATAAAGTGTATGTGGTGAACAATACCAACGTTGTTTTATTTTTTTTTTCTTTTTTTTTTTTGCTTTCTTTTCCCTCCCCTTCAATATGATTTTCTAACTTACGTTATCTTTTCTTAGAGAACTGTCTTTCTTTCTTTTCTTTTCTTTTTTTTTCTTTTGTAAACATTACCCTGTGTGCATAACAGAAAATGTCAAACTCTCAGTTTTTTACCGAGTATGAACCGACCTCAACAGCCAAGGACCTTTGGAGCGGAGCATCCTCCAACTTTGGTGGGAAAAGCTCAATAGAAAAATCTTCCGAAGCCAGCAAAATCAAAGAAAGAAAGAACAGACATCTGGACGAAGCAACTTTGGAAGATTTAGAAGATTTGATTGCTGCATCAGCGAAACGACTGGCTAGTTATAGACTACGAAATCAGACAATAGCAACTAAAAGAAATGAAGAGGTGGATAGATGGAAAGAACTTCTAGACGATAGCAGCCAGACAGTATCAGAAAAGAAAAAGAAGGTCCTACTCGAGAAAAGCCAACTTACAAACAAGAACACATTAAAACCCACATCCATTACCACTACCCGATCTGCCCGTTCCACAGCTTCACCTAAAATTGAGTCTCCTCGTATCAGCTCAAGCGCACGTGCAACAACACAAGTACCCCACTTGAGAAAGACATCTCACGTATCGCCTCAATTTTCAAAAAAAAACTTGAAGGAAGTTCCAGTCGATTATCAGAATATTGAGGACTATCTAAACAACTTTAAAAACAACAACCAAACTCAAGACATTAAACCGCGTAAACCTAAGCTGAGCATTACTAACAATGCATCGACAAAAACTTCAAGCAGAAAGCTAAAAGAGACAAAACCCAACAATGGAGCACCGGTTACGAGAAGAAAAAGAGGAAAGGTATTATAAGGAGAGAAGAAGAGTGGTTTTTGTTTTATTTTATTTTTTAAAAAAAAAACACATATAAGCTCACCATTCTGTCGTATGTCTTACATCTAGACCTTGCCCGGTAGTCTAGCTGCTCCCCCCGATGTTGTACCTTTGTCACTACCACCTATGAAAGTTGAGCCACTAACTCTACCCTCAACAAATAAACAAAGCAGAGTTCTAGCGAAAACGCCTACAAGAATACCTTTACCTGGAATTACTGTAAGGCCAACAACAAGGCAAAAACATGACAATGCCACCGAATCAACCAAAAGTAGCAAAAGCAAGCCTTTACCAAACCTACCGCCAAAACAAACCCTCCGAAAGCCCAAATCAAATCCCAACACAAATCCCAAGCTACAAATCAGTAAATCGAATAAAAGCACAGATGAAAACATTCTACGTAAAAAAAGTGGATCAAATCGTTCTACACCGCAACCATCAGTTGTTGGAAATTTTTCGTCTGTCTCGTCTACTACTGCCACTTCTTCAAGATTAAATGGTAGCATATCTTCTAAAAGTAGTAAGCCTAAAAAGAAACAGGGTATAAACACTTGTTTACTGACAGGTATTATTACAGCTAGTACGATGAAGAAGAGACAATCTACATTACAAGGACGACTACAGGGCATGATTGAAGAGAGCAAGTCGTTTACAACGCAGATGGAGCAAGATAGATTAGGAGGAAAGTCTGAAATCGTGTTGAGAGGGAAAGGCCCTCTTATTGATTCTGAGGAAACCATAAAAAAGTGTCCTCCAAAAATATTAATGCGTGTTGCTATGACGCCAGAAGGTAAATCTCACCTTTCTATATATGTATTAAAAGTTTCAATTCTATATTTTATTTTTTGTTTTGGGTCAGCTGCTCAAAAGTTATATCAATTCAACTTGACTGAATACGAAAAAACAGAAATGCTCAATTATAATCACATCTATTTCGTGGGTCATCATGCACAAAAAAAGGCAGCAAGCTTCAACAGCACATTATGTAACTTTGGATATGATGACGAGCGAGGGGATTATATGATTCAATTAAGAGACCATTTGGACTATCGCTACGAAGTACTGGAATTAATGGGAAAAGGATCTTTTGGCCAAGTATTGAAGTGCTTTGACCACAGATCTGGGCAAACGGTAGCAGTCAAGATCATCAGAAATAAAAAGAGATTTCATGCGCAGGCTCTCACAGAGATCAAAATACTAGAAAACCTTATTTCTTGGGACCCAGAAGACAAGTACAATAACGTCAGAATGCTGGGTCATTTTACGTTTCGTAGTCATTTGTGTATTGCATTTGAATGTCTAAGCATCAATCTTTATGAATTCATTAAAATCAACGGATATCAAGGATTCAGTATGGGTCTTATAAAAAGGTATGCAAAAAGCATCAGGCAAAAAATTTACACAGACCTTGTTAACAAACAACCCACCTTTTTTCAGGTTCGCCTCACAGCTGTTAAATTCACTCGTACTTTTACAGCAACAAAAGCTAATACACTGCGACTTGAAGCCCGAGGTATGACAGTTAGCGATTCACTTTTTTTTTTTTTCTTTTGAAATCCTAATCGGTATATATATAGAACATATTACTAAAACACAGAGAAAAAAGCTCAATTAAGGTGATTGATTTTGGAAGCTCTTGTCTTGAAAGCGAAAAAGGTACATACAAGTAGCAAAAGACTACTGGTTCCGAAAAGCTAACGCCGATTTGTTGTTTAGTCTATACCTATATCCAAAGTAGATTTTATAGATCACCAGAAGTAATCATGGGCATAAATTACAATACAGCCATTGATATGTGGAGCACAGGGTGCATTCTAGCTGAGTTGCACACTGGATACCCATTGTTCCCTGGAGAAAACGAGCAACAGCAACTGGCATGTATTATGGAAATACTTAATGTGCCTGACCCCTACCTGGTTGAAAAAAGTAGCAGACGAAAGTTGTTTTTTGGTATAGAGAAAAAGGTTATTTTTATATCTAAACTAAATATATTGTGTAGACTCTTTAGGAAGTCCACGTATCATCCCTAACTCTAAAGGAAGAAAAAGAAAGCCAGGAACAAAGACGCTGGAACACGCTTTGAGCTCTTCTGATCGCCACTTTGTAGATTTCGTTCACCAATGCTTAATTTGGGATCCAGAAAAACGCATGAAACCGGATGAAGCATTAAAGCATTCATGGATTTTGAAATCTTACGCAAAAAAGAGCTAAAAAAAAATGCCCCATGTACATACCCCATTATCTTCTCCTTTGTCTAGGAGTTTATATAAAATAGTCTATTTTGAGTTGATATGTGTTTATTTTTTTGGTTTAAAGAAAATGGCTACTATACTCTCTGGGTGATTTAAATGCGTGAGTAGTAAAAGTAATTGTGCCGTTATCCCATGCAATAGCTAGTATGGCGCCAAGCTTATAAAAAGAAGAAAAAGCACTTTGTAAAGGCTGTGCATTATCTTTCATAGATATAACTTTTAGTGATCCATTCGATTCATACTCTACTTCAGCACCGTGCAAGAGTCCACTAATTTTAGGGTTGTAAGTAAAAACGAAAGAAACAACAAAAGTAATTAAAAAGCTTACATCGAGGTAAAAACAGTTCGTTCCCGCAAGTTCAAAGGTGAAATTTGGACATTGTAGAGACAGACAGAAGTTGAGTTCTCAAAAGATACTGCAATTCTTTGGCCATATCTGCTGTCAATACTAATATCTTTGATCGTACAAGAAGCGCTAACACCAGGAGCTTCAATTGATTTGATCTTGACATCTAATATATCTATTTTAGATCAATTAGTGGCGAACTTTTCTCCTCAAGTTTTTGTATGTATACCTTGTTTGAGTGTAGGCCCAAAAAGGCATAAAGCGTGTATATCATTTTTCCCTTTCATTGAATACAAAAGTGTTGTGTTATCAGGTAACCAGCACGCCGTTTGGACCCATAAACCGGGAGGGTTTTTTAGTTGCTTGGAAGTCCAATCGTTGGTGTTCCATACGCGAGATTTTCCAGACGTTCCACCCACGAATAGCCACTTGCCATCTAAACTCCATTTCAATAAGGTGTTACCTTTGCCTTGGCGTTTGAGAAAGGTAGTCTCATCGAGCAGTATATCCTGTATTGCTAGCGTTCCGGAAGCAGACGACGCTACAGCAAGTAGTTGGCTACCAGGTGAGGGATCCCAAGCCAAGGCTGTGACGCAATCTTGATACTTGAAAAATTTGGTAGAGGCTGAAGGGTGATGGCGGATACCTTCTTTATAGCTCACATGACTATCAACTGTCCACACGCATACACCAGATTGACATCCAACAGCTAAAGTTCCAGCTGCTTTTTTTTTCCACTGAATACAGCGAATGTCTTTCATAAGTTTATGTGAAAGTACCTGACAGGTCCATGCTGACTCTTTCTTTGTGTACAAGTAGATGTCGTCTGTATTTGTTGCAACTGCTAAAATTTCTTTATGAGGATGCCAGGAAATGTTTTTAAAGATGCCAGTGTGATTAATTTTTATGTCTCTTGGAATTCCTGCTTTTGGCGGTGTCTGCAATCTATTAATGTAATCGTAAAAGCATCTGATTTTTTCGTAAGTTGGGCTATCAAACTGTTGCTTTAGTAAACAATAAAACTTTTGAGCAAATTAATTGATGTATTTACTAAGTTTGGAGGGCTTCTAATCTTTAGAAAGCATTAATAAAAGAATTTAAGGCGCTTTCGGTTCAATACAGTTACCCCTTTTGTAATTTTGATTGGACAACGTTGACCAGTTTATCGTAGGCATACTCCTCTATAAAATCTACAACACTCACATAGTGAGGTGTATGGTTCTCTACTTCTTGAAATTTGATTGAAGGATATATAGGCATCTACATAGAGCGAAAAGTCAGATTCCAGTTTTCTTTTTGTAAATTGGTTTATATACATTGTTGTCTTTAATTATAGTCAAAGCACTAGTGTCGCTGGCTTCAACAGTAACTAAATGTAACAAAAGAACAATAAATAGGTTGCTGCTGATTGTATTTGCGGCCCTTCCATACCAAGATCTCCCTTATACTCGGCCACTGTTCCATGGCTTCGGTCAGACAAAGTACATGCCATTTTATTTGTCGTTACAGCTTAAAAAAAATAAAGAAATAGCGCGCCTTTTCTACAGTCAACAAATTTGCACAAAAAAACTAATCCCGCTAAGCCGCCTATCAGAACAACAAAGAGTCCTCTTTAAACACTCTTACTGTTTTTTTTTAAAGACTTTAAAAACTACCATGTCTTCTTTCCGTCCTAGCCAAGATACAAGCGACGATTCTTCTGACGATGATTGGAGAGATCCCCATCTTGAACAGAAAGCGAGTAGAAATACACGCCCCTCTAGTGTATTCGATGATGTTTCGACAGTTATAAGTGGACGGGGCAACATTCCTTCTTCAGCCAGCTCAGTACCTGAGCATGCAGCATCTACAGCAGCTTTTACTGGGAATCCTGATGACTATTGGCTTTTACCACCCAACTGTAGTGTACTGGACATACTAGGGCAAAAACGCTTTCGTACTGGAGAAATTGCGCGTACAACAGGCGTTTATCTTACTTATAACGAGTCTTACCATCAAATCGACTTCTGGGGCGATTCCGCTGCCATCGAGCAGGCTAAAAGGCAGCTAAATTTGATAGCTAATAGACTTGCTGAAGACGACCCTTCGCCTGCTCGAACAACCAAGAAGTGGAGTCGACCTGAACGCCAGCTAACTGAAAAAGAAAGACGACGAGAAGATAGGAGACAGCAACGTATTCTAGAAGACAAAAAATATTTGGGCGAGCCTACAGAAAAGCAGCCTTATCAATCTGTTTATTTTGTGCCTCAGGGCTCTGTTGGAATCGAAAGCATAATAGGTATCAACGAGTCTTTTTTAAATGAAATTCGCGTAGACTGCAAGACATTCATTTACTTCGATCTTCCAACACGCACCTTTCGATTGTGTGCCGATGATGAGGAAAATATTAAGGCAGCTAGTTCTCGTTTACGTAACTGGCACTTACGTGTAGGACGCAATCCTGAGCCAAGCTCTGCAAATTTGATGCAACAGCCCAGAACACCCCTGAACATCACTTATGCACCTATTCCACTCAATTTTGTTTTGAGTCAGTACGAAATTCCTGAAAAAGACGAAATACTGCGAGCAAAGCAACGTATTCTTAAAGCCGAAATTAACAAGCCCTCTCGTCGTACTGATCTGATTTCACTTATCGAGGAGGAGCATGAAACAGAGGAGACTTCAGAGATAGTCCAGACAATGGATAAGCGCAATGCAGAGCTGATACATGCTATGTTGTGCAGAGGTTTGGAGGGTCTACGACTCAAAGACTGGGATATCCGTATGAAAATCCGCTATGGGACAATCTGTTTAATCGATTTTCCTAAATATGATGGGAGAGTCTTTTCTATCGAAGATGTGAGCGAAAAGCTTTTTAGAAAATCAAAGTTTAAATCTGCTTTAGCGCCCTGTATTAGCAAAACGGAGACAAGTCTTGATTCGCTTTTCAGGTATCTTGCTGAAAAAGGTCAAGAGTTTTCGGATAATCCAAGAACCTCGTTTGTTATCACTGCCGACCAATACCCAGAATCAATCTCAGCAGAGGATAGACGAAGAAGAGAGAACAGAATGCGTGGAGACATGTGGAGAACGCAAATAAAAACTACGTTCAACGACAAAGGAGAAAGGGGATTATGGAGCACGGTAACTAAGTGTACTGATCTAGTAAGTGTCAGTAGTTATAACGCTGAGGGGACCTATTCTTGGGACCTAAGATTACAATATGCTCGAACTTTCCCCCACAACGATATAAATGCACCTCACGAAAAGTTCTCACACAATCTAAGGTTGAGCGACTCTGGACGTCTTATTATGGTTCCCATAAAAGATTATCATCCAGAAAGGGTTGTTCAGAAAACAGAGTGGAGATATTTTTGGAAAGGTTTCATTATTGAGATTGTACGGGAAGAGCTTTGGGATATGGTCCGCATCAAACGGGACGATAGGGATTTACCTTTGAATTTCTCAGATGTTGAGCCTCACCGTGTGCAATTTAAGGTATCTATGTATAAAGAAGCATGGCTGGACAGATTCAGTCAAAATCTTCGACTGAAAGTGGGTGAGGCGCCCAATTGGACCCTACATGACTTTTTGGGTACAAAAGAAGATAATGCTGAAAGCATCGTACTTCACGCAAAACGCTTTGGCGAAATTTTAACAAGGGAGGTACCGAAACACTATGGACAACAATATGAATCCTTGGTTTGAATTTCTAAACACGCAATAAAATGACTATCCTTCTCCACCAGCTGGCCAAAAGTAGAAGGCAGTCCTATTGTGTCTGAGACCTTTTTTTTTTTACTAGAAAGAAAGACTAAAGAGTCCATGGTGCTGATAAATTTTTTTTTAGGTTTTTATAGAGGCTTCCGAGTCAAGTGAGTCTTTGATAACATTCGTATACCCTTTAATCTGTTTATACTTGAACACGAAAAATTTTGAACTAGCAATAACATAGCGCTACAAAAGCTTCTATCAAATCAAAAAAGTAAGATCAGAGTCGCCTATTTGATATACCTTTAGCAAACTTGATAAAAAGTTTTAAATTCAGTTTTCTAAACCTTGGAAATTCGCTACTACAATAAGTAAAAAAAAAAGACACTTATAAACGCGAAGAAGTAAATAAAGCCACACAAATAAAAGGAATTGCTACTATGAGTATTGAGGTTTAAGCACTAACTATGATGGGTATACAGTCAATTATAAGAACAGAATATGTAAGGGTTGAGGTTTTGTAGAGCCCAACCAATTTGATATAAAGCTTAGGCGTAGATGTTGTATTCAAAGCTTTTATTTTTTGTATCAAAGGAACGGGTTGTCTAAAGATAGTTCGATTTTGATCGCAAATGAAACTAAGGATCCGTCTATATGTTGTGTAGTATTTGTGAGACAAAGGATATCTATCGTAAGATAAATCGCTATCAAATCCTGCTATATTACTTGACAAATACACGTAAACGTTTGATACAAAGTTAGCCTAAAAGGAATATTAGCGGTTGGTTTGTAGCTGAATTTAATGAAAGAATGATAGCTTTGCTTTGAATCATTTTATGTCAAGTGTTATGAGCATTTGACAGTATAAACAGTGTATGAAGCCAAGTCCAATTCCTAAAATAAAGAGAAATTAGCGATATGATTGAATTTGCTTAAATTTGTAATAGTCTATAACTATGGGGCTCGCTAAGGTAGCAATATATGAGTGGCAAAACCTAAAAAGATAAGGATGGTTGTAAATTAGAGATAAGGATATTCTGAAATGGATAAGTAAAAACGGTAGTAGTAACAGTGAAACTATAAGAGGCAGAACATAGCATTAGCTTAAAACGAGAAATTGTCTGGTAGGTGCTACCATCTGCCACACGCCTTGATCTTTTTTGCTGGCTTTCTCTTGTTTGGTTACAGATGTTTTCTTAGTTGTCTAGCTTTCTTTGAAGCTGTCTTTGAACTGCTTTTAGTTGCACGAGATCTTTAAGAGGCAAAAAAAATGAAACACAAGCTTTGCTCCACAATTCAAAACCATTGGTCTTTAGGGCTGGTAAGTGTTATGTGAGAAAAAATAGCAATATACTAAGAAAGATACTTTAGTAGCTTCCGAATACGTTGTAGTATATATTGCCCTCTTGTCTTTTAAAATTTTTTTGCTTATGGTACTCGTGTGTTAGCAATTACTTAACCTCGCCTTTATTTTTCAAGTTTAATATTTAGTGTATACAACCATTGGTTATAGAGCAGTGTACAACGTTACACAATGATTGTAATAAGAAAGAACAAACATGCTATTTTTCTCCGAAAGTTCTGGTTTAAGTTAGATGTCTTTACAGTCGTTTTAACATCAAAGGCTGGGAGTTTTTTTTTTTTTTTTAGAAAAAAGGGCGAATATAGTCACCATAGCCATCTCCGAAGTCTGAGAAACCATTTGCACTTCTAAAAGACTATTCGCCCCAACAAGCACCCTTAGAAAAACATCCAAAACCGCTCTCAAAAAAAAATGGGGGAGGTAGGCGCAGAGGATAATTGTTCGTCAGTTAGACTCATCGGAATCAACCAGCGCTATGGAGGAGCTCTTGTCTGAAGCTGGCAGTCTATAACGCTTAATTCTCAGTCAAATCTCAGTTGTATACGTTTATCAAAACTGATATGGAGAAAAGAATTGTCGCTCAGAAAACGACTACCTAGCCCGCAGAACTTAGCCAGCTAAGCTTTCGCGAGCGGTAAGATCTTAAGGACAGGACAAATTTCGGAAAAATAAGACTGTTTAGAACTGCGGCTCGTCATTAGATAGAATGTGTTGGGAATGTTTTTGACAAGTTACTGTAACTTTTTGAAGCAGTTGCGACATGTACCAATTATGCTGTGTGGTGGTGGGATTCACTGCGAAACCCAAGTAAATTAGGGCTTAGGTTGAGTTGCGGCCATGCCAGATTAAGATAAACTTATATCTCAAGTAAGTCTACCAATCTGGTAGAGGGGCAACTGTCAAAGACAAATTTTGAGTCTCTGGGCAATTGAGAAGGATGTTGGAAGTGTCAGAGTATATTTCGACCGTACGGGATAGTCCATCAAAATCGCTAGCTGCACCCAGTAGCGCTAGTAAATCATTGACATATACCATAATTCTGATCTGCAGGGAGAGAGAGGAGGAACCTATCCTTAGCCCCGGGCTGGGTGGACTGGTATTGGGTGTAATCGAGGGAAAAAAGAAGCACTGAAATAGTATATCCTTATTTATCGTTTAGCGAAAAAAAATCAAATACGATGTTAAAAAGGAAGGAGATAAGAGGGCGGCCCTGTCTCAGGCAGCGGCGATTTTTGAAAAGCTCTGACAGGAGTCCATTGACGTTAGAAAACTGTAAATAAAATGACTTCTTGTATCCGCAAGTTTATTCTCACACTATAAGCGCAAAAACATTAAAAGAAATACTCGAGATGGCGGGAGAATTGCTGTATAGTGTTTCCACCCCAATCTACTGATTTTTGAAAACACCATCCACTTTTTTCATGCTAACTCAAGGTAAATTTACAAAGAATTCAATTTTGGGAAAACAAAGGTTTGGTTGCAAGATAAAATACATAATTCCCAGCTCAGTATGTTAGAATTGAAGGCTATTCCTGTCTTGACAAATCTAACTTGCGGTAATGAAGGTAGCGATATTCTATTATTACTTGGCCACTGTAGTTGGCGCGTTGATATTACCATCAATTGTTTGCTTTGAGACAAATCGCTAATTACTACTGACCTCTTATCAGAAATTATGTTTTGAAGTATTCTGTAACGACGACCTCTGTCTCGTATAATGGACTCTTAAAGGTTGGTCCATTACTCATCTAGTATGTGACGCACTATGTTAGTGGCAAATGTTGTTGGCTCGGGCGATATAGCATTTTGGGTAAATCATTGAAGCTGTATCGAGATTGATGGGACTTATATGAGGTATTTCTCTGGATCCACCGGTTTTGAAGCTTGAAAGTGGTGTGGATAGCCCTGTAACCCAAAGTAGATTGTTTCCTTCAAGATTAAGATTGTGCTCGTCCAAAGATATACAATCTCTGACATTTTTTTTTATAAATCGAGCAAAAATAATCAATTGCTTTTACACCATATTTGAATAGGAATCCAAGTTTATTCCTGAAAAAACTGAGAAGTGTAACTCATGTATTGTGGCTCAGGTAGATTTTTAGCATCCTTTATTTGAAAACAAAACTGAATTACTGGGACGAAGAATATTTTTTTAGGGTTAAAGTGATTGAATTATCCTCCATGAGCTCTTTTTTTGGTAGCTTAATATGATCTTTTTTGTTTGTGAAACTTATAAACCATGCCTAAAACAAAAAATGACATCGCTCTCGCATATCAACGCCTAACAGTGCTTATAAACATAAATGCACATGACTGGTTTATTGTTGACTCATCCAGAAACCAAAAAAGCTGATGCTAAGCTTTTTGAAAGCAAATTTATTTGACCAGAAAATGGCCAACTAATTCGTAAAAAGTGGCCAATGTATCTGCTTAAAAGTGGTCAAATTAACTTCAAAAATTCGGCCAAATTAGCCTCCTATCTCTGAGCCTCGCACAAGTGCACAAAATTTCACAAAAAAGCGGGCGGTGTTTTCAAAAAATCAGTAAATTGGAGGTGGAAGTACTGTATGATAAAAAATATTCGTAATTGGTGCCCTCTTCTGAACGTGGGTAAACCTTGTTATAGCCAATAGAAGCAATCAAACTCAGCAGTAGTCAATAGCCTTTCAAGGCCAATATATTTTGAGCAACCATTATCTGGTTTCTAAACTGACAAACGCAGACAAAACTCGAAGGACTTGGGACCGCTTTTAAGGTTACACTTGATTCCGTTTCCGAGTTGAGGTTTTCTGGACCAGTTAAGTTGTTATAGCTGTTTAGTATGTGGTTGACTTCTTGTGCTATACAGCCTTCAAGAGAAAGAGAAAGAGAAATACAATGCTACTTTAGCTATCAGCTGACCAATTATAAATAGGAAATAAAAAGTAACAGGATCATCGTCGGGTTGTCAAATTTTGTTTAGATAAACCTGTCATTGAAAGCCTATTTGCTTTTTTTTTATTGCTTTACGAGCTTCTAAGTTAAAACCGACCCTTCTGCATACATTTTTCAGTCATTGCTTTTACTATTTGTTTTTGTTCTGTTTTTTTTTGTTTTGTTTTGATTTGGTAAACACTCATGGAGGATCTTCAATCTTTGGTCAATACAGCATCTCAACATGTCAGTAATGGGCAAATAAAAGTAACATCATATTTTTTAAAGACATGCTCTATCCTCACACTTTGCGTAATAGGATGCATACTATTTGTTTCTAACAACAGCTCAAGATGCTATTAAACCTTTGTTTGACGTGAAATTCATACACAGTTGTAAGTTTAAAGAAACTTTAGCAACCTCCCTCTCCTTCTTTTATAACATCCTTTAATAAAATAATACAAAAAGCCATAGTTTCTAAGCAGCAAAACTATGACATGATACTATGCATCTTGCGTACTTGCGTTGACGAAATTGAAAGGATTTCAGAATACCACTCCACTTCAGCTCGTAAGGCTCCTCCTCCTCCTTTGCCACCTAAACCCACTTCTGCGACCAAGCCGGTCTTGCCGCCCAAACCCAGTCGACCTTTACCCATAGTTCCTGGCTCTAGCTATGGCTCCGGTAAATAAGAAAGTATACATACGCTTCTTTAAAAAAGCAAAGACAAAGCCTGATATCGTTTATAAGACTAAACACGTACTACTCTTATAGAAGCGATAGAACTACCTAGTGTACCGAACGGAGAGATAGACCCTTACAGCTTAGTTCCAGCGCAAATAAACAGTAATGATACACTAACTCCTTCTACCAATACCAAAAACATACCTTATATACCAATACCTCCTCTCATTGTTACCCACAAGAGGCTGCAAGCAAAACTCGATGAACTTGAGTTTTCTCTAAATGAGCACCGTGCACGAAAGCGTTTACTACTGCAAGGAGAAGATAATAGTAGCCGAGCAAACCAAAGCGAGCTAGACGACACCATCTCAAAATATACCCCATATGTTGCTGAAGCCAAGCAGACACTGAATAGAATTCGAACAGTACACATGACTGCCGCCACCATTCCTTCCATTGTTCATTTTCAACCAGGCGAAGTTGCTTACCAGATCACTCGCATCGAATCTGCCATTTTCTTTGCCATTCCAACACAGGCTTTACTCACTCATTCACCAAAAAGCCCTCATCCGCGTATTGTAGCCTCTACTGATTTTTTCAACTTCATAACAAGGATGATTGAGCACTCAATCTTATTGCCTCAAGAGGCATCTGTGAGAGCCCAACATATTCATCACTGGATCAAGGTTGTTACAAAGTGTCAAGACTTGAACAACTACCAAACGCTCAAAGCCATTACTTCTGCCCTAGGAACACCTCCTGTACAGCGCTTAAAAAGAAGTTGGAGCTACGTTCCTAAAAGAAGCCAATCCAAGTTAGATGCCATTAATGAACTGATGTCTGAATCCCATAACTATGTGAAATACAGAGAGTATATAGAGTGCGCTCTTAATGGGAAAAATTCCCAGAAAAGCTCAACGGAACAGAGCAAAAAACCAATCATTCCTTTTCTGGGCACTTTTATACACGATATGACTTATCTTTTGGCTGCTGTTCAGCATCAAGAACAGACATCCCCCAGTCATGCAAGACCAAGGCCAACTACTTTCTTAAAGTCCACTGTCGACATTTTGCAAAGTGACAGTCGTGTCCAAAAGCTTTTGAGCACCTTCGAATCCTTTAAATCGTTCCCGCCTTACAACAAACGACCAGGAACTTCTTACACAAAAAACGCTCAGCGACCAGGAAGTCCTGTTCGGCCTGCCTTTTCGCAAGCACTTCAGCGTAGCAAATCTAGCTTTGGTCGGCTAGGCGGTGCTATAGGACTTGGTAGTAACTATATGGAAAACTCAAGTGATAATAGTCTATCAAACGATAACAATGGGGACTTTGACGTTGAAGAACAGTCCAACCTAGTAATTCAATACATCCTTATGCGTCCCTGGGTAAGTCAGGACACAGTAGACGAGTTGAGTGTATTACGAGAGCCTCCGCGGGCCATTTCAAAACCTGGAAATTCAAGAAGCAATAGTGTTGGAAGTCACTATACAGGCTCATTGATTAGCAATACAAGCTCTCTCATGAGGCTCAGCACTAGCTGTAATAGCACAGCTACAATTGGTTCGTCCAGTACATTTGATAGTCGCCCAGATAGCTTTGACGACATACATAGGCTACATGGGAAAGAAACAGATTCAAACAATTTACCCTCCCCTTTAGCAGAAAGTACTTTCCACTATGATAGCTCTCTTCTTCTCCATCAACTAACATCAGATGAAAAGTGGAACCGCAATATTTCTATTTACGATAAAGGTACTAGAGAGAAACAAAAAAAGAATACAGAGCAATACTAACATTGTTATAGCACCCATTGTGCCACCTAGACCTAAAGGGTTATCTCACAAAATAGAAAAAAGTATTTAAAGTATGTCAGAAATAATAAAAGTTCAACTCGTTTACATTTATACAAATCTTTTTTTTTTTTTTTCAAAAATAATAACAATTGTTTGCATTTGTTTACTTTATAGACAGATTCATTGAAAAAAAGACTCTAAAAAATCAGAAAGTTGCAGTTTCGAGTTTTATACGATTTATTGAAAATTATACAGTTGTGGTAGTAATAAATAGAATTAGAGTTTGTCTGCTGTTTTAAACTTAGAAACCAAACATGGCCCAACCAGCAGCAGGGATAGCTAAGACAGCTACGGAAACAATATTACGAGCACCAGCGGATGTAGCGGAGGTGGAAGGTTTAGCGACAGCAGAGGAGGCAGATGCGGCTTGAGATGAGAGAGAAGAGAGAACGCTGGAAGCAGAAGCCTTTACACCAGAGGCAGCAGATGATGCAGAGGAAGCAATGCTGGCTACAGCAGATGCAGAGGAGGCGGAGCTAGAGGCGAAACTTGAAGCAACACTAGAGGCAGCACTGGAGGCGGCACTGGCAACAACAGAAGCTTTGTGGTGAGCAGAGTCGGTCTCGGAAGCAGTTTCAGATGATGATTCTTCAGTCTCAGAGGTGTCCTTGGGTGCTTCAGTAGGTTCGGCTCTCTTAGCTTTGGTGGCTGTAAAAGAAGCATTAGCAGTTGTGGTTTCAGTTGAATCATCAGCATTAGCAGTTTCAGTGGCAGTGGAGTCATCGCTGGAGCTGTCTTCAGTAGATTCATCATCGTTATCTTTGCTATCGTCTTCATCTTCGTTGTCTTCATCTTCGTTGTCTTCATCTTCGTTGTCTTCATCTTCGTTGTCTTCATCTTCGTTGTCTTCATCGTCTTCGTTATCTTCATCGTCTTCGTTGTCTTCATCGTCCTCATTATCCTCGTCATCTTCATCATTTTCATCGTTGTCTTCACCAGAAACTTCAGTGGTATTAGAGCTGCTAGGGCTATCGCTGACAATAACACCACCAATGTAAGCTACGTGGCTAGGGTCAGTGCTGACAGTTACAGAGTAGTTTCCTGAGGTGACATTTTGAGGCAAAGTGATTTCGGAAAATCCTTGGGAGGCGGTTACATTAGTTGCCAGTGTTTGAACAAGTTGAAGAGCAGTAGCGTTTCCGTTCATCAGGCTGATGATCAAGGACTCAACACCGGCTTGGACATTTTGCCAGGTAACGTTGTGGGAGGCACCAGCATTCCAAACAGTACCTTGAAGAGGTTCAGTGATAACAACAGGAGCTGTAGCATTGGCACCAGCAACAGCAGTTGGTGCAGTGGCATCAACAGGAGCGGGGGCTGCTTGAGGAGCAGCTTCGATGAGAGCAGCGGCAGCAACAAGAATAGCGAGGAAAGAGGCCTTCATTTGTGTAGAGATGATCAAAGAAACTATTTGAATATAGAGTTAAAAAAAAAAAAATTGAAGAAAAGGAGAAACCTCAATGGCTATTTATATTTGAGACGATGAAGCTTTGGTTCATTAGTTGTTGTGAATGGTTTCCATTTTAGAACCTTAATTAAATTGCTCAGTCCACAAATACATCTGTTGTAACCAACTCCTCGAATGACGAAACTACAAATTGAAGCCCTATATTTTTCGGAGTAAGCTTTTTTGTAATTTTTCCTCGAGATTTCGTATAGAATCATTAAAAGTTAAGCCTGTACAACTCGTTTTTATTCTTGCATTACAGTCAATACAAAGATTCAACGCCAGAACCAACCAATAAGAAATGATCGCCAAGGGATCTACGGCCTGTCCTATTTTTAAAAACGGGTCTGGAACCAGTGTAAAGACAGAGTATTGTTCTTTTTATAGTCTCATTTTGAGTCAGATATAAAAACATATATTAAGAAAGTACAGAAATTTGGCGACTTGTATTAAATTGGTTAACAGAGCTGCCACTGTTTTTTTATAAAAAAAATTCACACCAGCCCGTATTTTACATGAAGAATAAATTACTGCTATGGACTAGACTCATTTTATGGATGCTTGTCCATTTTCAGACATAAACTAAGCCAGGGCTGCGAAATAACTCAAAAGAGTTGTAATATGTTATTCATACATACATACATATATAGCGAATAGAAGAAACAAATGAAAATAACAATAATAATAAGAAAAGACCCAGCCATAAAACCTAGAACAAAATTATTGTACAGAATTTCAATCTAAGACCAAATCGAGAAACTTCGTGATCCTCCCTTCTTTTTTTTTTAAAAAAAAAACTGGACTTTTGCGTTCCATTTATTTGAATTCAATGAAAATACGTTCCTGTTGATCGTTTCGAAAAATTTAAAATATCTCACATATTTATGTGATAAGTAATATCAATAATTTCTGTCTGTGGTGAGAACAAACTCTGACTGGAGTATAAATATTTTCAAGCCTCACTCCAACTTCCAAAGCAAGCTTCATTAGGTAAGTTGTGATAAAAATAAACTAAAGACTAGTATGGTAGCCAAATCTGCTGTCTAGGCGTCCTTATCGACGAGATTTTTTCTAAATACTACCAACTTTCAAATTTTCAAGCAAATACATAGTCAACTTGTCAAAAAGTCGAGACTAATCGTTAAAAGCCAAAAAAGTAAAGTATAAAAACTATCCGATGTTAATCTTGAGAGAAATTATATACAGTAGGCATTACATGTTCATAATTTTTGCAAGACTATAAAGGGATTCTATACTAACGTTAAAGCCAAAAATTGAACACGGGTGGTATACACTGGATACGCTATCCTTATGTATGCAACAGTTAATGTTTTGTCACATGGTTGTGCTCGTGTATCATTTTATGGAGCTGACCCTACGATAGTAATGGAGGAATACTTTAATCTTAAAAATAGAGCATGTGTATTTATAAAGACTAGTAGCTGAATGTATGCCTATACAGGAAGCTTTTGTGTATTCTAATTTAGTCTCTTTATACTTTTTTAGCGTATGTTCTTTAGAAGGTGCAGCACTAGCTTCGCTTTGTTGACTGACTGGCAGTAACATCGCTTGCTTTTAACATGTCCATATAAAGCGGAGTCCAATAATATTTTAATCTTGGACAGTATTTTAAAGATCTGGGCTTTTTTTTTTGCATAAGTAAAAGAGGTTTTTTACAGACAAAAACTTTTTTGAAAACCATTTTGAAAGTATTAAGATTGAAATACATGAGCTTCTGACCATGAACTGATGCTTTAATGAGACATCGAGATTACTTGACTGTTGTACTACCTGTCATTTACCATTTATCCGCCATGCTGAGGAATTCTTTTCTCTTTTTACTGGACCAAAAATAGATTTGCAAGGACAGTTATGGATTTGTAGCACCACAAGTATAGGGTACATATAAAGTTTGGCCCTCTCGAATACGAAGGATCGGCATATACTGTTCTGAGAAAAATATGCGTAGTATTATACTTGTAATGAAATTTGAGTTCGATACAAACGTAAACTCTTTGGTCTTCAGAATATAATAGAATATTTTTATACAGCTTTTTTGTTTCTTTTATGTATTATTTGATATTTTATTTACTGAATATAAAACGCCTGAGACCAATAGCGGCAAACACTAGATACAGTCCAATAAAATAAAGTTACTCCTTGGTAAAACACGTTGTATAGTTCTTTAGTTTTTTTTTTTCAAGGCTTTTTGCTTTCATACTTTACAGAGATACTAATGAGCCGCTCTTCAAAAAAAACTTCTTTATTCTAAATGCGAAATTTCACAGGTTTTCTATTGGAAATGGACTTTTATCTTCTAATAAGCATGCTTTATTGGCCCGTACAAATTCCAGTAGCATGTGTTGTTTTCTTTCTTTCATTTTTTTTTAAAAAAACTCAATTCTTTATATTCAAAAAACGAAATAAAGATACTGTATAGAAAAAAAAAGAACTTGTATTAACTTTCAAACGGCTTAAAAACTTAAGATATTTTTTCTGCTCAGAGTTGCAAGATCCTGGAATGAGGATACTTATATATAAGGTCGATATTGGTTCCTGATATTAAACAAAAAAAAGTCTGTCTAGCACTGGTTACAGAAAACAAATAAATAGTGTTTAGCGTAAAAAATATTGGCTGCTTGTCAATGAATGACACTTTGTTTATTTAACCATACAAATTTAGCATTGCTTGAGAATCTTGGAGGTACACCCAACTACATGTAGCTAGTCTCCCTTTGGTATATAAAATTCAGCTTTTCTAAATCATACGAAGCTACTGTGTTATGAAAACAGTCAATATTTTCGTACAGTTGTCGCTCGACCAATCAAAAACATTTTCTATTAATTTCTGAAGTAAACTAAGCATTTTGAAGGCAGTTATAAATGATTTTGTATACTTGGTGGTGTTGCCAATTTATGGTTTTGGATCATTATAACTAGATACAGCTGTTCCAGTCGTGTTGGTGACAGCGCTGATTGCTATGGTAGACAATATTGATAAAGTTTTGCTAAGTATAACACCCAATTGCTGTATCACAAGCTCTTTTGAAACTTTAGCTTTCGTCACTCTTCCTTAAATTATCATACTATTTGTATCATTGATTTGTGTACTGTTACTATCTACATTGACAAATAATATACAAACCTCCAACATCCATAACTTTAGTATCAGGATTTTATTACTGTTAAATATACATGTGTGAACAAGCGTAGAAATGAAATAGTGCGTTTATATGAATTAAAAAATAACATTTTTGCTACTTTCTTTTTAGTAGTTTACTAATGTACAATGCATATACTGTAAATTCTTTTTTAGAGATAAAAGACTGAGCGTTCGAACATCTATACACAATTAATTGGCGACAGAACATATGGTCTAGTTCTTTGAACTAATTCTAAGCTAAATTTTCATCCGCTATGGATTTTTAAAAGTCTAATCGATTGTTTTTATAAAAATAAACATTAGCCTTCTAACTTGAAAACAAACAACAGCAGAAGATACACCTGTGCTCTAAAAGCCTTATTTATTATCTGATGTAGTAACATAATTTTCAAAATATGAAATAGAGTGGATACAAAAGCCGTTTTTCAAGATTATTTAATAAGTCAATATGGTATTTCTAAAGCCAATGTTGCATTGAAGGCGGTGTATATCAAACGGATACCTTCTTTTATACATGTAAACTATGGGGGATAACCAATATTTATCGTATATTTTAACTTGCGTTTAAAAAAAACGCTGCTGTGCTATTGGAACTACAACGAACGGGCAGGTACATATCAGATTAAAAAAGAGGACGTAAAAGTTGCAGAGACGGATTATTAAGTATGTATTTTTTTTTCAGTTAGATAGCTACGCATCCAAGAGTCTAGACTTACAAGTACTTGTGTTTAGTACTGGCCGACTCTTCCCACTAAAATACTACCAAGCTGAGCTTCGTAATCCTTTATACAAATCTTGTTTTTTTTTGCTATAAAGCGTTCTTATGAAGCATTCTTTTTCTACTCTTTGGATTATATTGTAATTTCCAAAGCAATTAAAAAAAATGAGCAACATAGTAGCTCTATAAACAGTGATTGATGTTTATTTTAATGATCCTTATATTGTCCAATAACAATATTTCAAAATATTGCACTACTAAATAAGCCCCAGCTTCAGACTTCCTTTTTTTTATAATCGTTGATCAGCTGAAATGTTTCGCAGGGCTAGCAGATCATTTTCGTCCAACATCGTACAAGGGCTTGGAGTCAGAAACAGTTCGACAAAAGTATTTCGTATGTGTTGTTGGCAATCACTAACAAACCTTAGTCAATCGGTACACATAATGGGCTTTTTCACTGGTATTGTGTCCAATTGCCATTTAACAACTTTTGATTCTTACTATTTTTTAAAAAAAACAAAGCGATGAGGCACTTGCAGTATACTTGCTTCGACAAACAAAAGAATTCAAAGAAGCCAAACTGATCCGCACTCGAGATCCTTCTTTGTTATCAAAATGTGATGTCGTAGTAGATGTTGGGGGCGAATTTGATACAGCCCGGCTACGCTTTGATCACCATCAGGTATTATTTTAGAGTAAGTTTCGTATTCTCACGCTTTTGATAAAGGTCAGTTTCTCTGAAAGATTCGACCAATATAACGACATAAGACTAAGCGCAGCAGGCCTTGTCTACAAGTAAAAGAATAAAAAGAAAAAAAACAAATGAAGCTGAATACCTTTAGGTATTTTGGCGAAGAAGTTATTGGTAATTTGTTGGAGCACAAATCAGATGAATTCGACGCATCAACACTACAATTGATACACAAAAAGCTTTATAATGTAGAAAATCTTATAAGAATCTTTTTGTTCTTACACAGCTAACTTTTGATTACAGAAATTTATCAAGGCGGTAGATGGGGTCGATAACGGAATACCAAGTTCTTCGGGAGAGACTTTGTATACAGACTATACCACAATTAGCTTCAGAGTTCGTAGACTGAATCCTCGATGGAACGAAGAAAAGAATATGGCTATAGAGAATGTAAATTGGTTTTCAAAGTTACAATTCGGTACAAAGCCTTAACGTCATAAACCTAGGAACGATTTGAGAGAGCATCTGCACTAGTAGGAGACGAATTTAACCAGAGCCTACATGAGATAGTATACAGCTGGCTCCCAGCTAAAAAATTGGTTGAAGAAGGATTCGAAAACAGATACACACATCACAACTCGGGAAAAGTTGTAGTTTTTGAGCAAATTTGTCCTTGGTATGAACATTTATCGAGTTTAAATGCAAATTCAATATTGTATACAGTATATCCTATAAATGAAAATGACTGGAGAGTACAATGCGTAAAAAAACAAGGCTCTACGTTTGAAAGTAAGCGCCCTTTACCTAAATCGTAAGTTGTACGAATTACAATTTCATTACAACAAGCTAATCGCAGCCTAGTTGGAGAGGGCTTTCACAAGATGACTTGAGAAAAATCACATCTTTAAAATCGGCAATATTTGTTCATGCCTCAGGGTAATACAGTTAGACTATTATAGAGATTCTAGTAAAACTAAAACAGCTCATGAATAGTTTCATTGGAGGTTGTGGCAACTATGAAGACGCTATAAAAATGGCAGATATGGCTTTGAAGTACGAGCAAACATTTTAGAATGAAGCACGTTCTTTAAAAGACTTCTGCACCTATAGAAATAAAATAAAAATGAATTGCCAAATAGATATGAGCTTATGAACTTTTCCCCTTACACTTTACTTGACTATTGACATATAGCTTAAAGGGTACTATTATAGCCATAATTATGTCTTTATTTTTAATCACTATCAGATAAGCTAAAATCTGTACATATTTAATCAGGATAAACTGTTTATTTTACATGAATCACCCAGCCGGATACTTTTGACAAAAGTAAACGAGCGGGAAAAACAAACAATCGTTAATAAGGGCAAAATAAAAATCAAAAGGTACTAAGCATGAAAAATAAGAGCGCAAACAAACTACAGTTTTTTGAGAAAAATTTAAGGGCTAACTAAAAAATAGTATTCCTTGTACGTAATCAGTTCATGGTTTGGGTATCGCTTTGCTATGTACAGTTTCACAACTGAAAAACATTGAAACGGCTACATTACTCACTAGTTAGTAGATGAGAATATAAAGTGGATTGTATGCAGTTACACATTAAATAGTTACTCAGTCCTCTGTCTATATACATGTACCGAACCTTATCACAAAAGAAATCACCAATTATTATAGAAATGACAACTGAATATGTACAGGTTTCTTTTTAATGACTCAGTATTTTCTCAGTTAAACAGGAAATGAAGCAATAACGACAATTTATATACAATGAGTAGCATTTTACAGGTCAAACAGACGTAGCACTACTAACGAATGTACGATTTGATGATTTTTTGGTTGATATTAGGTTTGAAACAGTATCATGAAGCATGTTTGAGAAGCTATTTAGACCATTGTTAGGAGGCATATGCTGCTGCAACAAGAGCGCAGCTCTTGTAAGATCCAAAAATATTTCCATTTTGAAATCGTTCTCTTCCAATTGCAGCTGGTAGTCTGCGTATGTCAGGCTATCTGTTTTCTGCTTTTTCTTTTTTGGATATCGATCTTGTATCTCGTTTCTCAAAAAAAAGAATTGTATCCGTTGTCTTGTTAAAATATCCAAGTCTATTATTGAGAGTAGCTCCGACTGTACTAGAGACCCGATAAAACGCACAAGAATACGGAAATTTGATCTCAACAATAAATTGTGCTGTCGAAATGCAAGTATAACACTATTTTTTGCTGAGGAAGAAGAGTCAGTATATAGTCTTCTATAATAGTGCTGATGGTATTTTGCTGAAATGTGACATAGATGTCGATTTATGTGGTTAAGTAATAACCGGTGATGAATTTGACTTGTTGCTTCGGTTTCAAATAGCGCAGTCAAAGTTGTATACAGTGCATTGATGAATTCTGCTGCTAATTTCCTCATTTTTTGCGACTGTGGTTTTTTTTCGGATGTGCCATTTGATATTATATCTAGCCGTGTGTCTAAAAATACGTGATCTACAACGATTCTAAGTGTTTCGTCTAGTAAGAAGTCTAGACACGCCTCCCAATTACTGAGAGATGATCTGTCAAATATCTCCACAGCCAATCTATTAGCGACGCTTTGGAGAACTGTAAGATCAGTTTTGTTTTCGCGATAGCCGTGCTGGCTGGCATAAGCCAATGCCCCATATATAAGGTAACAGTAGCTATTTAGCTCGGCTCTGCTTAAGTCGATATGATATTTGTGTAGTATAAGCTGATTTCCTAATTTTCGGCAGTGTTGAGAGCAGCTTGACATGTACCATAGATCTGAAAAGCTCAGATGTTCTGACACTTTTAGCAGTAAATCAAATGGCATATATAACAGCTGCTGCCTTTGAAGAAAACTTGTCATTGAAAATTGAAGTCAATATATAAAGGTGAAATAAATAAGTAAATAGCAAAAAACAATTTAAAAAACAAAAAGTAAAAGGGAAAATCAAAACCAAAGAAGGGCTGTATTCCAGACTTTCATTGCATAAAAAAGGTTAAACTCTAATTGGTGGTATTTCTGGGTTTCAACCCAAAAGTTCCAGAACCCATATTTCCAATGCAAAACAGAACTGTCAGTGATAAGTAATGTATATCGGTCTTTGTAAAGATACTCAAAGCACTATATACTCTTTCCCATAAGTTCATATATGCCGACTGACTATTGTTTTTTACCAAAAACAAGGCGCCTCACTCAGTGGAATAATAACTTAGTAAAATCAGAACAGGATACAGTCAGTATAAGTATGAGCCAGGGCATGCCATAAGACAATTTGAATTCTGCTAAAAAACACGTCAGATTTAAATTATTCTTTTCCATGAGGACTTTTTTTAAAAAAAAAGATTTATGACAAATAGTGCTATCATTGGTCACTTTGCTCGCATTGTTTGGTTTAGGGCTTTATGTTTCAACCATAATTTGAAAATTACCTATATTGTCAACAAGAGCAAAAGTTTTGTTTACTGAAACAAGTCGAATACGTGCTGGAGAAGGGTAGAGAGTTTGATAGGTGGAGGGGTGGCCTAGCTCCTTTAGCCTTGAAACATACGTTATCCTAATGAGCAGTTGTCTCAGTAATGACATCCGTACGTTTATATCCCGTTGTTTGAGAAACACATTTCCTCATTTGTATTAGCTTATAACCACTAAATGAGATTAATATACATGGGACGCGATCCGCAAAATCTAAAGCTGGACCTACCCTTTTTTCTGTAAAAACTTTTAAAACTGATCCAATTAGGTTTGATTTTCTAAAATCTCTAGAATGAAGCAGAAGCATATCAGCCAAGCACAGTTGAAATTGTAAGCAGTCTTTGGTACCATATAATAGATTTAAAATGAAAATTCTTATACTAGCAAAGCTATATAGAGATCTTGTTTTTTTTTTTTTTTTTTTTTTTTTTTTTGGCTGTGCTGCTCATCAAGTACCAAGAAGTCCACATTTTACATTAAGCAAGTGACTCTGTACGAAATTGTCTATTGGATCGGGATCGTCAATCTGCAAAACACTATACTCACAAAACTTGAAAAAAAGTCAAACTGGTACAACGTTGATTTTCTTTAAAAACACAGCATCCTTATGGGGTACTGTTAATTTATATGAGTTATGTATACATATATATATGTATATGTATATGACCTAGTCATATGTCTACTAATTGATGGCCATATTAAGGAAATACTAAGTTCATACAGACATTTAAATATTAGAAATGAGCTCTAGAAAGAGTATTATTAAATATAGAGGCTTCATAGTTTTTCAAATGCTAATTATGTTTAAGCATGTATTTTCCAGCTACCTAGTTTTCGCTATGTTTGGACACGTAGCCTCTTATTCAAAGGATTTAAGGCATACTCCATTTTGAGTTGGTCGGGCTTTTAGAAAGCGGAAAGTAAGGGTATACCAGGTGAGCGAATACTCCCACAAGAAGTGTCTGTCACTTCCAACTTGACAATAATGAATACAGAGTCCACCCAAGACAAATTTTTTTATTGATCTAAGCAGTTTCTGCCTAGCTAGCATTGTATTATAGAAGAACATCCAAATTACATCTCATGTTGGTTTTGGAACGATTACAAGCATTCTACGTGAGCTAAGCGTATAAAAGTAGCAAGGAAATCGAAGTGGGTGGTCATTGCTGTCTACAATACTTAAATTCAATCTTCATTAGTATAGCATCGTTAGTCATTGCTATTCATACCATACAGCTGTATTTAGGTACTGACCTGTAATATGCTTTAAATGGAGATTAGTAAAAACCAGACCCAGTCTAGAGGAGGCCGGAAATTAATCTACCAATCTTTTCCTTCAAAAGCGTCAAATTAGTACACATCTTTTACTAGTATAAACCTCTACTGAAACTGTTTGTATTAAAAGGATTTGATTTGGAGTGTTCAAAGCATAGCGCTTGTATTCAAAATAGTTAAGTAAGGGGCAAAGAGAGAAAGGCAAAAACAACTAGCTATCTTAAAATCTCCAATCAACGCTAAAGACCGTAAAGCTAGAGTATATCATTGGTTGTAATAATTTGTGACCAACAAAACACAACGCCTTGAAAAAAAAGAAGACGCTTAGTTAAAAACAAATATCACGATTCAAAGTTTGATTGCCGATTTTAATGATGTATCGACAGTTTTTTTTTATCGAAAACCAAATAACAACTTTCTTTTTTCAATAGAGGGTCAGGCGTATTACAAGTTTTTTTATAGCATTTGATCATCTATTGCTCAAAATCATTGTAATGCCCATATTGCTTAATAACCAGTATATATTTGAAGGCTAATTTGCATCAAATAATAGGCGATTCAAAAAATCTTTTTGTGAGTAGAAAGTCTAATCTAGCTCAAGGAAAGACTGTTCTCACTTAGTCAAATTAAATTTACTTGAAAATTAAGAAAAAGGCATTCCGATAGTCAGGCGGTAGTATTTCGATATGTATCCAAGCGATGATAGCACAGGCTTCAACATCATTATTAGGTATTAATACCTTGGCCAAAGGTTGGTATATACACCGAGATAATCTTATCGAAGCCTCAATTAAAGTAGCAAAAAGCTTTCGCTACCGTTGGTATTGTTGCTAAGAAAATAAGAGTGCTGAAAGCTTTAGTACAAAGTAAGAAAACAAAGTCTAAATCCTTTATGGTTGACTGCTGAAGCCCAGATAGAAGTGATGCTGTTCCAACACAAAATAGGATAATACACTACTTCGTAGCCCTACAGAATATGAAAAATCAAAGGGATACTATACTATAATGAACATTGTAACTGCCGAGAAAAACGATAATATTGAAAAGCAGATTAAGAAGCGCGGTTATACTTGTATATTCTATCTTAGCTTCCTGAACTGAGCCCTTGTGAGCAAGTTTAGTCAACTTACAGAAGCAAAAATAAACTAACAAGTAATATAAGGAAACTTATTGCTCTGAAAAGTACGCAGTATGTACTGTGGTATTCTTCTAAATGTCTCAAGTTTTTTTTGGATATTCTATAGCTGAATTCAAGGATTGCTAGAGTATAAATGTTTTACCAAAAAAAAGCGTAATATCCGTTTCTTTTTAAGCTTTTTTTTTTTTATTGTGTGCAAAGTACTTGTCACTTGGCACACTTTTTGTTTTAATTTTTGAGCTGATATATGATTATAGGATAACCCAACACTAAGAAGAGTACGCTTTCTTTGTTTTATCTAGATTGTCAAATATAATGCATGTTTTTAGGGCTAAAGAAGTAAAATATGATAGAGGTTAACTAAGAAAGAGGTGTTATAATTGAAATATAAATGGTTATACACGGCATTGATCTTTGGGTACTTTAGTCGGTATATTTAATGGGAGAAGCGTAGCATAACCGTCCATTTTGATCAGCCCTTTATTACCGTGTGGGCCCTTGGATTTTTGGTTGATCTTTTTGTTTGACCAGAGATATTGCTACGAGTAGTAATTATAAACCTAGTATTTAAGCAAAGGTACTAGAAATAATAGACAAAGATTAAAGCTGATTGTCGACTAAATCTCTTCGGTTTAATCAACCCAACAAGATGGATATTCATTTTTCAGGGACTCCTGAAAGCTATTATCTGGCTTTCAGTAGGAGTTATAGACTCAACTGTAGTGTTTCTATTTTTAGCTTCCCTTTCCCGCAGCTCTTAGGATGTTTTTCTCATGATTTTGTAACTATAGACCATGTTAATCTTTCAACCACATACATGTAGTCAACATAAGCTCCAATATACACAATATATACGAAAGCAGCATTATTTAAGCATTTAAAGCCCATATTTTCTATTCAGTGGTTTTATGTTATAAACTTGATTTTCCGTTGTAGGATGTAAGATGGATTCATTATCAGTAAAAAAAAAAAAGAGTACAGCTGCCGAAAAAAGTCTATTCGAACAGGTTTAATCTTTAAAAAACAAGCATAAAAAGCTCAAAACAATATATAGAAAAACAAACCTCTGTTTTTGACAAAACATTATCGTATTACTGATCAGGTCTAGTGCTTAGTAAGTAATTTGAAAAAGGATCAAACCAATCACGCAAATAAAAACATCCTTTCTTAAAAGGAATAGAAAAATAGTCTATCTAGTTTTAGCATTTGCATTTTTGAATTTTTCTTTTTCAATTGTTCCATTTTAAAGTAAAACAACATGTGTCCTTTTGATAAAATACAGCCATCTCCAATTTTGTTTTGTTTGTCTTATGTCTATAGATTTCTTTTTTCGTCCAATAAACCCCCTAGTCTGTTCATACTATACATTGGTTGTTGGTCGTTTTTTTTTTCTTTTTTTCTTTTTGAAAATAATTAAATAAAGTAATGGCACTAATTACATTTTCTCTGTATACTGGGATAGAATTTGAATAGTATGTTCAGAATTCATGTTACACATACAAGAAAAACAAAACTGTACAGCGTTTTGCTAGGATCTAGCAAAAACAGTTATATCAGAAAGTACGTGTCTCAGTTTTTCAAGTAAGCAAAAGATTTTTGGCGAATACAAAAAGTGTACATGAAAAACAACGCTTTTTGGTTTGTTTTCTGGTTGTTTCTACAGGCAGCTTTCACAAACTCTGTTTTTCTTCAGAATGCCAAATACCTATGTAAGCATGAAGTAACAGTTATAATGCCCTGTTTGTGTGCTATTTTTCCTTATATAGTTGTTAACAAAGCCTTGTTAAAACCTTCCGTATTATTTAGATAGAAATCCATGGATTCTTATTTTTACTTATAACGCAAATCGCCATAGGTTCTTCTGAGCACGAGTGTAGATTGATTAATTGTTTTGAAACGAAACCATGATATCTCGTTTGCAACTACTATGCGTTAAGCTTCTTTTGTCCGCTACTATTATTTTTACCCTTTCTATTTTTTTAAAAGAAACAAAGCAAAACATAATTATAACACAGTGTTTACTTGATATAAGGATAACAAAGCTTTCATAGTTAAAGATATATTTGGTTGCCAAAAATATCTACTGTTTTATAACAAGCAAACCCTAGTTTTTGTTCAAGTCTAAAGTCCGATTTTTCTATAAAACCTTTGTGGAAGCAAATAATGAAAGTTGGTGTACAAAATTGAATATCTATCGCCGCAAAACTTACCGCCGTGGAACTGTCATATCCGGTGAGGTATTTTTTAACCAGGTTGAAGGAAAACAAAAGGGCTCAATCAACTAAAAAGTTGCGGTTTGCAATGTAAGCGGTAAGGCTAGTAACTGAATAATTAAAAATCCTCTCCTTTTTTTTTTTTTACTTTTTTGACATCTTTGCGTACTTTTTCCTATTATTGTGTTTATAGATTTACCAAAGATAAGGCACCACTTCCTCTTTGTAAAAGCTTCTTCTACTGTCTTTACGCATAATTACTAAACGTGAAAGAGAAACGAAAAGCGTGGATTTCATAAGGCTTGACAAAATAGAAAAAATAAGTATGGTATTGTTTATTGTCGATCTTTTCGAGTAAAGGTTACGAACAATTAAAGTCAACTACAAAAAGTCCGCATCTCTTTACACAAGAAAAATAAAATAAAAATAAACTTTCTCTATCGCTTCTTTTTCTTCTTCAAACCTGGTTTCCTTTTTTTTTATATATATAGTTGTAAATACGTATATACATGACAAATTTGGCCATGGGTACAACAACTACGTTATCGGCTAAGGCAGCTCGTCAATCGGTTGAACAGGTCTCGACAGATTTCAACACAGATCCCGCTCGAGGCTTGTCCTCAGCCGACATTCAAAGCTTAAGACTTTTGTATGGTACAAATGAGCTCGAAGCAGATGATGACGAGACCTTGTTTTCGAAATTTCTTGATTCCTTTAAAGATCCCCTCATTCTTTTGTTGCTTGGCTCAGCATGTATATCCGTTCTTATGGGCCAGTTCGACGACGCAATTAGTATCACTGTGGTAAGAGCTTCGCTTTTGAGCCACCAGATGTCAAAAAAGTACTAAACTTAACTTTTTTCGCGAGAATAGGCCATCATTATCGTTGTTACAGGTACAGAAAGCTACACGGAAAAAAAAAAAATCGACAAAACACAAGCTTAGTCTACAATTGTTTATTTTTTAACTGAAAAAAAAAAAGTTGCATTTGTTCAGGAATACCGTTCAGAGCAATCTTTAGAGGCTTTAAACAAACTTGTCCCTCACCACTGCCATTTAGTAAGGTACATCAAGCATAGCAATCACGTTTCTAGTAAAACTCATCTTTTGCATAGAGAGGGACAATTGTCAGATGTGCTAGCCAACGATTTGGTTCCAGGGGATGTTGTTCACTTCGGTGTAGGAGATAGAATTCCTGCAGACTGTAGGGTGACCAAAGTGAGTATCGTTTTTGATTGTTTATACACAAAATAACAACTCCCTTTTTTAAAAACCTTCCCCATTTTTAGTGTATTGGGCTGGAAGTTGATGAATCAAATTTGACAGGCGAGAACAAGCCAAGAAAGAAGATATCGGATGCTATAGCAACATCTAGCTTTGGCGAGTTGGCATTAAATGAGAGAGAGAATATCGTTTTCATGGGTACACTTGTGCGTCAAGGTAAAGATCTTTCAAGCATGTGCATGTATACTGAATCTTAGGCGTTAGGGCATGGAGAGGGTATTGTAGTCGCTACAGGAAAAACTACAGAGTTTGGGCATGTGTTTGAATTGATGCAAGAAGTTGAAATTCGAAAGACACCCTTGCAGATTAGTATGAATGATCTTGGAAAACAGCTATCTATGTTTTCTTTTGGTGTAATTGCCGTCATTGTTTTGATTGGCCTTATTCAAAAGCGTAGTGTGCTGGATATGTTTACAATCGGCGTCAGTTTGGCTGTTGCTGCAATTCCTGAGGGATTACCTATTGTAGTTACTGTCACCTTAGCTTTAGGTGTACTTCGTATGGCAAATAGAAAGGCAATTGTTAAACAGCTACCTTCTGTTGAAACGCTTGGGTCTGTTAACGTAGTATGCGCTGACAAGACTGGAACATTAACTGTTAACCAAATGACTGTAACTAAAGTGTTCACTTTGGAAGATCAAATCTCGTATGATTGTGAATACACAGCACCTACTAAAATGACGGATGCTTTGCGACAAACTTTGAAAATAGGTAGGCTTCCATTTTTTAACCTTTTTCTTATTTATTTAACTCTACTTTTTTTTTCTTCGATAGGCAATTTGTGTAATAACTCTCAAATTGGAGAAGGAGGAAAAATATATGGTCAGCCCACAGAAATGGCTTTGCTAGATGTAGTTATCCGCAGTGGTTTGACAGATGAGCGTGAGGTACATTAAAGCATAATATATATATATGTATATATACCTTAACTTAGCATTTTAAAGCGTTACGAACGAATTTCTGAACAACCTTTCAGCTCTGATGTCAAGTACATGTCTGTTATTTGCCGCGAAAAGGAAAACTCACAAGCAAAGAATCATATATACATAAAGGGGGCCACTGAGGTCTTACTAGAAAAATGTACAACATACTATTTATCAGACGGCACTCGACAGCCATTGACTGCTGCACTTAAAAAAAGCGTAGAACAGCACGTAGCCGCTATGAGCTCACATGGGCTTCGTGTATTGAGTACAGGTTTTGGAGAAACGGAAAAAGACTTATGCTATACTGGATTTTTGGCTGTGCACGATCCGCCTCGCCCTGGTGTGGCTGACGCTATTCGTTTACTTGTTCAAGGTGGTGTTAAAGTGGTGATGATTACAGGTGATTCTGAAGCCACAGCTATGTCTATTGCACGCCGTCTGGGTATTCCTACAAACTCAAGCAAAAATTGCTTAACTGGTCACGATATTGAACGTATGACTGAACGACAATTACAAGAAGTAATTCATTCTGTTTCAGTCTTTGCCCGTACCACCCCCAAACACAAACTAGCCATTGTACGCGCATTTCAAGAAACAGGGGCTGTAGTTGCAATGACGGGAGATGGTGTGAATGACGCTCCTGCACTTAAGATGGCTGATATAGGCATCTCTATGGGAAAGAGCGGAACAGACGTATCTAAAGAGGCAGCTGATATGATTTTGGTGGACGATGATTTTTCAACTATACTACATGCAATTGAAGAAGGGAAGGCCATTTTTTACAATATTCAAAACTTTTTGACCTTCCAACTCAGTACAAGTATATCTGCCTTATCATTGATTGCTATATCGACCTTATTCGGACTGAAAACACCTCTGAATCCAATGCAGATTCTTTGGATCAGTAAGGCACTTCAAATTTAATCTAAAAAAACTAAAACAAAATACATAGATATTATTATGGATGGACCACCTGCCCAGTCTTTAGGTGTTGAGCCTGTAGATCCAGAAATTATGAAAAAACCACCCAGAAGTCGAAACTCCAACATATTGACTAAACCTTTGATCACTCGTGTTTTATCAGCAGCACTTATTGTCACTATGGGAACCATGTTTGTATACGTATCGGAAATGTCAGATGGTATTGTGACAAACAAGGACGCTACTATGGTAAAAAAAAAAAAAATCTCAAAATTTGTCCCAAAGAACACGAGTATTGACAGCAACATATAGACATTTACTACCTTTGTGTTCTTTGACATGTTTAATGCTTTGGCTTGTAGATCCGAAAAGCAATCGATATTTACTGTAGGATTTTTCTCTAACAAAATGTTTAACATGGCTGTTGGAGGGTCTATTGTGGCACAAATGGCTGTTGTTTATATTCCCTTTTTGCAGGCTATTTTCCAAACAGAACCTTTGACACTGCATGAATTGACAAAGGTGGTTTTAGTAACAAGTACCGTATTTTGGGTGGATGAGTTGAAAAAGCTGTTCAGATCAAAGAGAATTGTACGCTCCGGCTCTCGTATCAACTACAGTTTAGTTCAATCAGAAGAAGTTGATAGGGCTATTGATCTTGTATAGATAATAAAAATCTCGTTTGCTTCATTTTTTATTTTTCGTGTTTTTTATTGTGATTAAAGATTAGAAAAAAAAGTACATATAATGTCGGTCAAAGTAATCACACCCTGAAGTTGATTTTGTGAATTTACCCACCAAAGCCTATTTGCTTTTCGTAGGGCAAATGCACTTAGTACCTGCGACAGCGTGAATTGGTCGTGGCAAGTTTTAGGTGACATTAGCTCGCCATGGCTTTCTTTGAGATACATAATGACCGGTTTTTTCAAACTAGACCATCTTTCTCTGTTCAATCCACGCAAATCGCTGGCACTCAATTCGGAGATAAATTCTCCAAAGTCATCTATTATTGGTAATGCACTTAATCGGCTGTCGCCACCAAGTTTCAGAAAAGCTTCAATTGCACTTGTCTTATAGTTCCCTGTGGAAAGTATACCAGGTTTTTTGATGTCGGAAACCGACAAATCGAGTATTTTGGATCCCAAGCGATGGTTTTCCGACTGAAAATAATAAATCAAATCTGTTTGTGACAGGAGTATATACGATTCTTGCTGCTTAACGAGTACACGATGTTCAGTAGTAAAAAGCTGAATTAGCTTTTTTATGGTATCTGTTGATCTGATTATATTTAAGCTTTCGTTTGAGGAGTTAGCCTCCTTCAGTGTTAGATTTAATACGTCTTCATGCATATTTTGCTCTTTAACCTATTTTTTATAGTCAGCGGGATTTTCTCACGATTTGCCAACTCACCTGTGTACAGAGCAATCTAAGTAAATCTAAAGCGCTCACAATTTTGATATATTTTTTAGTATCATTCAGCTGGTAGATAGGAATTGACCGAATGTCTTGAGCTAACAAAAGGTCTAGCGCTTCCTCCACTGTTGCTGTATCCGGTAAGTCTATCAATGTTCTTTGCTGTTCTGCTGGCTTCACTTTTTGAATCAAATCCTCTACCAATGTAGAATTTATAAAGTTTTGATAGCCGTTGAAAAAATCACCTTCAGAGCTACACATACTGTCTGCAACTGTCATAAGTAAAAATGAAAAAAAGAAAATGTAAAATGTGAGACAAAAGAAAACAGATAAGTAAAAAGGCAAAAAAAAAAAAAAAAAAAAGGCTTTAAAATGACGTTTTTTACTCTTTTTTTTATGATTTTTATATTACTGGGATTAAAATAAATAGTGGAGTAAGAACATATACGACTGAAACAGTTCTAAAACAAGTCCTTTGGGGTTTTCAAACGCATTTTGTTTGGCCCAACTCTATAGCCTTTGCGTTCTGCTTCCCAATCTTGCCAACTCTTCATAACTAAACGCTTTGAATCAAATAAGCCTTCGCCATCGCCATGGCCTTGCTGTTTCTTTTCGCCTACTACCACACGAGTAGCCCCCCAAGAAAAGTCATCAAAGTGCCAGAAAGAATATAGAGGTAAAAGCATGTTCCATATCGGCAAAGCGCAAATATAAACTAAAAATGTGTTATTTTTCTGTTATAGAAGAGTTTTATGTTTCCTTTGTATTTACTAATAAGCCAGCAGATATATATCCATTTGAATGTGGTGACGGAAATTAGAAGAGCAGGTAAGAACAGAATTGCAATCAAAAGACCTAAAGATTGCCATTGAGGGTCTGGCGATACTGCCGTTTGAACAATCAAGTAAATGGACATGACAACTGCAGCAGGTAAAACGAGAGTACCAATTAAATCTACAAATACGGAAAACTGCATAGATAGGCAAGCAATACCGCAAAGATCAGACACTAAAACAAGCTCCATAAGATTATGAACTGTTGAGTTAATCCATCTTCGACGCTGAGACAAAAGAACACTTAGCTCGTCAGGTACAACTGTACGACAACGGGCCTGTGGTACAAACATCATCTGTCGCTTGGGAAATGTACGGAGCATAAGCGTGGACAAGAATCGGTCTTCACCTAGTAGCAGCAGATTCTTTTCGTGTAAAGTAGTGACGGTATTTTGATTGTATTCGAGAACAATATCTGGATTGCCTAAAATAGGAACCCATGCTCCATTCTTGGGTGCTTTTATCCGATACATACTAAAGCACCCAGGTAAACAAGTTACTATACCAAACAAGGATTCAAAAGCTTTAGCGTAATGGTGCGAAATATAGTACTCAAACACTTGGATTGCTGTTACCCAAGATGCGCGTTTGTTAGCAATTCGTGTTTCACCGCACAATCCCATAATTGTAATATCGTTTGCCATCGCGGCAATCATGTATGTTAGGGCGTCTGGTAAAACCTCTGTATCTGCATCCACCATTAGTACAGTCTCAAACTTATCTGGCGTAATGCCATTCATAAGCCATGTCGCTTTCCAAAAAATATCGTAGTCAAGTTCGCTTAGTCGGTCATTTAAGAGTACACGCTGAAAAAAGGTCATTAAAATCACCTGCGAGTCGCGTTTGCCTCGGTTGCCCGCTTTGGGACCCGCTTGCTCCTCTTCAGTACCGCATTTTACAATAGTTATACAAGGGGTACCATTGTAGTAGCCAGCATACTATAGATTCTGTGTTATTTTCAAAAATTAAGAAAATGGCTTCATACCACTTTAGCCATATTGAGCTGCTTTTCTCCACTAGCTACTGCAAGGTAAGAGCAAGGCTTCGGATTGGCCATGGATGGGCTTAGGTCCATCATGTCAACTACAATCTCGGGAGTAGATTTCGTCTCGCCAGCGCCGGTAATCAACCCATCAGCAATAACAAAAAATATTTTATGTTTGTTGGAGTACTTTGTATTAGATAAACTATCCATAGTTGTTCTTAATCCATCTTCGCCTTCAGAATAGCATGTTACCAACATGACTGTATAAAGTTCAGTACTGACTATGTCTGTCTGAACGTCCTTTCTACGATCACTGCGTTGAAATATACTTGAAGGAGTTTCTATGATTGGTGGTGCAATATGATTTATAGGATCATCATTACCACCTTGAATTGATCTCCAAGCAAGCCAATTCGATCGGCCTCCAGGCTTAGTCAGCTGACGGGCAATAACCCATTGAAACAAGAGAGCCATAGAATAGCGAATAATAATAATTGCTAAGATAGCTGCAAACATCAGATTCATTATTATACTATCTGCAATACATCCACCTAGCTCTCTTGTTGCGATTCCGGCGCTATAGCGAGCAATAAGACAAGAACGGGCATTTTTTCCCTGCTCTGTGTAAAGAAGAGCGTATGTCATGTCATTGCCTATGGCATTATGAACGGTACGATCTACAAAAGCGCCAAATATATTTGTATATGAGGTCAAATCAAGAATAACGCCACCAAGCATTGAAAATTTTTTGTCCCGGATATCTTCCCACTCAAAGCTAACATAATGCGAACTGGAGGCGTAAGACTGAAGTGCCTTCAAAGGGATACATGAGCCGTTTTTTGAAACTAGTTGTTGACCTTAAATAGATTTATTTAACAGTGTTTTTTTAGAAGAAAAAAACCAAGAAAAGAATTAATTACCTTGAGCGTTTGTTACAATACATGCAGGGAGTGTGGGGTCTCGCGATCCTTGATGATAGGCCTTACAGGCTCCGTTTATGTCACCGTTAAAAATTCTGCCAATCTCTGCTCCTCGGAATCCTGCTGTCATGTTGACACCTTGCGTTTGCATGAACTTCTGCATAACTGAAAAAGGATACAGCTTACCAAACACCGACACATCATCTCTTTTCACTTTTTGTTTTATACCGTCTACGGTCTCTGAGTAAGGATATCCAGCAGATTGTTCAGGACAAATGTTTACATGAAGTCCATAAATAATATAAGCTAGTGCCCCACACATAAAAGCAATCACATAGCATAAAGCCACCTAAAAAATTTCAGCATTTACAAATAAGTACACATCAGTATATTCAGTTACCTTTTCTCTCCAAGCCTGTTGCATGTTCCTATTTGTTTTACCGCAACATTTACGTAAAACAATAGATGGGGCACAACAGGTAAGTAAAAAAGCAATCCATGCCCACCAGTTTGTTAAAACTTTGGGTTCCTTTCTTCTCTCTTCAATTTTTTCCTCTGGTACTGTTTCATATTGTTTTCTTCTTTCCAGTTGAAACTGCAGACGATTTGGCATTTCTTGAGACTGTATCATAGCAGCTCTGCGCCGCTGACGTTCCGGTCTTGATAACGATTTAGATCGTCTTATACTAGAGTTCATTTAGATAATGCCAGTTTTTCCCTTTTTTTCCTTGGTAGGTGAAAAAAATGAAATAAAGAGAGAAACAGAGAAAAAAGATGGTGAAGACTTTTATAAGTTATGTCTCAGTAACTTCGCTGTCACCTTGAACTAGCCATTTTTTAGAGGGTATGTGCCTAATGGATAGAATTTTTATTGGATAAAAGAAAACTCTGCTTGAAAAATTGTCGGTATATAAAGTACCAGTTATCGGCTGTTACCAATAGTATTCACAATACCCATCTACACTACTAGTTTATTGTTAAAAACTGCTGTTTTCATTGGATTTTTTTTTTTTTTGGAAAAATACCTAAAGAAAGTTTGTCTAGTGTTTCATAATAGCCTATATCGTGATAGCATAGTGAACCGGAAGACTACCGGATAGAGATTCCGACAGTGAACAGCTCAACCAGTTTTCGCTATAAACAAACAAAAGAGAAAAAAACTGAGCAATTTGAAAAGTATTTATAAAATTTCCTTACTCAGTTAATTGGAGATTTTTGCAGAGCCTTTCTTGCCAGTCTAAATGCCTTTTTCTTTTCAGATATCTGGTTTTTCTTTACACTGAAGTCTACAAAATCCCCCTTGACTCCATAGTAACCTATTGCTGGGTCTCTCAAAAAAGGATTTAGCAATCTAACAGCTAATAAATAGCTTTACAACCATTTTATGGTGAGACAATGACGTTTTTTGAGCAGACAAGAGCACAAAAAACGGAAAACTTTTTGTGATGGCGCTCGGTAGTAAAGGAATACGTTGATCATCGAAAAATTTCCATGGCTACGCATACATAGCATTAAAACAAAAAACAAAAAACAAAAAAACAAAAAAAACTGAAATAGAAGTAGATGAAAAAATTTACAAAAGCTTAGCTTTTAGTTTTGAGTTCATAACCAACAAGGAAGGAAAACTTGACAATATTCAAACAGCATCTAAAATAAGGTCACATTCACAGCTCCTTCCAAAACTAATGTTGTTGCTAATTTACTGCTATTGTCTATAATATTTAAATCCAGGCGCATTGACTTTTGTGCCAATTTATATTAGATGATGCAAAAGGTTCAGTTTAAAATTATCACACTTTTTCCAATAAAAAGCCCTAGATGGTGCCAGTAACGTTACGAGGGTAAAGGATATTGTATTGGGCAGCATGGATTAATAGTGCTTTGAGTTTGAAAAGTAGACTTTATTTGAAATTTTATCAGTTGAGTAAGGTCTTAGCTTCGGTTCTATCGAGAATCCTTTCTATGGGGGGAGGTTGGCCTCTTTACTGACATGTGCCGCTGAGAGCTTTTTTTGGAATCATAGTGTAATTTTTCTTTTTTAGCTTTTGTATCATAAAAAGGGCTCTCCTGCCCGTCCGTCGACAATCTATTTGAGTATTTGTTTTTATACCCCCAAATTCCCGAGGTTTGGCAAATGCTTTAAAGCCCCCCTGTCTGTCTCTTGTATCTTTATAAGAACTTTTTTCTTGCCACTTGGTATCTTTTGGGCTGCTTGGAAAACCTTTCTTGAGCCCCTCATGTCCATGTGACTTTTCCTGTGCCCTAAAGGCCTCTTGTCTTTCTCCCATTGCCTTGTATCTATTTCTTTCTTGTCTCTCAGCAGCTTCTGGAGTAGGTTTGTAATTCGATTTTAAAATACGGCGAACAGCTTCAACAGACAGCTTGTACTCTTTGGATATTGTCAAAGCGTTGTAAACGTCGGGTTGCTATAGTAATGTTATAGCGACATTCCAACATTATATGAATTATGTTTTACACTGGATGCTAAAGTACGAATCTTTTCCATAGTCTCTCTTGATACTCTCTTTATGGGCTGCCATTGTGTTATAGTATTTTTCGTAGGTACATTGTTAGTTGTCAATGTTCTGACAGATCTTGCTAAAGGGATTAAAAATTTGTTCATTAGAAAACTCAAAAAAAGAAGTCCATTTTTTTTTTAAAAAAAAATAAAAAACCTATTGGCATATAGCAATCTGTTTTCAGCCCTAGTGTTTTTGCTCGCTGTAGGCCACGATTTGCTATCTGTTTGTATGTGTACAAAAATGCTTAAAAAAAAGACATCCGAAACACAGAGCTTTGCTCTCGGTATCGATTTTGTAAACAAATTTTATGCTTAAGGGCTCTGTTGTTTAAAACGTAAGCAATGTAATATTGACAAGCTGCGAGGTTGTTACAAATTAGAGATATAAGAAAAAGTACACTTTTACAAGCAGTATTTATAAATTCAGTTGTCTTCCAAGACAAAAAAAGTGCTATAAAACTACTTTTTTTTTTTTTTTTTACATTTCTAGTAATTTGATAAGTGTCTCTGCTTTATAAAGGTTTAATAATAACCACTGTTCATAAAACAGTTTGCACACTTTTTTTATAGGCCATCAAATAAAAATTACTATTGTATTGCTCTGAGTTTCAATTAAATTCGCAATTGTTAGAAGGAAAAACTACAAGATGTTTGATATGAGCATCTTGGCTTTCTTGGTACTAAATATCTCTATATTTATAAGACATGACTGTATTCTAGGATTAAGCCAACTTGAAAGTATGTCGTGGAGGTTATATAGTCATTGATTAGTAGACAAACTATTCAAAATCAGCGTAAATGTAGAGTTGAGGCGAATGCGACAACTCTAAGTTATTGCCTCACCTCACTGCTAAATATAGATTTCTGCTATGCTATCATGCTTTACTTTTTAAAAACGAAAAACCTAGAGTAATCACATCCATTTAGTTGATAGCGTAAGAACAAAATAGAGATATTTAATAAACACAAAGAACTATAAAAGGTAGCAAGAGTACCTAAAACTTTTTTTAAAAAAAATTATAAAGAAAAAAATATGTAAAGTAAAAGCTATTTAGTATATATAAATGAGTGAAAATAAATATGGCGTAAGATTGTATCTATATCGATCTATAAATATATGTACTTGGAAGGGATAGAGCGTATTACAAGTTGTTGCTGTTGTTTCTTTTTCTTTTTACATGACAATAAAGAAAGATGGGCTTGTGTATACAAAGAGAGTGATTTTTTTAGCATAAAGGAAAAGGACATACAGTAATTTGTTTTTCATAAGGTGATGTAAATCAAAAGAGCGAGAGATGTTTACTGCTTAAGTCGATTTATGGCTGTTCTTTTTTGTTGTCTTTCGACGACGATGTTTCAGGTCAAGAAAAAGAACTCCTGTTGTTGGATTTGTGTTGGGAGGAGGTATAGGTTCTGGTACTGATTTAGATTTAGGTGACGCAGATCTCTTCAATTTAGCACGAAGTGCTTCCATAACTTTTTCATGGCTAAGAGGTTTTTGGGGAGGTGGAGAGGATTTTGGTTGTTCCATATCTAATTCCATTATACTTTCATAAGACAATACGCGAGTGACAGAAGACTTTGACTTTTTATATGCTGGTTTCGAAGTAGTAACAGCAGTAGGAAAGAAGGGAAGCTCTGGAGATGAATGGGGAATAGGTGTATAAAAATCAGTCGAAGGTGAAGGGGCAGGGATGAAATCAAGGGAAGGTGAAGATGCGATGCTTGAGTTTTCTAAAATTGAATATTGAAACTCTGGGGTGAGTAAGGAAGGTGCTTCAGGTGGAAACGAAGGAATGTCAGTGTTTTGTTCCGAAAATGAATCAAAGTATTGTTGCATGCTGTCTAGTAGCCAAGTAAAAACAGTTAGCTTATGTAACGAATTACGGTAGTTTTTTTTTTATTAAAAAACATACTGTTGGTGTTATGATAATACGAGTTATTTAATTGGTATTCGAGGAACTTGTCTGGTAAATTACTTTCCTCTAGTTGATTTATTTCATCTGGAATTTTCTGCTATTTAAAGTAAGTAAAACGTTTATTCACGTCCATACATTTTGAGCTATACACTACCTTATTATCCAGACTATCTTCAAAGGTGATGTGCTCCGATAAACCGGAACCTGTACAGTAAGTGGAAAAGTCGTTGTCGGCCGGCGTGGAATCAAGGGACATGGATTGTACAGTGTGATGTGGAGGGATTGGGTCATTCCATTGATTTTGCTGGAAAGACATCAAAAAGACTTAAGAATTGAAGAAAAAGAAAGAGAGAGGAAAAAAGAAAGAGAGAGGAAAAAATACGCTACATTCTAAAATGTTATACACTAGTTATATATGAAAAAAAAAAGGTTAAAAATAAACGATGACAAAATCGGTAGCTTAAAATCGGCGTGCAAAAGCAGTTTAAAACGCACATCATATGCTCTTTGAATTAAAAAGAAAAAGAAAGAAATATTGAGCCCGCAGTGTTATTGAATCAAAATGAGGCAACAGTCACCACGTTTTTTTTGCTTTTTTTAAGTTTTCATACCTAATTGATCTCAAGCGAGTTAAAAATAAACCTAGACGTCCCTTTTTTTTTCTTTTGTCATTTGTTGACCTGCCTTATTTTGTATAGTTCAAGAAAAAAACAGTGAATCAACCATAACAACTAAGAAAAAAGTAAGTGGGGGATTTTCAGTGGTGATACCCTATTCCCTAAAAGAGCAGCTTCGATCTCTTTCGAATCCCTTTTTTTTTTCTTGTTTATTTTTAAGTTGGAGTGAGAACAATAAAGTGTCGCAAAAAAAAACGAATTTGGATCTTGCTATCTTTTCAAGGTAAAATGAATAGCTAAGGGAAAAAAATATATAGGTAACACAAAATATTGAAACATTGGGTCTAAGTCTAAAAATAGTTTATCTCTGTATCCCCTAAATTCTAATTTTAAAAATAACAGCATATCAACAGTCCTACTTCTCCTGAACCTTCAATTGTACCTACAAAACAAAAAAAAAAGAGAATTGTGCCAGCCACGGTACAATCTAAGAATGTTTTTTTTAGATGTTTAATTATAGAATGCTCAATTGTTATTAACATGCATGGTTGCGAAGTACAATTACTCGCAATTGAACAAACAAAAGAAAAACGTTATTTTTAGTGCCAGAAGTTTATTTTGCCTTTCTAAGAAAAAAAAGTCGTAAAACTGGAAAATATAACACACATTTTTTTTTGTACCTCACAACAAAACAGTCAACAAAAACCAATTCAATGCGCGTTGGTTCCAGTAAAACAAAGACACAATAGTAAAAGTAGTAGAATAAAACCAGTGACTATTCTAAACCATTATATTAATATAGAGTCCCTGCATTCAAACTTACCTGACAGGGCTTTGTATATATATATTTAAAAAGCTGCTGATGTTTGACAACAAGGTTTCAGGTGGTACAAAATCATTTACGTAATTTTGTTTAAAAATACCTAACCTATTTTAGGAAACAAAAGCTTTCAGGTACGCGCATAATTATGAAAGTACGCTTGAAAAAGGAGATTCACAAAATTCTGTCTCTAGTGTTAACCGATCATCAGGATCTGTGCGGAAAAAAAAACAGGATTTGAGCTTGCAAATCAATATGTGTTTTCCTACGCATCAATATATACAAATATATATAATGTTTAAAAATAAACATGAACTTGTAGGGGATTGTGTATTTACTTTGACCTTAACCGAGTATTTGTTTGCATATAAAGCAATAGTTCTTTAATGTTCTAACACTTTATAGCTCAATGACAGTGACATCAACAATAAACGGATAAATTATAGACAGAAGGACAATATTGACAGCTGTGTTAATATATAATATACTGCACCCTTTTTGCTTTGTTTTTATTTTAATATAATCTCGAAAAAGCTTGAATGAGATATGAGATAAAAGAGAGGAGTTGAAAAAAACAAAAACGTGCTTGATGAGCCCCCTTTTTTCAATTTCCGTAGCAATGCCTACTTTTTTTTTCATGTCTGCTTTAATAGGCTTGCTAATTAAGCAACATAAGTTACTTTATTAGACTAGGGAAAATCTATCAACAAAACCGGGGTAATGTTGTACGTTTTACTGACTTTTGACTAATGTTTTGTCATGCAATTAAAGCATATTACTATGATCAGCATGAAAGCTTAGTTTAGCAGCCATACCTGTCACAACTCAACTAAATTACTTAGTAGAGTGTAACTATTCCATCAAATTTATGTCTGTTACAAGACTATATTAAAGTCGAGCTTATAATGTATAAATTATGTAAGCACCTATACTCATTTGGAAGTTCTTTTTTTTTATTTTCAGTGCTTCAAAATTTTGAACTTTTGTTCAAAGGATCTCTAAAAAGAACGAAAAACAGGAAAGTTTTTTTTTTTGAAAAAACAACAAAACAATACAAAGAAGACAAAATTGGTTTAAATTTTTTCTCTTTTGTTTTTTTTATATCCTAGGAACGACTTTTTGTCTTTCAGTTTTTTCTTGAAAAAAAGCCCCAATATTAATTTTTTTTTATATCTGTTTTCAGTTACATCTTCAATTCTTCTTATTTTCTCATAGTTTTATTAGATTTATATTAGTGCAAGTTTTAAAGTTAACGTAAATTTGACGGAGATGTGGTACTTGGTTTTTTTTTAAAAAAAGAAAAAAAAGGGGGGTAGCTTAAGAATGGCTATCAAGGTAGGGGGTTTTTTTTTTGGTCTTCTTTTTTTACTTTGGCATCTTATCTTGCACTTTGGGCTTTTTAGTTTTTTGTTTATTTGCTTTTCTATTCAGCTAACTTTTGTAACTTCAAAAAAAAGAAATAAGGATCAACAAATACAAATTTGTAAAAAAAAGAGCTATTTTAAGTAGCACTTACATCTAATGACAAAATTTTAAGCAAAAAAGGAAGTAAAATGCTATTTTCAGTTTATATGTTTAAACAATTACATGCTAGCATGTAACGGAGTACATATATACATAAATCTGTTAAGAGCGAACTTTAAACACATACACATTCAGCTAAAGGTTCTGCTAGAAAGTTTAAAGCGATTCCTAATATACTTTTTTTTTTTGTGTGTTTCTTTGTGTGTAGTCTAAAGTCTTGATTTGTATTTATCCAACAATAATCAGCTCATCATTTGAGCTCGACCTAAACCATTTATTCAATGTTTTTTTGTTCATTATATAACGCTAAATCAACATAAACTACATAAATAAAGATTAGCCTGTGACCTGATTACAGCTTTGTGATGTGATATGGAAAGCGGACGACCTAAAGAATTTTAATTTCTTTCGCAACTTCATTGTTTAAAAATCCGAAAAGGCACGGAAATTCCATATAAGGTGATGTTCTATTGATTTCTTTTGTTTTATCATTCATACAAGTACTTTTTTTAAAAAAATTATCTCAAAAGTATACATTACTATTATAAAAGAGAGTAGTATCTAAATTCTATAGTAAGAAGCAACAAAAAACAAAAGAAAACAGATGTAAAGAATAGGAAAAGGTATATTTATATGATATTGTGCCACTGTAAAGTGGTCAATCATTGATGAGAAAAAAAGCGCACATACCAAGTAAAAAATCTAAAAAAAGATTCAGGTCATTGCTATTATTACACATCCGTAGAGAAGAATTTCCTATTTCGGAACTAGCATTTTTGGTTACAAAAAAAAATCGTGTTTTACACTAAACCAAAAAAAAAAAAGGTAGTACAGAACGCCGGAAAGGTGTGTTTGATGTTGTACTTTATTTTTTTCGTTGTCAACGGCGGTGACATATAGAAAGCCTGCTTAAAATAGTGTTGTTTTATTTATTTTTATGAGGGTGGTATAATACCAGGCATCAAATACTGTTGTACACAGGCCATAATGCCAATGGCGGTACACATGAGTAGTGAATGAAGTATAGTTTGTCTAAGAATAACACCTTCCTTTCCTTGTAAACCAATAATGGAAACGCCCGTTATCAGATTTTGCGGTGATATCATTTTAGAGGTAATGGCACCGCTTGAGTTTGTAGAAGCCATAAGTATAGTCGATAAGCCTATTTGTCGAGCTGTTACTACCTGAAGATTCCCAAATAAAGAGTTGGCAGACGTATCGCTTCCTGACAAAAAACAGGCTATCCATCCTAACCACGCTGACAGAAAGGGGAACGCTTTACCTACAGAAGAAAGCTGGTACCCAATTGTATATACGATACCTAATAAGCTGTGGTCAGTTTCTTTTCTATTTTTGGTTGCATTTGAGTTTTTACCAGAGTAATTGAAAAGATAGGCGAAAGCCATAATGAAATTAACAGTTATTGTAGGTTTATACAGCTGTAAGGCAGTGTCTTTAATTGAATCTAGGAACACTTTAAGGCAAGCACCATGATACCAAACAATTATAGAGTAAATAATGCAGGATATGAGTAAAGCTGTTCCAGTGGCTAAAGGTTGAAAAGTCCAAACTGCATCATATAACTTTCCATACAGTGTCAGCCAAACCTAAAACATAGCCTGTTAAATAAATCGAGGGCTTTTTTTTATCTTCGTTCATCTATATTTATACTTCGCGATGGAGATGAGGCCAAAATACACGAATTGCGCCTTGTAAAGAAGCTTTTGCAAATGTCCATCTACAGTTACTCAAATTAGCTTTTTTTTTTCTTAAGGCAACCTGCTTACATAATAACAACCAAAACAATTATAATCCAAGGACACCACGCTAGTAGCGCTTCTTTTCGAGTCAAAGTATCATTTGATTTGTCTAAAGTTATTTTCTCTTCACTTAGACCTATTTCTCCTCCTGTTGTGTCGCATCGAATGGTTGCTTCGTATTCAGGTCTATATGGAGGCTTCCAATACTGAACGAAAATCAAAATAGATAGGAGAGATATAAGGCCAGCCATTAGATCAGGTAGTTCTGGACCTACAAAGTTTGCAAAAATAGCTTGTGGAAGAGCAAAAGAAATACCAGCAACCAAAGCTACTGGCCAGCATTCAACTATTCCTGCCTGTATACCAGCAAAAAATACAAGTGAGTATGCTGGCAAAAATAGGCTCAGAAAAGGTAATTGACGTCCCATCATGGCTGAAAGAGACAAAACTGGTAGTTCAGTAAGTGTAGCCAATGTGGAAACAGGAGTACCAAGAGCCCCAAAGGCCACTGGAGTTGTATTGAAAATAAGTGTATAAACAAGGGCATCTGAAGCTTCAAAACTAAAGTATAACATGTATTTTAGATCTCTTGTTGCTTTGCTTTTTTTTTAAAAAAAAAAAACGGGGTAGTTTACCCTAGCGAAACCAATATAGATGAGCAGATAGCACCTGGAACACCAAACCCTGCGACCCCTGAAAACCCAAACAAATAAACAAACATTACAAATCAACTAAAAAACGAAAACAAAAACAAAAATAGCACAGGCTGTGTACCTTCAAGCAGTGCACCAAAAGCAAACCCAATGATCAACAAAATAATTCTTTTGTCCGGGGGTGTATAAATTAGTATCCATCTTTGGAAGTAATCAAACAATTTTGAATTAACCGATATGTTGTAAATGAGCCTATAAAATACGTTCAAGTTAACAAACGTACAATTTAGAGCCAAGTGGCGTTACATAGCATTAAACACGAGCCACATGATTGGCCAGTTTGCATAAACAAAACCATTTCCAACCGCTTCAAAGGCCTGTACAGCTGGCATTTGCCATCCAAAAACAGAAATGATGATACTAAATTACCGAAATAAGCAAGATATACAAATACGATTTGCTTAAGTTACCACACAACAAGACCAGCAAAAGATGCATAGTAAGCAGGAATATTGAACACCCCCAACAGAACAAGAAGGAGAATTAAAGGAATTAAACCAACAAAAAACGAACCAATTAGACTATTTCCAATAGGCTTTAACGGCTGTATAAATACATCTTTTGCAATTGATTCAGGAGGTAAAACGCCAAAGGCCATGGTTAGAGCTAAGGGAGATTTACTTTATAGAAAAGTAAAAAAAAAAAAAAAAAAAAAAGAGAAAAAAAAGCGAGCGAAAGGTAGGCTAGGTTGTTATTTTATTTGCTCAAATATGCAAGACAAAAAAAAAAGAGAGAGAGAGAGAGAGAATCGTTTAAATACATACACGCCTAACATACGTATTTTCCTATTAAAAAAAAACAAAGGGGGGGGTCGAGATCATAGTACTTTTCATGCTTTCAATGGGCTGTATTGTTCAGGGATTATGCTTCGAAACACACCTTAAAATGAGAACTATAAGTTTTAAAGGTTTGACCTTTTTTTTTTTTTTTTTTTTTACCGTCTAAAATAAAGCTTGTTAATCCCCATATCTCTTGCTCTCCTTCAACTGTGTGCGGCACTTTAAATACGGGGTATTTAATCGTACTATTACGGAACTGTTTTATTTCTCTATTGACTGGATCGATCAAGTAGTCTATGGGTAAGGTAAACACACTAGAAACCTCGTCTGGATTGAACTTTGTAAGATCGATGCTATCTTTTACATAGCCTACATAAGGGTGGACTCTTAGCGATCCTGTCTTATTAGGTAATGTTGAATAACACCCGAGTATATCCACTGAGGAGGGTAAAATCCCAACTTCCTCTTCCGTTTCCCTTATAGCTGTATGGTCTAACGATGCATCTGTTAAATCTGTATGCATAGTGAAGTAATAAGCTAAATATGAAAACCATAATCTACAAAAAAAAAAAACAAAAAAAATTTCACCATGTTTTCCACCAGGAAAGCTATTGAAAAATAGATATAAAAAATTAACTTGTCTATGTCTTTTTCCAAGCTAAAAAAAACTGAAGTTCTGACCTGATTTCGCCACGATGTGTTCTCATATTCATGTTTCTTACTGTGAACAGAATACTGGGCTTGCCTTGAACTGTACATAAAGGAACAAGAATGGCAGCTTCTTTGACATCTGGTTGGTACTTTAATTTGAATTTCGGTTTGTTGAGCAATCTCTTTTTGAATAAAGAAAGAGTGGCTGTGTCTAATGCAAAAGGTGTAGCTCGAGAAAGCATCTAATGAGAGAAAGAGAGAGAGAGAGAGAAAAGTATAAAATTTAATAGCGGAGAGATATGTACTATGGTTATAGTTATTTTTAATGGGAAAAAATTACATCAGTATATTTTTTTTATTTATTTATTATATTTATATACAGTGTTAATAAATTATATTTCCAAAAACGAACTTGGGGAGTTAGTGAGCCGAAACGCTACCATTAGTACCTACAACCAAAAAAAAAAGTTCAGATAATCATTTCAATTTGTTTTCAGAGTACTTACTTTCAAGAATTTTAGAGTCGCCACCACCAGGTCCATGGTTTATGTTATCCAATGAGTCTATTTTGGACTTTGTCTGCAAGGTCATTCTTTTGCTAAGTAAGTGAGCATTTTCATCGAAAACCTTTTTTGTACGACCCCCAGCTTTGTGTTGTATGTTATCCATTGAGCCGACTTTAGCCATTGCATTAGAGATTATCTTTTCTCTCATGGTGTCAACGCCCTCGTCAAACACTTTGCTTTGACCGCCTCCAGGCCTGTGTTTGATGTTATCGAGTGAACCTACTTTTGGAGTAGCTTTCAAAAGTATTTTCTCTCTGAGTAGATGAACACCTTCGTCAAACACTTTTGTAGCCCCTCCGCCTGGTTTGTGATTGAGGTTGTCTAATGAGCCTACTTTAGATGCCGCGTTGGAATTAAGTTTTTCTCTTAGTTTGTCTACGCCCTCATCAAACACCTTGACATTTCCACCCTTTGGTTTATGATGGATGTTGTCCATAGAACCTATCTTGGACTTGGCGGCCAAAGACATCCTTTCGCTCAACACTAATGCGTTTTCATCAAAGACCTTTTTGTTACCCCCACTAGGCTTATGGTTGATGTTGTCCAAAGAGCCCACTTTGGAAGCCGCTTTCGATTGAAGTTCCTTTCTTAATTTGAGGACGCCTTCATCAAATATTTTTGCATCACCGCCTTTGGGCTTATGATGAATGTTGTCTAACGAGCCGATTTTGGCAGACGCTTTTGCAGTGATCTTTTCTCTCATTTTATCGACGCCCTCATCAAATACCTTGGTCTTTCCCCCTTTAGGTATATGTTTGATGTTGTCTAGCGACCCTATTTTGGAAGTTGCTTTGGCTGCAATCTTATCTCTCAATTTATCCACGCCCTCGTCAAACACTTTTTGATCGCCCCCTTTGGGTTGATGGTTAATGTTATCCAACGAGCCTACTTTGGAAGTTGCTTTGGATGCCAATTTTTTTTTCAAGGCGTGCACACCCTCATCAAAGATCTTGACCGACCCACCTTTGGGTTGATGCTTGATGTTCTCTAATGAGCCGACCTTGGGGGCCGCTTGTGCCGCAATTCTTTCTCTTAGCAAGTCCACATTCTCATCAAACACCTTTCTTGCTCCTCCACCCGGCTTATGTTTCACGTTCTCTAACGAGCCTATCTTGGGTGTGGCTTTGGTCTCAATCTTCTCTTTCAACGCATGGATGCCCTCGTCAAAGACTTTGGTGCGACCCCCACCAGGTGTGTGGTGGATGTTGTCCAGAGAACCGATTTTGGATTTCACATTACTACTCAATTAGGTTTTCTTTTGTATACGAAAACAAACAAACAAATCATTTACCTATAATTGGTGTGACTTGAAGGAGAAGAGACCATGCTTGCTCTTTTAGAAGCATACGTTGATTTGGACTGTATTGGAATAGTATCTAACATTCATATTTCTTAATTTTTTTTTTTTTTTTTTGAGGGGAAGGGCAATACCTGATGCAATCGAAGTAGGGCTACTGAGCTTTGGATAACAAATTGATGTGGAAAACGAACTTTTTCTAGAACTGTTCACTGAGCTTTGACTCGTTCTTTTACTTTTACCACTCGTTCGAGAGCTTTGGGTTGTTTTAGAGCTCTGGCTACTGGTTGCTGAAGGGATCGCGGCTTTTGTTTCAGAGGACATTTAAAAAACAAAAATAAATATATATATATAAAAAAAAAATAAAAAAAAAAGGAAAAAGCAATAAAAGTTAATTCAAAATAAATAATAATAATAAAAAAAAAGAGGAGAAAAGAGAAAACAGCTCAAAGTTATGTGAGCGAGAGAGACCCAAGACGGAAAACGATTGGATTATCGTATTGTCAGACCGTTTTAAAAGGTTAAATGAAAACAATAAGACTTGTGACACGTTCTTTTTAAATTGGTTTTTTTTAAGGTACACAGCGATAGGAAACCTTTTACAAAAGTATTTTTATTACTTTTTAGTGAGAAAAGAGTGATTTAGTATTCTTCAGCATCTTCGATTTCAGAATCACCCAAAGAGTCAGAGCCAACTTCTTCGTAATCCTTTTCAAGAGCAGCCAAATCTTCACGGGCTTCAGAGAATTCACCTTCTTCCATACCTTCACCGACATACCAGTGAACGAAAGCACGCTTGGCGTACATCAAATCAAACTTGTGATCCAAGCGAGCCCAAGCTTCAGCAATAGCGGTAGTGTTGGACAACATACAGAGAGCACGTTGGACTTCAGCCAAATCACCTCCGGGGACAGCAGCAGGCTTACGACAGTTGATACCGACCTTGAAACCGGTAGGACACCAATCGACGAATTGGATGGTACGCTTGGTCTTGATGTTGGCAATAGCAGCGTTTGTGTCCTTGGGAACAACATCACCACGGTAAAGCAAACAGCAAGACATGTACTTGCCGTGACGAGGATCACACTTGACCATTTGGTTGTTAGGCTCGAAACAGGCGTTGGTGATTTCTTGAACAGACATTTGTTCGTGGAAAGCCTTAGCAGAGGAGATGATAGGAGCATAGGTGACCAGAGGAAAGTGAATACGAGGGTAAGGCACCAAGTTGGTTTGGAATTCGTTCAAGTCAACGTTCAAAGAACCATCGAAACGAAGAGAGGCAGTGATGGAAGAGACCACTTGGGCAATCAAACGGTTCAAGTTGAGGTAAGAAGGACGCTCGATGTCCAAGTTACGGCGACAGATGTCATAGATGGCTTCGTTATCGACCATGAAGGAGACATCAGAGTGTTCCAAGGTGGTGTGGGTGGTCAAGATGGAGTTGTAGGGTTCGACAACAGAGGTAGCAACCTGAGGAGCAGGGTAAACAGAGAATTCAAGCTTGGACTTCTTGCCATAGTCAACAGACAAACGTTCCATCAAAAGAGCACCGAAACCAGAGCCGGTACCACCGCCAAACGAGTGGAAAACAAGGAAGCCTTGAAGACCGGTACAGTTGTCAGCCAACTTGCGGATACGGTCCAAGACAGAGTCAACCAACTCCTTACCAACGGTATAATGACCACGGGCATAGTTGTTGGCAGCATCTTCCTTACCAGTAATCAATTGCTCTAAAAAAAAAAAAAAAAAGTTAGCATTTGCTTCATCATCGCTTTTGATGCGTCATCATCTTACCAGGATGGAACAATTGACGGTAGGCACCAGTACGGACTTCATCAACCACAGTAGGTTCCAAATCTACCATAACGGTACGGGGAACGTGCTTTCCAGAGCTAGTTTCACTAAAGAAAGTATCGAAAGAGTTGTCATCTGTCTTGGATTCTTGGGGAATATTGCCATCAGGTTGAATACCGTGTTCGAGACAATAAAGTTCCCAACAGGCGTTACCGATTTGAACACCGGCTTGACCAACGTGAATTGAAATGATTTCTCTCATAGTTTATAAAAAAAAAAAAGGGGGGGGGTTCAAGTTGTTTTATTCAAAGAGTTAAGGGAGAATAAGCAACAAAAGTTGAAAAAAAAAAAAGGAAAAAATCGAAAAAAAAAAAAAAAAAAAATTTTTACATGGTGGCATTTATATATCAACAAAAAAAAAAAAAAAAAAAAAAAAAAAAAAATATATAAATATAGATAGATATATGAAAAAGGGGGGGAGATGCGTTGTTGATTGACCGCACAAATCATAAAAGGGCTTAATATACATTTGTCATACATAAAGGAGAATATCGTTGGTTACTTATAAACAGAAGCAACTCGTGCACTTTCCTGCACCAGCTGCTGTAGCCCCGACTTCAGTAGGAGTTTAGGGCCATCTAAGAAATGGAGAGGGGTCAAAGAGGCTTGTTTGTCTTCTGTAAAGTCTCGACACTGGACCCAACCTTGGATTCCGTTGTCCATATGAAACGAAATGTGCTGAGGAAGAAGGGTGAACTCTAGCCGGGACCAGGAAGGGTAGTCTGTGAGCGTGATACCTTGCACAGCATCCTGATGGAATTCCATTTTAAACCTAGCAGCACCGTCTTGTATACACCAAATAAACGTGCCACGCTGTTTGTCAAAAGAACACGAGAGGTCTTCCGGGTCTAATTTCATTCGTTTCCAAGTACCGATTTGGAGTGCGTCGACTGTCAGGGAAGAGGGATCATCGTCTACATACATAAACAGTGTTAGTCTGACGGCCTGCACAAGTTAAAGTCCACTTACAGATAGGAGGGGTGTATTCGGTCCAAGGGCTGTTCATCTGTTGCTGAAAAGATACAAATGGGTCGTCGTGCATAAAGAAATGATTAGGAAGCATGTTTTCGGTCTGAAGGTCTACAGAACAGCCTCGCTGGAAAGGGACTGGTTTTTGGTAAGGAGCGTAAGAGGGGCCCACGGTATGTGACCGAAACCGGGCTTTTCGATCAAACTCGGAAGGGGGAGGGGGCGGAGGCGGAGGGGGAATTGAAGAGGATTTGAAAGGTGTCATGTGCTTTTGCTTTTGTTGATTAAAGTAGTAGTAATAGTAGTAGTAGTACAGGTCAGGATTCGATTTCACTGGGTCTTCCACAGCCATCGGGTTCTGTTGAAAAAGCGCTGCTTGACACGCGGCAGCTGCAGCATTGGCTGCATCGTGTTGCATACGCAGCGTTTCGTTATGCAGTAACGACGATCTTTTGGCGATATTCTTGACTTTCGCGCGACGGTTTTGAAACCAAATCTGAATCGAACGCTCAGACATGCCCAATTCCCTCGAAAGCTGTTCTCGGATACGATTGTTTGGACTTTGGTTGATACTAAACGTGTTTTCAAGCACTGATAGTTGCTCGGGTGTGGCGCGAGTGCGTTTACGTGGAGGTGAGCTACTCTCTTTATAACTATTGTTGGCTGTATATTCCATCTTTTTTATTCTTTTATGAAAACAAACAAACAAACAAAAAAAAAAAAAAAAAAAGAATAAATAAAAAGAATAAAAGAAGAAAAAAGGATCTACCAAAAGGAAAAAAAAAAATAGAAGCTATCCTTTTTTTAACTGTTTTATAGTCAATTGAGTTTTTTCGGGAATAAAAAAATAAAAAAAATAAACAGGGTCCCTTTATTAGTTTTTTTTTTTTTTTTTTTTTTTTCAGTAAACGTATATGTGTATATGTGTGTGGGTTTTGTTCTAGGCAAGAGAAGAGATTGGCTTACATAAAAGATAAAGTGCATAAAGAGTAGCCCTTGTTTGTGTTTATTAAATAGTTACACTACGTCTAAATGTTCTGTGCACACACGTGGAAAAGAAATGAGCAGCCAATGTCTTATGGCCTGACATTCATACGTTAAGTGTAAACAATAGAGGAGACAATAGAGAGAACTGGAAAATAAAAACGTGAAGGCTAATTAAACTATGATTCAAATGATTAATTTCAATATTAATTGCGATTATTCGTGTCACTCCAAAATGTCGTTTTTTTCTTATTTTATGATTAATATTTCTCATCTGCTTCCAAGCTTGCTTTTGCTCCTTACCTTCTCTTCTAGGCGGTCGTTGCTCTTTCTTTTTTGGGAGCTCAATGCAATCTCTACCACCTAATTGACATAGATGCTACAAGACTAGAGATCGTAGACTCTTTAGACTCTTCCATAGTTCACGTGTCATATAAGCTTTCTCCTATCCACCTTTCTCTCTCTCTCTCTCTCTCTCTCTCTCTTAAACGGATCTAGTTTAAAACCCATATTGTACTACATCGTAGCGCCCTTTTTATTATTTGATTATTGATTATTATTTTACAGAAAAGAAAAGTAACACAAAAGGATCGACCAAAAAGAATAGACACGCTATACTTATAGCTATCTGTAAAGTATGTAATATCACGTGTTTTGAATAGCACCATGTACAAACTGCTCGATTTTCTATGCTTCTTTTTTAACAATTGAAAAAGTACCTGTTTATAATAATGCACTGCCCTCCCCCCCCCCTCTTTTTTGTTTTTTGTTTTGTTTTGTTTTCACACTTTATCGCGCTTAGGGAAATTGGTTCTTTCAGCATGTTTTTTTTTTTCTTTTTGGTTGTGTTCCAACCATTCACTATATGAACACATTGTACAACGGTTGTAGTAATAAACGACGGACAACAGATCTGGTATAATAGCGATGCAGGCTCTGCAAATATTGACGTATCAGATCTTGAGCGCGACATTGACCGCCAGAGTTGTGATGTATGACATTGTTTCTCTCTCTTAAACTGACAGCGTGTGCACCAAAAATGACTATCCTATCTGGTTTATTTCACCAAGATCAAATCTACTGAGCCATCTTCTCCACCCCCCCTTTTTTTTTTCTTTTAAAAAAAGTTTCATGAATACTACCAACTAACCAAGAACAATGGAGTGCAAATAAATCAATTGGTTTACTACATCGTTTGACTATGCAACTAGTACTTGAACATAGTACCTCTTATTTTTAGTTAATATAATAGTACGACCCGTATCACAGTCTATCTCTTGCTTGATAAAAGCCGTTATGGTAATTCGCGTTGTACACAGAAAAACCAACAAAGCAATGTCTTGCTGGTGATTCTATTACCCACGTACAATACGTGTGTGATTCAAAAAAAAAAAAAAAAAAAAAAAAAAAAAAAAAAATGCAATATTGATTATCGCTACTTTACTGAATTTTAATTCAGTGATATAGACAAATTCCAAAAAAAAGAAAAAAAGAGGAAAGTATATAAAGTCTTTGAACTTGAAAAGCTCTATTAGCCTTCAAATGTTCCTGCAGTAACTTGTGTTTATTTATTATTGTTTGTTTTCGTCATTAGCTAAAAGACCCGTTGTTTGTTTTTATCAGGATAAAATACATTATTCTCATTTGAAGTGGTTGATACATGTTTTTAAAGCCTTTATATACTGAGGAAGGGGTTAGTTTACTTTCTTCTTTGCTCGAAAAAAAATAAACACTTTTATGAAACTGCTCTGCTAGCAAACTCGTTACAATGCGGTAAAAAGATTTATTTAAAAAGCCACTTGCTCCCGTGGAAGGGGGTTAGCAATAATATTACAGGCAGTGTGGATCTAGCAAACCAAGTATTTGGCTGTAAAAAGTTTATTACTACGATTGGATGCTTTATCTTCAAAGTGCGACTGTCACTGTATATGCTTTATTATGCTTATGCAAACATGTCATCAATTTGGTTTATATCTACAGACGCGTTGTGCTGTGTAGACTCTTCTCTGTTTTCCATAGGCTCGCCATCAACTTCATCTTCCATGGGCTCGCCATCAATTTCATCTTCCATGGGCTCGCCATCAATTTCATCTTCCATAGGCTCACCATCCACAGGCTCATCTTCCATAGGCTCGCCATCTAAAGGTTCACCATCGACTTCATCATCCAAGTCTAGTGTGGGCTCTTCCGTAGGTAATTGAGGAGCGTGGTGGTCTTTTTTCAAGAAAATTAGAGTCAATTGATCTGTGAAATATTTTGGAAATATCATCCAATTTTCCCAAACGCCAATTACAGACGAAATGTATTTCTAACCAAAAAAAGCAACAGGTTACAAAAAAAAAAAAAAAAAAAAAAAAAAAAAAAAGCGCTAAATCAGGATATTTTTTTCTTTTTTTTTACCCTCATCTGCTCAGCTTTTAAACGAGCATGAATAGAACGATAAATCAAGTTGAAATGATCAAATAGAGCAGGCAATTGTGCTTCAAATCTAGGTTGCAGGCATGTTATTTTCTTTTTTTTTTTTTAAAAAAAAAAAAAAAAAACATACTCTTTACGATATTTCCAAGCATTTGAGACATGAACACTACTGTTGTGTAAGATATCAGATACCAAATAGAGCCTAGCCAGTTTGACAGAGAGAGGTGAATTAGGTACAACAATCGATTTACACACCAAGTCTACAATCTAGAACAACAAGTAATTAATAATAAATATATGTGAATTTGAAAATAAAAAGGGAGGTAAAAAAGCTATATTTTTTTTTTTTTTTTTTTTTTTACTTCTGTCGCAGCTTCTGAATGATCAATAGCAAAGGCCATAGCGCGAGCAATCGTACCACGCTGAAAGGTCACTTCTCTTAATAGAACAGTCCATCGTTGTTTGGCAATCGTGCCCAGAGTGCCTCGAGAGACATTTTCGTTATCAGCCTGCTCATCATCTGTATCAAACGCGGGGTCTTCTGAGTATTGATCTGTAAAAGGTAATTTAGGTGGAATCCACCAAGCTCCGCCTTCAAACATTTGAAAAGGTTCGTCGTTCCATCGTGATTTTGTGTCGCCTTGTAACATGGAATACAATCGCCAACGATAGTAAATATGGTCCCCAGACTTTTTTTTTTTTTTTTTTTTTTTTTTTACTATATAGATGAGTTTTTTTTTTTTTTTTTTGATTTTCCCCCTCTTTAGCTCAGGTTTATTACCGTATTATCAAACAGAAACCTATAGACTGGGTTCTCTTGTTCTCTGGTCATGATCAGTTCCTTAGAGGGAATTCATTAGTTTGTGTTGATGATATTTCACTTACTTCAAATATAGGTCCATGCTCAATCACACGTTCTACCATACGATGCACAATACACAATAGCTGTATGTCTGTAGGTTTTACCACATTCACCACCACTCTAGGACGTGAAGTCTAGAATAAACATCATTAAAAGAAAAGACTCAATAAAAAACCATTTGCTGCCTTTTTTTTTTTTTCCCCCTCTCTTTTTCCCACTTTATTGAAAAGAAGAGTGATAATAATAACGATAACAAACGACTTACCACACCAGGTGCTCCTGGATCCAATTGAGCATTGAAAGGGAGCCCTGTCTTTACAATCGCAGGTATTTTTTCCAATACTAAGTTTTAAATACAAAAGGTGAGATTGTGTTGAAAGACTCAATGCGAGTTTTACCAAACATGGGTTCAGAAGGCAAAGAGACTGCTTTACCCCAACCGACACGTAACTTGAAGCCTTCGAGTTCGATTCCGTTTAAGCCTTTGATGGCCTCAGCAGCATCCAGACGCTTCATAAAACACACAAACCCATTGTTTCTTCCCTTTTCTTTTTCCTCCAATGTACGAGGCCACATGATCTTGACAGAGGCAATAGGTCCATAATGGCCGAACTCTTGACATAGCGTCATCTCTGTTACGGTTGGATGGATGTTGCCTACATAGAGATTGGTAGAGAACGGATCGCCGTCACCCAACACAGCGTCATCTATCCATAGACCGTCAGTCGACTCGGCCTATCCAGCAAGGAGACTTACCGGTGGATGTTGGATGTTCTGATCTACTGTAGTCCCGCACACGTTGTTCTCTGTTCATGATGGGTTTAGAAATAGGTTGAATGTATACTACAGGGTTTTACTTTTTGATCTCTTCCAGAAAAGTATCCAAATTTCTTTTCTGCGCTTTGGATTTCTTTAACTGAGCCCATTCGTTCTCGTCTTCCTCCTCCTCATCCTCATTGTGGTGCTGGTTCTTTTGAGAGAAAGGTCGGATTCCCTCTTTTGCAAACGCCATTGTTCTAAAGCTTGGTTTGTTTTCCGCTTTCTCGGCCGGTTTCCCTCTGAAGGCCGCTTGTTCCTGGGCTTCCTCAGGTCCCTTGCCTGGATTTAATACGCCTGCTTTCACAAAAGAACTGGTGCCCAATTGATAGGAAGTAGGCTCTTGGAAAGAAGCAACGAAATCTGCATACACTCTGGCCGCTTCCACCGATTCTTGCTATATACAAAAGGAATCAATACCCGGCCAAACAAACATACACAAACTTGCTCTTGACGGGTTTCATTACTTGTTTTTTCAAGTCTGCTTCTTCTTTACGTCGTTCAAAAGCCGATTTTTTTTGTCTGCCTGCTGTGTAGTTTTGAAGTTTGGAAGCTGCCTTGATCTACTCTTGGTGATTTAATAACCAAACCCGTTCTATCTGACTATTACTTGTAATCTGGAATCCAGTTCAGGTGATTCCGATCGTTCTTCTCTTTTTCTCTTCTCACTCATCGCCAAACTCAATCAATCAACAACAATAAAAAAAAAAAAAAAAAAAAAAAAAAAGGTGACGTTGTTTTGAACATGATTTGTTTTTACACACATAAAATAGATGTAAATTTTTCTAGAGAGCCTAGTTTATCAAAAAAGGAGGCCAAGCATATGTTTGTGTGTGCGTGTGTATGTTCTTCTCCTTTATTTTTGCTCCTTTTTTAGGTAGGAAATCGTAATAAAAATATCACAAACCAACCAGTGTACTCAAGCGATGTTGTAGTTGCTTTCTTTTTTTTTTGACTCATAAATTATAGAAACAATGACTCAATTTAGTGCGTCAATATCTGAACTTTTTTTTTTTTTTGTTTTTTTTAAAAAAAAAAAAAAAAATGACGCGAAAAAAAAGGTGAAAAAAAAAAAAAAATATCAGAAAAAAAAAAAAAAAAAAAAAACAAGGGAATTTATTAACTGCCATTCTACACTAATTCCATTAGGCAAGCCTAGTTTCCAAGGCTTCTTTCTTTCTACACACAAGCCCCTCCCCTCTCTCTCTCTCTCTCTCTCACTTTTGTTTTTATTCTATTTTTTTTTTTTTTTTTTTCAAGCTAAAATATTTTGTTATTTTTATTTAGCTGAGACGTAAAAAAAAAAATTCACGGTGACTGCCCACACAAATTAATTTTTAGCCTTGTTGATTGGTGCAAATAACATGCAACGTACGCCTTCTCACCCACTATTAAAATCTCCTCTCCGCTTTTATTGCGCCTCTCTCTCTTTTTTTCTTACACACAAAAAAAAAAAAGAAATGTAAGCCTTTGAGAACTTCTGCCTAAAACTCCCCCTTCACCTTTTCCCTTTACCACATACACACACACACTCTCACTCTCTCACTCTATACGCGTTCTTTAAAAAAAAAAAAAAAAAAAAAAAATTATTATTATTATTGTTATGGAAGTTCTAATTTTCTTTCTACTTGTATTCTATACAATCTATCGTGAATACCAAAAGATGGCTAAAGAAACTGCAAAGGTTACCAAGCGTGCTGCTAAGGATGAAGGTGAAAAGAGATCTCGTCGTGCCAAGAAGGATCCCGCTGCCCCCAAGCGTGGTTTGTCTGCTTATATGTTCTTCTCTCAAGATAACCGTGCTGTCGTAAAGGAAGAAAACCCCAACGCTACCTTTGGCAAGTTCTACCCTCCCCAACAAAAAGAAAAGTAGTACTTATTTTTATTTTTTTATAGGTGAAATTGGTAAACTTCTTGGTGAAAAGTGGAAGAACTTGACCGATGACGAAAAGAAGGTACCTTTTTCTTCAAAAAAAATTTTTTTTTTTTTTTTTTTTTTTTGCTGTAACCACACAATCACTCACATCTCTCTCTCTCTCTCTCTTTTTTTATAGCCTTACAATGACAAGGCTGAAGCTGATAAGAAGCGTTATGAAGATGAAAAGGCTGCTGTAAGTTTTTTTTTTAAAAAAAAAAAAAAAAAAAAAAATTTCTTTGTTTATTCATTCTCATCTTTCTTTTAGCAAGCTTAAATAAGAAGCAATCTAAACAATCCATCTCATTTAACTACCAGAAAAAAAAAAAAAAAAAAAAAGAAAAAAAAAAAACAAAAGAGAGAGCTTTTTTTCTTTTATTTTATTAATAAATATCGCCTTTTTGTTTAATCTGAACATTCTTTTTTTTTTTTTTTTTTTTTTTTTTAAACGCGGTTAAAAAGCCGTCCTAAAGAGAAAAGAGAGGGTGTGTGAGTGTGAGAGTGAGTTATAGGGAGTTTGTCTTTATTACACATGTATTGCTGACCCTCATGATCTTTCGTCACACACATCTTTACACCTCGTGTAAAGTTAGCGCAACACTCATGGGCGGCCGTTGGAATAAAACAGCGCGTGGTTTAAAGTGTTCATAGGCGGCAATTTCTTTTCCAAAGAGCGGCTGTAATTTTCCCCTGTTCTTTTAAAACGCTCTTTGCTGTTTCAAGACAGAACAGGGTTGCTTACTATGGAGTGGCCTTTGAATTCATAGCTAGAGAAGTTCAAATAAATAATTAAAACAATGAAGCCTGTCTCAAGAGAGAGAGACCATGCGAACAGCGAGGGGGGGCGGGGCAATGCTATTTCATTGGAAAAGAACAGGTGTCTGTATCCTCAATGTTTTTTCTTAGTAGAACCGATACTTTCCTTTCATTTCTTTATTGAACGGCACTTTTATAAAGTACTATCTAAGAGACTTCCGTTAGTTATCTGATCACCCCAGTCCGGGACTATACCTTAAGATACGTGTTCCGTTTTCTTTTGGTATCTGGACCGAAAGAATGTAGGGAGCAATGGATATCCATCTCTGAGTGCACTCTCAAAAGCGATTCTTCCTGCTATACCCATTTAAAAGCCATAGTGCCAACCTCCAGTAGAAATCCAAATCCTTGAACATCTGTGCTTTGAATCCATTGAGATCGAATTTGGGTCGTACACCCTACTCTCTTGGTAATCTATGCTCATAAAGATTCATGTTGGGAACAGATAAATAATTTCCAATCTTTTCCTATACATTCCTAAAAGCTAACAATAGCAAGCCTTGTTGTTTTATCAATACCTGGGTCAGCACTCTGTAAATTCTGAGTAATTTTTATTGTATCCATCTTTTTTTTTTTTTTTTTTTTTTTTTTCTAAACGTGGGTTAAGCTTGTTTTCAGTTTAATGAAGTCTTGATAGATAACATGCTAGTCACAGCACTTATAAAGAAAATCATGGTTTAAAAAATAGCTTGAACAAAACACTTGAGTTTCAACGACTACCGTTAGACAACCTTGGCTTTGTATCGTCCCTCAAAGCAATGTCAAAAGATTCTTATATATATATATATATATATTAGCAGAGAGAGAGAGAGAGAGAGAGAGAGAGAGAGAGAGAGAGAGAGAGAGAGAGAGAGAGGGTGTTTTGGTTTCTACAAGACTTTTCTCTTTCCTATCTCGGTTTGGATTTCAATCACCAAACTGTTTTACACCCTTTTTCATTGATCCCCAAAGTCGGAATCAAAACAGAACAAGAAACAACCATGTAAAAAAAAAAAAAAAAAAAAAAAAAAATCCGATTCTTTGGTTATCTTTAAAATGGATGGTTTATCCACTGTTTATTTAATCAAGATCGACTTTGGGTGCACCTATTCTGGGTGCAGTTTCGTTGCCACCCGAAAATAAACTGGCCATCATTTCCTGAAGCATGTTGCCTTGTTTTTTTGGTTTGGGAATATTAAAGTACACGAAGCCGATGTCTTCCATCAGCTCTACAAAGTTTTTTTCACCCCCGTAAAGCGATTGGTATTTTGATTTCAATTCCATAAAGAGGTCGGACCCATCACGTTGGATCGTCAATAACAAAAGCTGTGTAAAGTTCATCCATGGGTCTTGATAGAGATTCACTTGGGTAGGTTCATCTGCAGGTGCCTTACGTACCTCATGTGCGTCCACCACAGGCTGATTGCCTGCTTCAATAAATTGCTCAAAGGCCAAGTTGGCAAAACGGATATCTTTGCCAGCGACGTACCTAAAATACGGTATCCCTCTTTTAATTCCCTTTCCTTTTTTTTTTTTTTTTTTTTTTTTTCCTCTCAATCTATATCCGCTTACTGCAATACAACCCGGGCAAGGTAAATCCCTTGATGTACAGACTCTTCTTCCATTGCCCATTCATAAGCGAGTCTACCTAACAATTGAGCACTATGCTCAGTTCCCAACAGCAAATGATCTTCCGCTTGGTTGTATTTCTTTTCTATAGTCATACATTCAATACCATGTTTTTAAATCTTGTCTTACCATGATAAAGAAGAGTGCCTACAAAATCATGCAGTTCAGGATCCCCATCAGGGTACCTTTCATCACCTTTGGTCCATCTTTTTTTTTTTAAAAAAAAAAAAAATCGAATCCCATTGAGAATTGTGTTTTCTTTTTCTCTACTCATATTCTCATTTACCTAATGGCGTTATTCATAAAGGCTTTGCGACCTGCTTCAGTAGGCGGGAGCAAGTTCAAGATCTCGACAATACGATCTTGTTTCAATAACATTAAAAGAAAGTTGGTTTTTTTTTTTTTCGGTTATAGTCAATGCATGTGCTTTTTTTTTTTTTTTTTTTTTTTTTGGTTTACCCAAGGATGTTTCATCTACAGAGAGTTCTGCAAGTTTATATGTGTCAAGCATATAGTTTGCTAAATCGGATCCTGAGCCAGTTTGTTTGTGTTGTAATAACAAGATGGCACCGTCATGCAATAGCCGGATTGTATCTCCATATTTTTGCTGTTTGTTGTATCTAAGTAACAGTAAATAAAGAGTCAGAAGAAACGCTTCCTGTTTTGGCGCGAATAAAAGGTTAGTGTCGGTTCCTCTTTACCTTCTAGCTACAGTACGATACATTTGGTGTGCTTCGTAATAAGTGCCAGCATTCACTGACTCTCGTAGTTTCTGTAGTGTCTTTTCAGTTCCTTTACTAGCCATCTCGTTTTTAGTGGGGGAATTAAAAAAATGAAAAAAAAAAATAAAAAAATAAAAAAATTAAAGGTGTTTGTGTCTGTGCGAGGGCGTGTGTTAATTTATTCTGAAAAACCCTTCTTTTTCGTTTGTGTCAACTGTTATCTAAAACTACAATAGACCAAATCAAAATCAGTAGAAAATTCCCGGTTATAAAAGAACCGCGTTCTCAATCAAACTTTACCTTCTTTTGTATTTTACTTTGTACTAGTGATATGCCTACTTTACTTAGTCGAACTTTTGCATTGCTCAGTAGCACAAAGCTTCCAATGGAGCCAAGGCTGAATAGCCGAATCCTGCAAGAAGAAGTGTGCTCGCAAGAACCTCAGCACATTGCCATTGAATTGGAAGAGCCTGTGGAAAAACCCGAGTCGACGATTTGGAAAGCGGCTGAGGAAGGCGATTTGGTTGCTCTTCAGTACTTTATCGAGAATAGTACTACAGATCCGAGTCGATTGTTGAATCAACGCGATCCAGAGAGTGATTGTACTTTGCTTCATTTGGTGATTGTTCATGCCAAAGAGCACCAATTACCAGTCTTGCCTTTGCTTCGTTTCTTGCTGGATCAAGGTGCGGAAGCAACCTTGTGCAATATCTATAATGTACAAGCAATCCATATGATTCCGTTGCACTGTGAAGATCAGCCACTAGCCTGTATGGATCTGTTGTTAGATCATCGTGTGGATATCAACGTACACGACGGTGATGGCTGGACTCCGCTTCACTATGCCGCACGTTTCTGTCAAACGCCTGAGCCGATTCTTCAGCGTCTCGTCGAACGAGGAGCGGATGTAAACCGTCGAGATGTACGTAACAAGACACCTCTGTTTGTCCTACTGGCTAACGGGGACTATTCAGATGCCTTGCACTGGTTGATCCATACTGCAAAAGCAGATCTCTCTTTACTCGGCGATTTTGTTGATCTGAATACACACCAAACCATCCGAGGTTCTCTCATCTTACAGGCCACGAAATACAAGCGGACTCAGTCACTCGCCTTCTTAATTCGTTCCTCTCTACGCGTTCTTCGAAAAGTGGTCGCTCCGGAAGAAATCGCTTTGGCTTACCAATACGCTCAGGATGAGCCTGAGCTTTTGGATCTCTTGAAAGAACTCGAGGATCTCTTGATCCATCCTTCAAATTTAACTTACTCCCGAAGACCTTCTATTATGACCGTCTTGGGGCTCACCAGCACTTCTTCTAATGGCCTGTTTAAAAGAGCAAGTAGAATCTTGAGACGTACAAAAAGCGAAGGTGTAAAGTAGTGGGAAAAAAAAAACAAACAAACAGACAAACCAATAAAAGAGACAATAGCAAAAACTTTATCTATGCATATGCATACACCACTTTTTTTTTTTTTTTTATTATTGTCCTGTGAATAACATGCATCCAATCATCTTGGTCTCAATCACCCCTAATTTCCAGTCAGAGCCTGTCATGGTCTGCCATTGGCATTCTTCTAGCGTTTTCTTTAGCTGGGTTTCATCTATCTCAATTTCCATAGGCAGGTTTTCTAAAGCCATGCTTTCAAGATAATGCAAGACTTTTTGAGGCCGTCGGTCTAGATCTGAAAGAAGTTCACGAAAATCCCCAGGCCCATAGCTAATACCTAATGAACAAATACCAGTAAACTGAACCAGAATAGAGCCTGAATGAAGTTCTGGTAACCATTTTAGTTAGAATCGTTCTTTTCTAGAAATATTCATCTGTTTTTATATATATATATATATATATATATATGTACACATACCTTTTCTCCAACGAACTCTGAATCCGTTTTGAAGCACTCGGTTATCCATAATTTCATGAAAAGACGTGTTTATATTTCCATGGCCATCGTCTGCTACTTGCATTTCTCGGTTCTCTAAAGAAATCAACTTGGCACATAAAGGATCTGTCATCTTAAATTGAACTTGTACTGGCCTTTTTAAAGTTGAACGTGGTTTAAGTTCATAACTCTTGACTAGTGATTTTATGGCCAAATGCTTTTGTATCCTAAGAGAACAAAAAAAAAAAAAAAGTATTCAGTACATTTTGAAGTTTAAAAAAAAAAAACAACTTACTCTTTCTTATTCAAAATACCAATTTGTTTTACTTTATGTACACTTTCATCTTCCATAGGCCGAATGCCTTTTATAAAAAAGATCCATAGGTTATCGTGTGGAAGAAACTGAACAAACTCGGACCCTTCCAATTCAATAGCTAGATAATCTTCGATAGGGATACGATACATTTGATTTATACGTTCCTTTCTTCGTGTGTAGTTGCGATAAATAGCGTCTTTATCTACCTCAATAGTAGCACACTCGTTTTGAGTGTTTATCAAGGATTCAGTCTTTCGCCGTTTTGATTTTTTTTCGGTTGTTATGGACTGCTCAGAATCAGAAAGCATGTCTACATCCTCAGATATTGGTTCAGAAGACTTGATTGAGGATTTGATCATAGCGTTAGAGACAATAGGAGGGTCTCGATGACGTACCCCTGTATGGGGTTTAAACGCACTATGAACATGGGCCGAGTTTTCTTGTAGTAGCTTAGTCAATGCTGTCAAATCAGGCGTTGCCTTTTTCGGGGGTGAGCTAGCGACCTGGTGTCTCGAACTCTGGAAAGATTCACTCCGATCTACTCCCAATTTGGACCTATCGCTGGGTGGATCAGGCTTGGAATTGCTAACACTATTAAAGCCTGACAAGACAGGCTTAGGAGGGTTTACTCCCTTAAATTTTGACTGAATAGGATTGGGGTTAGCAATGTTTTTAGAGCCTAACAGTATAGACGCTGGGTTCTTAGAAATTGGTGTATTACTTGTCGAAGAAGGCTTTGAGAGACCAACATTGACTTTGGTTGCTGGAAGAGCTGATTCGTTTTTTTTGACGAATAAAGGTTCTTCGTCTAAAGGTTTGGCTTGCTCAGGCTCCCAGTCCATGTTTTCTTTTTCCGGAATAGCTCCTTTTGTTTCTCGAGTCACTGGACGAAAAAAACTGTCGATTCTTGAGGGATAAATCTTTTCGATCATCGACTCAGCTAAGGATACCACCTTTTGTTTATCGTGAAAAAGAATCACCGTCTTGTTAGGTTCAACATTAACTAACCGCAATATTAGTCTTAATGACCCTAATGCCACTCACGTACCATCATAAGTATCAGGAGGTAACTGGATGTGAACATATATAAAAGGTGTTTTCTTTACTAAGTATAGGTTGTTAGAAATATATCATCAAATATACAACAACAAACCTTCATGAAGCCCCAAACACTCTTTGTATCTGTTCTTAATTGTCGTTACAAGGCCTTTTAGGTCGGATTTTGCATAGTTTATAGGCCGCTGGTTGACATAAAAGAAGATGCGGTCGTTTTTTAGCATAATGGTAGGGTCTACATTTCGGTTTATATTGTCAAAAAACAAGAGCAGTGTTAACAAGTGTACTTACCCGCGTCTTTTTTTGGTATAAACATCTCTATGTTCAACTCTTTATATTCGGAGTCTGTTTCAATCAAATGCTCTAACATACTGATCTGACTGGCCCCGTAAACAAGAGACATGGTATCCTCAAGATCTTTCGTTGGCGATTGAATCCAGACAGTTGACTTGCCACCTGTTTGTGGTGTGTCTTGGAATGAAAACCTCACAGAAGGATAGACAAGTGCATATTTCACAAGGAGTTCCTGAATCTTTTTTGCATTGGCTGATGCATTTTTCTGAGCTACCTGTCTTCTCACAGGTAGGTGAAGAAAAGGCCGAACTATTGAGAAAGCAGTTCCTTTATCTACTATCGTATTGGCTAATTGCGGACTATATTCGGATGGTTAGCTAGTACAAATACTTTCTGGCCAGTTTACTTCGATAGACTGCCTTCAGAATCCAAATCGTATTTTTTAGCAATGTGGTCTTTCTCGGTCTTTGTGGTCACCGAAACACTTTTGGCCATAGCACAAATAGAATGGAGAGCTTCTCCACGAAAGCCAAACGTATCAACACTCCCTATATCCTCAAACTTTCTAATCTTTGATGTGTAGTGGTGTTTGGCCATACTTTCTCTATCTGCTTCTTCAATACCATGTCCATTGTCTTTTATCTAGGTCCAGAAAATAAACATATTACTTTCTCTTTTTCTATCAAATTTACTTGAATGGAATGAAGGCCATGGTCAATAAGTTTGAGCTCAATAAAAGTTGCTGAGGCGTCTAAAGAATTCCTGTAGACACATTTGCTATTGTTACTTTCATTCACATGAAGACGCAAGTTATTTTTACTCAATAAGCTCTTTTGTAATAGACTCTATGTCCACAATGACTTGCCCAGAATGAATACTTCTGATCGTTGACTTGTCCAATGCCCGTATTGACATTTCTATTTTTTTTTTTTTTTTTCTGAAACTCAAAGTGGAAAGTAATTTATATCTGTTAAAACGGTTTTCATGCAAAATACCAGGTGGCTTTGCTTTCTGTAAACAAACGGCATGGTTCTCTGGGTCCTGTTGTCACAACTGAGTTTTCAAATAACGGTATGACTATTGCTGTCTCTAAAGACTGTCTTATTTAAAGAGTTTTAGCTTAAAAGTAAGGTCATCGTTGGGGGCCAGCTGTACATACATGTTTACAAACTGATATATCTGTCTGTTTTCATGAAAGACTGCAATCAGGTTTTATTTTCTGTAAAAAAAAAAAAAAAAAAAAAAAAAAAAAAAAAAAAAAAAAAACGGCCATAAGACAACAGAATAGTCGACAGCCTTTAAGTTGCTGATATAGTTGGCAATTCTTTAACAGCCAATATCTCAAAAAACTTTTTGGGCCGTGCTTTCAAAGGTTAAGCCTCGATAAAATGTGGTTTTAGTTTCGATCTATTTTTTATTTTATTTTTTTTAGCTACTCTCTTATTCAATACAAAATGGATAAAAGTGTCAGGTATTGTCTTGGCATTGCTAAAAGCTGAAAAAGTGCGTGTTTTTGTCTCGCTTTTGTATGAAAAAAAATATATAGGATGGCTCTATAAAAGTATATAGCCTTCCTTTTGTTTTTATTGTTATAGTTTGTCTTCTTGTTTAATCCTCCATTTCATCATCTGATGAAGATTCTTTTGCTAACCGTTCAGCTTCTGCTTTTAAGTCTGCTGGTACAAATTGATGTTTGTATTTTGACTCTGGGCAAATCCAACTCAACTCCAATTCGAACTCCTTGTCCTTCGCATCATCATGACAAGTATAAATACTATACGATTTGTCAATAAGCAACACAAATCCCTTTTTTGTTTTCTGCTTACATTCTTGTAATCTCATTTACAGCTTCGCGGACTGTCATTTCATCCAAATTCAACTTTTCGATTTCTGTTTTGGCAACCGACTTCCCCTTTCCAGCAGCACAGCCACGGTATCCCTAGTTGTAATATTAGCATTCACTTTTTGGTGATTTTTCTTCTGTCTCTAAATACCCAATAAACACCGGAGGGTTCAATCATATATAAGGTGGGCTTTTCTTTTTCGGACATTGAGCCAACAATTGTACATGTACCGAATGGGCGAACGCTGGAATATAAAGTGTAGGCAGAAACGTATTGGCCTAAGCGATCGGTAATTGTCTAATACAAATACAGTATTAGTTAGGTATGAGTCTTTTGATAACCCAATTTTTTTTTTCATTTTTGAAATGCTACCTTTCCAGGAATAGGTTGTCTGTATATGTCTTTCCAAGATTGTGCTTCATCACGAGCTCGGTTAACGACATGTCTACCGTCCGCTAATAAGCCTGCTGAAGCCTGTAATATATTTTTTAAAAGATAAGAAACAGTTAATATAAAAGAGGATACTTTACAATGCCAATGTGAAGATCTGCGCTTTGAATGCGGCGATTGGCTCCTTGAACAAGCAACTTTGATTGAACTAATTTCTCGACAGCCAACACTACACCATCTTTGCAACGAAGTCCAATAGCAGTTCTGTTAAATCAGTCAGTTTTGTATCGTATAGTAATGCAGTAAACAAAAAACTGTGGTGTCGTACCCGCTGTTGTCTACTGCTTTGTTTGCATATTCGACCTGAAAAACGCGTCCATCAGGAGAGTAAGTAGAGACAGATAAATCATACTGTGAAAGAGTGATTTAGTAACGAAGTTGCTTTCTTTTTGCCTTTTATAGTAGTCAAAAATACTTTACTCCAGTACCGATGGAAGTCATGTTTGTATTTTTTTTTTCAAAAAGAAAGAAGTTTTATTTCTTGGCCGCGCGTACCTAACTACTTCATCTTTGAAATTCCGACGCGAGTGACATAGTCCTTTATTTTTTATTCTTGTTTTTTTTTTTTTTATTTTTTTCAGTCGATAATGAGTTCAGCTAATTTTTATAATCCTTCAATGATGCCACCACATCAAATGGGTCAACGTGGACCCCCCATGGGCATTCCCAACGCTCAATTCATTCAACAGCAACAGCAGCAGCAGCAACAACAGCACCAATTTCGAAACCAAAGCGCCATGGCCTCAAAACGCGCTGCACAACCTAATAAAATGAGACAAAATATGCCTCCTCCTGAGGAAATAGATGAGCCTTCAGGGGGTGTGTTTAAAAGAGCGATTCACTACTCGAATAGTTGCTGATCTCTTTTTTATTTATTTTGATAGACGAGCTGGACGACATTTCGGCGAGAGATATTGCCATTGCAAGATATAAGCGAAATCATGATTA